>OX608078.1:2701457-3029033 GCA_951509765.1 Sphenella marginata
TATATGTAGAATTTTTGAATTCGCCTTCGCGGCCACCTTACTTAATTCGCCTTGCTTCTGCCTATATGCACACTAGAGTGGCCTTATTTTTCAATATAGGAATTTTAGGGATGGTCTGACCTGATTTTTCTGTACGTAATAAACAAATCAATCCAAACAAGTTTTAGCCCAATTCTACCATTGTCGCAAAATTAAATTAAATTGTGAATAGACATTGAAACGATTTTTTAATAAAAGGGACATACATTTTGTTTTATTCCTTTTATAAATGGAAAGGCTTATTAATTTATTTTTGTATGGAAGTAAAGGCACTCTAATGTGCACAAATGGACTTTAGAAGAATCAAAACTGGTGAATGCCGCTTGGTATACATATCTCCATACATACATTTTCCAGTATGTTTTTCGTAAGCTGAATGTCAAAACTAGACTGTGAGCTGTCAAACTTCGAGAAAAAAGAAGCAATCAGCAGAGCTCGTGCTTCCACCTGATTTCGTCCAAGTGATTTCAAGCATCGATGGCAAAAATTGTCGAAATTGCTAAAATGAACAAAAATGCAAAAATATAATATTTTAGAATCAGATTCACTTTGAAACAAAATTTTTTTTTAAATGTTTTTCAAAAACACTTCATATGGGGGGGAGTACGGCCGACTTTTTTTTGGTGATACTCTCTAATGTACATGTCTATTCCAATCTAAGTTGATATTCGCCGACACACTACATAGATAAAAGAAATGGCCACTTTTAGAGCGCTCGCAGAGAGCGCGAAGTCTCGTATCTAGTCATCTTTGGTGCTAAGCGACCTACTAGTTTAAGTACAGAAATGAAAGCATCGTTGTTTTTTGTTCGAAAGAAGGTTGCCATAGCGGCAAAATACATTAGAATATTAGCTGTAGGCGAAATTGTACCAAAAGTGACAGCGTAGTACTTCAGTACTTTCTTGAGCCAAATTGTATCGAAAACCCCAACCCTGTATTCAACTGACATAAAATAACAAGCGTTCTTAGAAAAAAAACTTAAATAGAATTATGGAACAAATTAAATAAGTATGCGGGTGAAAAGTGAGACAAAGTATGTAAAGTAGTTTAAATAAGACTAAGCATAAGTAATTAAATATATATGAGTAAGGCTAAGTTAGACTTAATAATACAATTAGAATAAGTAAAGGTAACGTATAAAAGATTATTATGTAACTAAATAGTGGTATATATAGGTTGTAAACTTTATTTTTAGTTGAATATTAGTAGATTAATTTTATTATATAAAATTATGAAAAAAAGGTGGCAACTTTGGCTTGAATACTTTTGTTTGATAGGGGTTTCAATTCACTAAAAAAATTAAAACTTGGTGGCAACGCTGGTTTAAATTTCCTTATCTGAAAGTTTTTTCAATCCTCTTTCATATGATACCAAATTTATTTAATTTAGATAAGTGGCGGCCACCGCGGTGTGGAGGTAGTGTCGTCGGCTACCACACCTAAGGTCCGGGTTCGAGCCCTGGTACAGGTTACATCAAAAAGTGGTTTGGCAAACACTCCGAGTGTATTTCTGCTATGAAAGGCTTCTCAGCAAAAATTCATTTGCTTTGTAGATGCCGTTCGGAGTCGGCGAAAAACCGTAGGTCCCGCCAAAGTGGCTCGGTATTTATTCGAAAGGAATTTTATTCTGTCCTTAAAAAATAAAAGGGCAAAGATCACTTTTATTTACGGCTAGAAAAAATAAAAGCCCGGGTTGTCCGACTATTTTTATCCGGATAAGAGTAAAAGTCCAGAAATAACTTTTTTCTTTGGACTTTTATTTTAAAAGGAATAAAAGTCGAGGTCCCTGGATTATCAAGCCAAATGAAACCACAATGAACACAGCACATTTTACGAAGTTGGTAAAATTTACACACAAGAATCACCAATACGACACGCGCAAGGTGACACATTATCATTCGATTTATGAATAAAGTGATTGCTTGAATCATAGGTAAACAATGAGTTCGAAGATCATTTCAGTTATTTTTAACTTATTTTCGGCGGGCGATGTTCGCGTGGTCTCCTAGTAGCTAAATAGATTTATTTGAGGTATAAGTTAATAACCAGTTACAAACGGATTCTGAAGTTGTGAAACTTATAGTTATTTGAAAATAGAAAACGTTATATACATAAGTATGTGCATGCAGTAAATGCAAGTAAATATGACATTTGATGTAAGAAACCGGGCACCAGTAGCGCGATTCACTAACTTTTTTAACCACATTTGCTGACGGTGACTAAGTTAACAGAAAATTTTAACAGCTTTTCTATTCAAAATGGACAATCCCTTTGATATTGCGTCATGCTAATTTCGGAAGCTGTACCGGGTTAGTCCCGAAATAGCGACAGACGTTGCATAACGTTTAAATGATTGCATAAGAGGTCAAAGGATTACAGAAATTTCGTCAGAAAAACAATTAATTGTTTACAGAAGTTATGCGTTTTCTTTTTCCTTTAAAGGTGCTGTGTACACTCCGGTTCTATGCCACAGGATGCTACCTGTAGGGTAACAGTGAGGCATATCAATGAGCCAATCCTCTATAAGCCACTGCATCCATCGAGTAATTGATGCCATAAATAGCCGAATGGTTTTTGAGGAAATTAAATTTCCCTTGACTCAGACGGAACGTCAAGCTGCAAAATAAGTTTTTTCTTCGGCGCCTGCACCGTTTGGGGAGGCCACGATACGGGCGATTGATTGCACCCACAGATCTATTTTGGATCCGAGAGTGCACGAGGAAGCTTATGTAATTCATCACGGATATCACTCGATAAATGTTCAAATGGCAACTTTATCACAAAAAAGATATGTGACCCAAATCTTAAAGTATTAAATATTAATGCAAAGTTTCTAGGAGCACATGATGCCTACATATGGAGCTCCTGCGCAGTGCTGTGAGTCATGCAGATAGCCCATGCAAATGGATGCAGGAATATATTTCTGAAAGGGTTTTACTTTTGATAGTCCAGGCGACAGGGTTTATCTAACTTTGGTTGGTTGGGTTTCGTTTATCTAACTTTTCTACTAATGGACATAAAATTGAGTGGTAACATTTATCAAAAAATGTTCCTCCACAATTTGTTGCCAAGGTGATTCTCCATCAAAACTGTGTACATTTTGAACCCAACCCCCACATGAAAAACTTTAGGAACCTGCTGTGAGCGAACCGTTTGACCGATTTCAATGAAATATGCACCGATGTAAAGGAAAAAAAGTATTTATTGGCGGTATATTTTCAGGGGCGTCCCCGAAATTTAAGGAGGGGAGATGCGGGTCTAGCGACCCCACAACCCCATCCAGTCACAACCATCGCCGGTATTTGAGCACTTGACCCTCTTACCCTCGGTCAAACGGTTCGCTCACAGGAGGTTCCTATATTAATAGATTTTTTAAAAAGAAAAGATAAAAACGCCATTCTACTTTTTAGATATGTTATATTTGGCTGATTCCTTGGAAACTGATATATTTCACATCGACTTTTTGTGAAATGTCAATGTTACGATAAATGACTTTTGAAAGTGTATACAGTGTAAATGGGGCATAAGAAATAGCCCCTGTTTCGCATTGCGCTACAACTTAACCCATTAACGCCCACAGTACCCATACTTATTCAAATATCGAAAAAATGCATTCTAAATATCGAAAATATATAGTTTTGCTACAACCATTTCATAAACTGCTTTAAAGGCAAGTGAATTATTCAGTTTCATATTCAAACTATTAACCCCTTATGAGAACACATATATATTTGGTGGAAATTGAACCAAGAATTATTGTATTTTTTTGTGTTTTTTTAACGGTGGGCGGTCAGTGAGTGACTGTCTGGAATCGCTTACAGTTGCAGCCGACTACTTCAAAATAAAAATTATTTGGGTGCCAGGCCACTGTGACATTCCCGGCAATTGCCAGGCGGATCTCTTGGCCAGAGCGGGTACTCTTGAAACTGATGTGGCCGCCTCCAGAGTACTGGGTATTCACCTTACCACCTGTGGTCTGCTTCTGGGCAGATGGGCTTCGAATCAGCTTAGCAAGCGCTGGGCTGACACCACCTTATGTCAAGTATCGAAGTCCTTCTGGCCGGTGGTTGACTCCAGGCGTTCAGCGGAATTACTAGGGTTCTCCAAGGCACATCTTTCCTTGATAATTGGGGTATTGACGGGGCACTGTCCAATAGGGATACATGCGGTGCGGCTAAATATTCTTGAAACCCCTAGCTGTGTGAGCTGCATGGAGGACGACGAGGTGGAATCATCAAATCACTTCATGCTTAGTTGTCCAGCGTTTGCTAGGACCAGGCTCAGGTATCTGGGGTAGAATGTTCTTAGGTCTCCGGAGGACGTGTCGAGGATCGATGTGTGACAAATCCGGAGCTTTATTGTCGCTACACAGCGATTCTCCAAACGAACTTAGGTTAATGTCACCGTGAAGTTAGTGGCATCACAACGGACCATTAAGTGTCTAAGTGAGCTGTTCCCACAGTGGAATAGCGGCCACCTTACCTAACCTAACCTAACGGTGGGCTATATATATATGTGAACAATATGCTCCAAAATCAGTTTATTCATGTATTAACACTAAATAAGTTATTCCTGTATCAAAACCAGTAGAAAAAAAAGTTGTGACATTTTAGGGTTGTGACATTTCATGTTTAATCTATTCTCATTTTAATATGGCTTAATATATTTGGACTTCCGTTAGAAACTATATGTATGCCACCAAGGTCTATATGTGTTTTAATTTTCAAGGAAAAATTACACCTAGTTTAGAAAAGCTGTGGTAAAGTTGTGATATGAGAAAGTGTGACACATATATGAAACGCAAAATCTTCCCAACCCGTCTTCAAAATGGGAGCTGCTCTAGAACAGGTAAATGTTGACATTAGACTGAACATGTGTCAAAAAAAATTTATATTTTATGTTAATTAATATTCGCACACTACGACTGTGACCACCATTTTTTGATTTTTTACAAAACTGGAGAACAAAGTTTAGTCCTCTATAGGACCCTAGTCAAGCACATTATTTTCAAAACAATTGTGGCATATTGTTACGCTCTTTGTCCTCTTTTAAAGCTTCTTCATGCAAATTTTGTTTTGATCACAATGTATAGCATATAATGCCAATAAAAGTACATGACCTCAGCAAAGGGACACTATAAATTGTGATTTTTTTTCTTTTTTGTGTGTTTTAAAGTAGTCCATGGTATTAAATGATTAAATTTTGCACTTGATTTATATTACTCGATGAGATTCATAAGACTGCATATCAGTTTATTTAAAAAAATGTCGGTTTGTTATAAATTTTTGACATTAAACTCGGTGAACACAAATAGTATATCAGTTTCCAAGGAATCAGCCATATAGGTACTAAATAGACCTTATTAAAAAAAATTGTATTTTTCATAATCGCTTGATCTTTTCAATTTAAAACTTTATATTGGAAAAAAAAATGTTTCAGTCTACTAAACAATTTTAATAGTGTATTTTTTTGAGATCAAATTTCAATACCTTTCTAATGGTATGAAGATCTTTGAAATCGATTAAGCCATTCCGTAGTAATCACACTTTAAAAGTACCTATTAAGGTAAATGTCCATAATTTCGTGGTAGTACGTTATTTCGTGGTATTTCGATTTTTTCTTTCAAACAAGAAATTTGGCCAGTTTTTTTTAAAACTGAAAATTTTATAATAAAGATTAACTTTTCGGGTGTAATAATGGATATTTTACAAATTTTTTAAAATTGAACCTATGACAACAACAATCATTATAAAGTTGGAAGCGCAGAAAATGAGCCTTTTGTAGGGAGGCCTTTTAAGGAAACTGTTAAGGAGACCAGTAGAATTTGTTAAGCCTGTAAAAATTGTATCTTTAAATTTTTTTTTTTGACGATAATTTTTTTGGTTTTATTTAACATTTCTTAAACGTTTTTAGTACTGTAAAACTTATTTCAATAACTTTTCATTTACATTTTATTTAATATTTAAATACCACGAAATTAGGAACACATGTTTTTTGTGATGTACCTAATTTCGTGGTACCCACGAAATTATGGGAATATAATATTTTCTGTTTTCCTTATTTTCTTTCACATTTCATAAGATACCCTATTATTTTAAGTATTTTAATTATTAAATAAACCCCTGAGGAAGATTTTGACGTAATTTCGTGGTACTCTTTTATTAACCCATTCGTTAATATTTTAATCGAAAAGCTCTGCTTGTGCTTGTGTTTTAACGAAATAATGGCATTATAGAACTTTTGTTTATTCAATAATTTTTCATTTAATTTAAAAAAATATGCCAAGATTTATACTTTTTTGCTTTTGTTATGAATGAATAGCGATAATAAACAAAAAAATTTAAATATAAAACTCATATTACCGCTTAAAGCGATACCACGAAATTACCTACATACATCAATTTTATCGCATGCCCCTAATTTCGTGGTATACTGCGCATTTAGATACATTGTTAACAAGAAACCAAAAAATTAAAAAAAAGAATAAAAAACCAAATTAAATTAAAAAAAAATCAAAAAATTAAAAAAATACAAATAAATTAAAAATATACCAAAAAAATTTAAAAGAAAAACATTTTTTGAAATAATAAAAAATAATAAGCTACATCAATTGAACTAATTTTTTTTATTGTTTATTTTTGTTTTAAAACTATTTTTTTTAATTATTTATTTTGTTTAAAAATAAAAAAAACTTAAAAGACCAAAAAAAGACAAAAATTAAAAAAAAAATATTTTTAGTAATAATAAATAAAAGAAATTTTGAGAAAAGTAACAAATTACATCAGTTAAATAAATTTTTTTTTTTGGTTTTTTTTTTTATTTTTTCAATCGCAATCAATTACTAATTGCCTTTTCTCAAAAACCAATTGAAGTAATCATTAACAATTAAAAAATCCGTCTAATCAATTGATTACTAAGTACTAAACAAATTAATACTTACTTGGTCTTAAAACGCTTTCTTTTCATAAATACAATAACAATAAAAAAATTATTTAAAATTTAAAATTTTTGAACATAAATTTTAATAAATAAATTTTTGGAATTTGCGTTTAAAATAACTTTCATTTTCCATAAAATTAGAGTTTAACCAAATACCACGAAATTAGGGACACTTTACCACGAAGTTAGGTACATCAGAAAATTTTTGCCACGAAATTAGGGACATTTGAGGTACTCACACATTTTTATTTATATAAAATAAAACATCTGTTAGTTTTGTTTGAAATTAAATGGAAAGCTATCTTAATAGATCAACTCAATGGGAAAAATTTACTTTTTTAGTTTTCCTTCATCCGTTTTTACGCAAGAGAGGTAGAAAGTTAGAAAATTCCTTAGTACCACGAAATTATGGACATTTACCTTATCGTCATTTTTCGAATATTTCGCAAAACTTCATCAAATTCTGAATTCTGGGGTCGGGTTCAATGCATATTGGGTATGATATGAAATTCATCATATGAACCCGGTTTCGCTGGTAGGTTGTTAACGCGTGTGCTACCTTGCACAATATTCGTAAAATTTGCTACAAGTAGGCAGACGCGTTTACATGTATTTTCGACAGCGAGGCAGCTGTTTGGGATTAGTCGGCCCGTAGGCTAATAATAGACCGATAAGATGCCAATTCCTTACCAAAAACAACCTCAGTTCGGAAATGGAATAACAATTCGGGTGCGAAAAGTGTAGATTCGAATCCTTTTGTGACATGAATACGTCACTTCAAATTTGAATTAAAGGTTGGCTGTTTTGTTTTTACGAAAGCTTGGCCATTTACTTTATAAACAAATAGCTGACCCGGCGAACTATGTTCTGCAAAAAATAGATTCTTCTATTAAGTTCATTAAAAAAATAATGCAATTGAAAGATAAACTATGTATCTATTCCAATGTAAATTGATATTCGCTTTTTCAGAAATCTCTTTTAGAAAGTCAAGATTCAGAAAGTGAAATTCACATCTATAAAGAAAGAAAGTAATGAGACGGCAGAAAAAAATTAAATTTTGCGCAAATTTCTGAATGTTTAGATAGGAGATAATAGCTTTGAAATAAGTGAAAACACGTTTCACGAAGCATTGGTTCATTTTTCTTTTGCTACTTTGCCAAAGAACCTTACACATTTGCTCTTTACAAATATTTATAGCAACTCCTATTTAAAAAATTTGTTTTTCAATTCTTAAGTAAAAACAATTGATCACCAACGAGTTAATCCATAATTACTTGTGCTATAACGCTAAACATACCGGCAAAAAAATTTATTTCAGAATTTAAGCTAGTAAGGAAGTCTAAGTTCGGGTGGAACCGAACATTAAATACCTAGTAGTGATCAGTTGTCTTATCCCAATTAACTCAGGTCTATTTTAAGACCTGAAAAGTTGTTATAAAGGCTACTAATTGTTTTCGTTAAAAAAACACTGTTGTGAGTGTTAAATTAACTTATTACTAAATAACAAAATATAAATAGCTTTCCCCATGTCCAGGAAAGGTATGAAAATAAAAAAAAATTTATAAAAAAAAAGGCAGTAGGGTGTTAACTACTTGCGCGTAAATCTTGCTTGTTTGTTATTCGATTTGCGGAGTATACTACTTACCATTGGGAAGCATCTCCCTAACTTTCATTGAAATACCTTCTTATGTGTGTAAAATCTTATTTATATAACTTATTTATATAACTAACAATTATGGAAATATCGCGATTTTAATTTTACAAAGAAATTTTTCAGAACTGTGTTCAAAATGTGGGCGTGTCCGTTAACCAATTTTGTTTATTTTCACAGCAAAGAGCTAGCTTTATATGTTGAACACTTTCTCCAAATATCGTTTCAATAAATCAATTATTTATTTTATTATTATATATTTATGCATTCGACTTTCTTTGCCCCCGAATACTTTAGAGGTGAAATAGAAATGACGGCGCTCGTGCTGCGTATTTTGTATGTAGATATGTATTCATATTGGACACACTACACCTCCTTTCCTAAAAAGAATCGTTTATATACATATTTATATGAACGATTCTATTTCATTTAATAGGTTTGAGTTTTATAGCTCGCCTTTTACAATTAATGAGCGACCGATCTTATTTCATTTAATAGCTCTGGCGCGTTGGACTTTTTGACTTTTGGTTTTTATTTATGCTGTGTTTACTTTTGTTACAAAGTTTTGGTTGTGTTTACCTTATTTTCAAGTGGACAATACATTAATTTATTTATTTCTGATTTTTTGTTTGTATGTTTCTTTATTTATGCGATACATTTTACTTAAGTGTTTAGTTACATTGAGGGTAATGACACGATTTTTTTTTTTTAATAAGTTTTTATTTGCATACAATAAATTTCTGAATTTATGGGTTTATGTGTCAGTGTACAATAAAAATTTATGAGTGAACATTTGAGTTAAAATGCGGTGTATTTATTCTAACAGTTTAAGTCTATTCTTATGAGTTAAAATTTTCTTATTCTCATTGCTTATAATAAATTTCTATCTATGCTTTCTAGTTTATAAGGAATTAGAGTAAAATTATTATTTTTATCAATATTGTCTACCTTATAGGGCCCTTTATATTTATTGTCTAACTTATGACCTGCTTCATTTTTTACTAATACTAAATCTCCTATATTTATCTCCTTATATTGTACCTTCCTATCATAACTAATTTTCTGCTTTTCCTTAGCTTCTTTTACTAATTTATAAGATCTTTGTTGAGCTACTTGTAGTCTACATTTGATTTCTTTGTCATATGCCTCATAGTTATATAATGGGCTGCAGGCCCGTGCGCACGGGGGGGGGGGATTTTGGGGGTTAAAACCCCACCATGGCAAAATCTAAGTTGCAATGATTTTGCAAAAATTTTCAAACTACAGTTTAGAAATCACGTATTGAATTTTGACTCATAATTTTTGACAAAATTTGTTAAAATAATTTTACGGAAGTAGAAATTGGTGAAAGTTGCAAAGAATAAGGTTGGCCAATACATAAGTCCGGCACTTTGAATTGCACTTGGAGCTTTCCGAAATTACAAAGTTGTGTAGCGTATGGGCATGTTTTAAAAAATTTTACTGATGAAAACTGTGAGCAGTTTCAATTAACAACTACCTGATTAATTAGGTTTTGATGAATCAGAATTATGACTAATCAAAATATGATTTAATCTGTTCATCGCACGTCCCTAATTTGTACCAGCACAATTGATGTCATGGCCAAATGATGCTAACGTTGTGTCAAGTGACCAGCTTACTTCTACTTTTTTTATGAGTATTGACGGAATTCTTTTCCTTACCTCGAAGAGTTTCAATGTTAAACCGACTTTAATTATAGCCATGTATTCATAAAAGTGCGAATAATCCCAGCTTTCTAAAGTCGGAGCGCTCCTAAAAAGCATCTAAAAAGAGTCCGTAATTAGAGCCTTTTCGGAGAGAAGAAATGAATATTGTAGAGCGAGTGAACTGCAAGGCTCAACTATATGAAAGATTTCGAGTGTTTTCTAACACTTTTTGTTGTAGGCGTAAAGAGAATTGTGAGAAAATGAACGTTGGAGAGCAGATGAGCAACAACGTTCAATTATTTGAATGTTTTCAAACATTTTCTGAGGTTCTTTCTTATTTTACCTAACAGATGATAAAGATCGCCATTTTCATAGACGTTTATAAATAGTCTGTAGAAAATAAACATAGCACATTTCATATTTTACGAATTGTGTCAATAAAACTTTACACTTTATTTTTTCTTATTTACGACCCCAAATAAGCTTCAGAAAAACACCAATAAAAGGCTCCAAAAACCCTCAGAACGGAGGAATAAAGGGCTCCGAAAAAGGTTCAGAAAAGCACCAATAAAAGGCTCCGAAGTTCGTTTAGAAAGAGTCATAAAACGCTTCAAATTGATCGAAATCAAACTCATTTCGGACACTTTTTATAATACAGAAAAATGTGTACAGTGTTGCCAGGATACAATTTATTTTGGAGCTAGATTCGAGAAAAAAGAGCTACAAAAGAGGTAGATTTGTTCAATAAAATCCAAAACATGCAAAAAAAAGAGCTAAAAAGCACTTAAGTATTTTGTATGCAAGTTTTTACATTTATTTCATACTAGCAGGGTACCCAGCTTTACTCGTTATGTACATAAGTAGTTAATAAATTCTTGCTAGAAGGTTCAGAACAATATTTATTTTCCCACATTATATCCCGTTTATGTCTACGACAACAAACTAAAGTAAAGGCGTTTATTAATAGTCTAACTTCGACATTTTGTCATCTCCCCTCTTTTTGACTCCTTACCTGTGCCTAAACATTCCCCAAGTTATCCCCCGTCATTTTTCAAAGAAATTTCAAATATACAGACACAACTTATCTAGAGTTTTATTAAAGATATGCTGATACCCACATAGGACGGCAGTGTACATATGCAATTGATTTTTGATTTAGCTGAAATTGAAAAAAAGTGAACAAAAATTTGAGTTTTTTTTTTGACAAAGTAAGTGAATTTTTCTTCATATAAAATTGTGTAAGAAAAACAAATTTCATGGGTACATACCTTCCTAAAAATCTGTATATCTTTTTTGTTTGTCGTTCGGTTTTGATAAAACAAAGTGCAGGTCCCTTTCTAAGCTTGAAGCACTCCATTAGTGACTCTCATCAAAATCCATTCTTTAGTTTCCGAGATCCTTAGCTTCAAACAGACAGACAATAATTTTAAAAATGGATCAGATGAACTCTACAGCATTCCCTAAGTCATCCCTAGTCATTTTTTCAAAGAAATTTTTAATTTAGGACTTTTCTAGAAATTAATTATAGTATAGATTTAGGATGTTTAAAACGTATAAAAAGTATACATAATTAACTCAACAAAAAAAAGTAAGTGTGTTCTGGAAAAATTATCAAGCTTCATAAATGGTTAAGAAAAAAATATTTAATTTTTAATAAATAAAACTCAAAAATAATTTTTATTTTTGCGTTAAAGCCAAATGAAGTCATTTTATTTCTGACTCAGAAATCAAAAATCTTGGAATATTTTTCTGATTATTTATCATAAAGACAGAATCGGGGGGTAAGGTTGTTCAGAATTTTTAGCAAATTAGGAAAGTGCTTTTTACACACAATTTACTTGTACTTACCTTTCCATTTTGATTCTTGTTCGCAAAATAAACATATGACATTTACGAATGTTACTCGCCCAAGTTAACCGATTTAGGTATTTGTTATCGGTGAGGGAAAGTGAGTTGCCACATGGTACACAATGAAAATATAATAATTTCGACATCGATTATGAAAGATATAAAAACTTTCTTCATTTTACAATACAATTTGTCCAAATAAATTTGTAGCCAAAAAAAATAAAGAAAAGAAAGGACCAGAAAAAGAGCTAGGAGCTAAAACAGAATTTTAGAGCTAAACGGCAAAAAAAGAGCTAGATCTAGCGCTAAAAGCACCAAAATGGCAACACAGAATGTGTACAACCAAAAAAATTTTCTGGGGTATAGTTTTAGGCATCAGAGTATGCAGTTTCAGAAAAGTTAAAGAACATTTAAATTTATGATATAGGTATCTGTTTCAGCAAATAAGTTTATTATTATAAATTAAAACCCCCCCCAAGGCTAATTCCTGCGCACGGCAATTCAAAAGGGCAATAACCGTGTACTGTAGATGGTGTTGTATTATAACAATACGCAAAATATTTAAGATATTCGTCCCAATTGTCTCTGTCAATGGATATATAGGAACGCATATATTCATTGAATGTTCGATGGTTTCGCTCCACCGTGCCTAACATTTGCTGATGATAAGGTGTTGAAGTTTTATGTTCGATTTTTAGAAGTTTACATAATTCCTCAAACACGCTATTTTTATATTCGGATCCCATATCCGACATGATGGTTTTCATACATCCATATATCAGGATAAAGTTTTCGAATATAGCTTTGGCAACTACATTTGCCTGCTTGCTTGGTATTGGTATCGAAATCAAATACTTAGTTAGGTTACATACAATAGTCACCGCAAATTCATTGTCATTTATTGACCTTGGGAGAGGTCCTATGGTATCTATTTGTACTGTATCGAACGCCTTTGTTGGCGTTTCTGTAATGGTCAGAGGCTCCATTAGATTTCTATGAATTTTATTTTTTTTACACTCATCGCATTTTTGAATGTATTTTCTTATGTCATTTTTCATATTTTTCCAGTAGTATGTTTGTCTGATTTTATTTAACGCACGATTTATTCCTGGGTGACCACCAAAAACAGGATCGTCGTGATACTTTTGAAGAATCTTTTTAATATTTTCTTTTTCTGTCACATGCATAACCTCCGGAGTCAATGCAATTGTTAAATTTTTGAGAACTTTGGTACCAATTTCTTTAAATTTATTTACTCGAGTATAATTATATATAAACAATTTGTCTCCTAAGGACAACTGTATTTTTCTAATCCCTAAATTGCCGGCTTCTCTGCTAAGCCAGGTAAAGAATTGACCTAAATCAATCTTCGCCTCAACAATTAGGTCGCTAGTATTTATTTCACTACAAATTTTCTTTCCTTTTTTGAAATATAATTTCGGTCGATCGAAAACGAGCTGGGCTAGCTTTTTAACTTCGTATTTGTATAGCGCTTCATAAATTATTGGGTTCTCTTTGTGACTTACGATTTCTTCATTTTTAATACTACTGGTAGGCTTTTTAGTTTCCGATCTTGTCGTAACTTTTAAAATCTTACAAGCCTGTACTGACATATCTTTTAGATCTTTGATATCTATGCGCGAGAGTGCGTCTGCTACGTAATTTTCTTTCCAGCTATGTACTCCACTCCAAAGTCATATTCTTCCTAATCTAGTCTGATTCTAGTTAGTTTAGATGATGGATTTTTCATCGAAAATAAAAATGTTAAAGGTTATGATCAGTTTTTACTGTAAATCGTCTGCCATAAACGTATGGTCGGAAATATGTAATGACCCAGTGAATAGCAGCTAATTCTTTTTCTATTGTAGCTTTATTTGCTTCACCTTTTGTGAAAGATCTTGAAGCATAGGCAATTGGTAACTGTTTTCCTTCATATTCTTGACTCAAGACTGCTCCGCAAGCAAATCCACTTGCGTCTGTTGTTATACAAAATTCTTTATTGAAATCGGGGTATTGTAGTATACTAGGACTAATAAGTGCATTTTTTAAGAAATTAAAAGATTTTTCGCAATCTTTTGTCCAATCAAAAATCACATTTTTCTTGCAGAGTCTTGTTAGTATTCGGGAATATTCTGCAAAGTTTGGAATAAATCTTCTATAGTAATTGCAAAATGCGACAAATCTTTTTGCTTCATCTGCATTTGGATGGATCTGGTAAAATACCAGCACTAGTGCATTTGTGTGCAAGATACGTTACTTCTTGGCTGAAAAATAAACATTTATCTGGGTGCAATTTTAAATTATATTTTCTACATGTTGCGAAGACATCTCTCAGGTTTTTTATCATATGGTTTTCTGAACACCCTAATACGACTAAATCATCCATATACAAAAATGCTTGTGATGTTTTCAAACCTTCAAAAGCTAAAGTCATCATTTTTTGGAATGAATGAAAATTATTAGCTGTAATCGGTTCTGATTCTAATGAAAATATGTCGATAAATTCTGAGCATAACGCGTTAAGCGATTGGTTAGCGAATGGTAGAAAATTTGTATTCAATCTTTTTAATTTTTCTTTACTATTAATATCATTTTTTAAGTTTGCATTCCTTATAACTGTATAATTGTCTAAGTTTTCGTACTTTATACTACAATATTCGATTAATGCATTATTATTTGTTGTATTTATGATTCTTACAAATGAATGATGAGAATTTACTATAGTGTTTGCAATAAAAAATACTTTTTCTATTTATTGTTGTGGTATTAATAATTCGGGATTTTGATTTACAATGTAAATTTGTCTAATGACTTCCGATCTAGCGGGTATTGTAATGCTATTGATAGATGGTTTATTTGTCATCTCAATGACTATATTGTCGTTGTAGTCATTCGGGCGTAATATTAGATTGTCTCCATTTTTATTATATTCCAAAATGCAATTGTATTTCTTTATAAAATCGAGTCCTAAAATTCCATCACATGGGATTGGGAAATTATCTTCAACTATGTGGAATTTGTGCTTAATTAGGAGATAGTCATCTTTTCAATCTGCTTGAACTGTTCCTAATGTAGTTGTTATGCCTTGACCAATGCCTTTTAAATCTGTTGTACGTGAAGTATTAATTCCTGTGTCTACTAGGAGAGTTGAAAAAGAGTTATTCAGAGTTGTTCTGGAAGATATGTAGCTGTTTAGATGTAAATTAAATGTATAATTGCATTGCGTACAATCTCAGAAGTATATTGGTTTGCAGTTTTACTGCGTTGTTGGATGTTCAGGAGTTTTGCTGACAAAACTTCGACTGATTCACCCTTAACTTTTGATTTTAATCTTTGTATTATTTCTTGGATAGTAGATTCAGTACTTATAATGTTTCTAGCTGTTCCTTTGAGTGTAGTTTTAATCATGGATACAGCGATAGCCTCGTGACTATCCTTGATTTGTTCCAGGATATCAAGGGCATCCAGAAAACTGGATAGATTTTCTGATCTCCCATCGAAATCTGGTAAGATCGATGATGCAGTTTTAATAAATTCTATGCTTGTCATTGGCATCTTGATGCGTTCTGTTTGTGGTTGAGCTTCAGGCAATAGGGTTGCAAAATTAATTTCTATTTCCCCTTCAAATGACGTTGGGACTATTGTTTCAACGTTGTATCTACTCAATAGGGATACTAATTTGTCCCTGACATTAGAAAAAATTTGTAGTGCCTCTAGCTTGTGGCTAGTCGTTAACTTGCTATGCACCTTTTGTGTGGTTTTTCCTATATTGTTCAATGATTCTAATATTATCGTGAGATGCTTTAAAATAGTCACCCTTTGTATGTATATACTTTTATTAAGACACTTATAAGACTTTTCCGCCAAAATCTTCTCTTCCACGAGTGTATTCAGAATGGCTTCCCATTTGTCCATTGGGATATATATATATCCTTTTCTTTGGTTTAGACCTTATCTAGACCATCTGCTCGGCTTATGTATTTTTATACCCAGCGTACTAGTACTAGTACAAGGGTATATTAATTTTGTCCACATAACGGTACTATGTAACGGCGCAAAATAATCGAGTTAGATATGAAAGTTCTTAGCTTGAAAAAAGGAATTGATTAAGGCATGTCCGTCCGTCTGTCCGTCCGTGTACACGATAACTTGAGTAAAAATTCAGATATTTGCATGAAATTTTGCATACAGGTTACTTTCTGGCCAAGGTAGGTTGCTATTGAAAATGGGCGAAATCCGATGATAACCACGCCCCCTGTTTCGATATCGAAAATTTCGAATAACGTATAAAACGGGTTAATTCTATATCAGAAGCAGCTACAATGATAAAATTTGCAATATGTATTGATTTATATGTTCTAAGGCGGATTTTTATCAAATTTTTTGAAAAGGAAGAAGAAATTTTAAAATTTTGACTCTTAGTAACTTGAGAACAGTTTATGCTAGTATAACGAAATTTTGTAGAGGGCATACTATTGTTGTGTTAAATTCAGATATAGAAAATAAACGAAATCGCTTGGCGACCACGCCTACTTTTTTATAAAAGTTATATTGAAAGGAGGTGGAAATATTGAAAAGTCCATATCTAATTAACTGATACAGCTATAATAATAAAATTTGATACATACATCAATTTTTATATTCTTAACATAATTTTTGCAAAATTTTGGAAAGTGGGCCTGGCACCGCCCACTTATGAGTCAGGCAATTTTCCAATACAACTGCTAATAACTTCAGAACGGTGTGAGATAGGTTTACGAAACTAGGTACCAGGCATGTTATGTTTATGTAGAGTACTACCACAGAAAATAAGAAAAATCGGGAACGACCACGCCCCTTTTTGGACTAAAGTTCTCTAAACGAGAGTTAGGAAACCGGAATATGCAATATCTGTTTAACTGATAAAGATATAATGCTAAAATTTAGTACACTCATTCACCTGATGATGTTATTAGTGATGTTTAAAGGTTTTTTGGTAATATTTTGGAAAATGGGCGTGGCACCGCCCACAAGTGAATAAACAAAATATCAACATTTCGCTATTAACAAGCCACTGTGGAAGTATCATAAAGATCTGCAATGAAAACTGATCTTCAAATAGGGACAAACAACATAATAAAATCCGTGGGCGTGCCACCACCCACTTTTTTAAAATTAGGTAAATATTGATTAATGGACACATATATCCGTATATCAAAAAATTTCACAAAATACGTTAAAAGTTATGGGCATGGCACGCCTTCTTTTCCAAAGTTATATATAGGACATGGTATAACCCTTGTAAAGATCGATTCAGTACTTTTGGCTCATGTAAGCGGTTAAAGCTTTATAAGCAAGGAGCGTGGCCGCGCCCACCAAATTCGCTATTGTTTAGGCTCGGAATAGATTGGTTTTTAAAATGGGCGAAATCGGATCAAAACTACGCCCCCTTTTTCTGAAAACTAACGCTGGGTATTTAATGTTCGGTTTACCCGAACTTAGACTTCCTTACTTGTTTCTTTAAAAATTTGTTGTGAGCAGAGTATAATTTCAGGAATAAATTCAAACAAGTGGAAATTGTTAATATTATTAAGAAGATTTTAATAAATTCCAATGCTTCAGTGTGGTCAACTACTTGAATGGAATTGATCACATTTGCATTAGGCTCTTCCAGTTTCGATTCGTGGCCTCCCATTGAGAAAAACAAGAAAATACAACAAATGAAAACAAAAAATTTTTTTCTCCTTTTTTCTTTATTTTCCTTATTTAACACTTTTTCTTTCTTATAATTGCATATCCTATTCTAATGTGGGTCCGTTCGTCCCTTAAATTTGACCTCGAACCTATATATTTCTTCAGGAGTGGTCAATAATGGTTCTAATGCGTTTTCTATTGTTGGTTCCTCAGGCATTTCGATTAGTGCAACATTTCCTAAGCCAAATTATATCTTTTTCTGCCTGCCTATAAGCTTCTATTTTGCTTAATTTTCTAATTGCCTCTTGCGTGTTTTCTGATTCTAAGTTATCAACGCTACTGTTGATAGCCTCGTAATCAAGGTTATCTGGTAAGGCGTTTTCTGAGTTTACAAAATAGTTAATATTCGTATTCATTCTTACATTTTCTTTATTAAACAAAATTTTTCCTTTATTTTCTAATTCTAGACATTATTGGTAACTTTTCTTAATATTTATTTTCTTATTTTCTACCTCTTAATTCTGATATATATATTTTCAAATTTAGTTGTTCTTCATAAAAAGTGGCAAAATTTAATAAATTGTATGTTACTGCCAACTCCTTTTTTTTTGGTATCTTTTACCACCCCGAGTTTGCTTCTTATGTTTTACTAGGGCTGGAATTTTTAATTCTTCTTGCCTGTTTTTCTTGTTCCTTCGCCGATACTCTTCAATGGTTATCGGTAACGGACCTTGCTTTATTACTTGAGAGGTTTGAGGAACCTCTTCAGTGGCAACTTGAGGATTTTGCTCCTTTTCTACAAAAAATTTATTCCATATTTCAAAGATAGAGTCAAACTCTTCTTTGGTTGGCTCCTGCATTTACGATAAAATATTTCCTAAGCAGAGACAAGTCTGCTATTTGGCGGGCGACCTTAGGGTGCCAAAGAGTTCTAATATTTATTTAAGTAATCTCAGCAGTCTGCCACTTAAAAAATGTAGCAGCCTGACCTTTTTAAACCTAACAGGATTTCTGCAGTCTGCGACGTATGGTATATCGCAGTCTGCTGATTGTCCCGTAGTCTGCTAAAGTCAGCGGTCTTCTTTTACATTGGTGAAAATTCCAAAAAAAAAATTCTAACATTTTAGCCTTACAGGATTCCAGCTACCAGCTACCAGGATGGCGGGATCCCCATCAAGTGTGTCAATGGCAGGATCTTAGTTTGTCCAGGATAGCAGGATCTCAGTGTGTCCAGAAAGGCAGGATATCAGTTTAGCAGTTAATATTTTCCTAGTCCAGGATGGCAGGGCAGGATCGCCATGTTGCAATATTAAGTTAAACTCCAATTCTTGTGTGGCTCAGTGCCGAATTGATAATGGTCTCCTTATTATGAAATTCAAACTTATTTATAGTAAATTAATCTAAACATTTCATTATACATATTTACTCTAATTCTTACATAGCTAAGCCTAACATAAGGCATGAAGCCCAACGCACGCTCACACATATGCACGTATTTACATATGTGCATAGCGCTAAGCTGCTTCAATGCTTTGGTCGTGGGAAAGTGTCACAGCAGAGAAATACATAGCGTCAGCAATTACTTAGTTGCAGTTTGTTTACGTTTGCGACCAAGTAAAAAAACCCAGGAAAAAAATTGCCAAAAATCAGCAGAATTTCTCACGGACTTGAGACTTACACTTTATCATGCTAGAATTGAACCGTCTTTAAAACAGCATACTCAAAAAAATTCTGAAAATTCTGAGAAAAACCTTCAAAATTTTGATGAAAATTCGTCGAATTTTTCTGATTTTTCCATACATTTTTAAAACATAATTTACATCTTCTGTGTTAGAGTTTGCCCCATTATTTTATAGAAAATTAGTAAAAACAATTTTACCAATTCAAAAATGGGTAAAAATTACAAAAATATACCTGTACGCAGACTTATTCTGCCGAGTGTATGTATTCATATTGGACACACTACACTCTTTTTGTATTTTCGAAAATATTATATGTATAGAAAGTGGGCGTGGCTTTTAACCGATTTTGCCAATTTTCAATAGCGCTCCGAGATAAGTGCAAAGAAACCTGTATACCAAATTTTATTGAGATATCTCAAGATTTACTCAAGTTATCGTGTTCACAGACGGACGGACATGGCTCAATCAATTTCTCTTTCCCTCCTGAACATTTTGATATATATAAGTCAATATCTATCTCGATTCGTTTATGCCGTTACATACTACCGTTAGGCGAATGATGTTAATATACCTAGTGTGCGAAGCACTACTAGGTATAAAAAAAGGTTAACAATGTAAACATTTAATTTTTAAGTGTGCAGTAATAGATCTAACATAAAAAAATTTCAGAATTTTAAGAAATAATTAAACTCACGCACGACTATTACATACGGCTTCTTTATTACAATTCAACTCTTTTCAACATGGCCGCATATAGTGTGGCCACCTCGACTTAATCTGAAATCTATCAATACAATGATGCCATTTCGTTACAAAATCATCAAATCATTAGCAAGGAATTCATAAAGCTGCCACAGTTCGACCATCCTGACCTGTAATGTTTCCTCTTTGGGGAACACCAAAAAGTAGCTCGCTTGGAGTTGTACCTGTGCTACGATGCATCGTATTATTAAATGCAAACTCTATGTCCGGCAAAACCCATCTGGCTATCCTGGAGTTAGCATAAGTGAGTTGCAGTCGGTTACTATTTTGAGCTTTAACCCTTGCAAATATACCCGAAGTCTCTGAAGTGCATAAATAATAGCAAGGGCTTCCAGCTCAAAGCTGTGATACTTAGATTCGGATTCACTAGTAGCTTTTGAGAAATAAAAAACTAGGTGAAATTTTCCGTCACGTTTCTTTTGCAATAATATTGCCCCAAATCCCAGAGAGCTGGCGTCACAATGCAGCTCCGTATCTTCTCTTGGGTCGTAGATTGCTAGGATGGGTGCCCCGATTGATTTGTTTTTTAGTTTGTCAAAACAAGGCAATTCGTCTTTGCCTAACGTAAATTTAACATTATTTTTAATAAGTTTGTACAAGGGCTGCACTTCCCGTGAAAAATCTTGAACGAATCTTCTAAAATAAGAACACAACCCCAAAAAACTATGAACGGCTTTCGTGTTATTGGGTACAGGGAAATTGATGATAGCTTCTATGTTCTTTTCATCCGGTTGTATACCTTTATTCGAGATGTTATATCCTAAATAGTGTATCTCCGATTCCATAAAACGACATTTGTCTAATCTTAATTCCAGCTTATTTTGTACTAGCCTACTGAAAACTTCCTGCAAAATGTTTAAATGCTCATCCACGGTACTTGTGGCTATCATGATATCATCTAAGTAAATGGCATTTTTTTCTGCTCGAGGAAGATCATCGAAAACGTGGCTAACAAAACGCTGAAATGTTGATGGAGCATTTTTTAGGCCGAAGGGCATTTTTAAAAATTCATATTGGCCCAAAGGTGTTACGAAGGAAGTGTACTTGATCGATTCTTCTGCCATGTATACGTGATAAAATGCACTCTTTAAATCTAACAATGAAAATATACTCTTATTTGCCAATCTATCCAGCAAGTCATCAATAAGAGGTAATGGAAAATTATCTTTTAGGGTTACCTTATTGAGATTGCGAAAATCAACACACAGTCTGATATCACCTGTTTTCTTCCTTACTAACACAATTGGAGAATAATACTCTGACTTACTCGGCCTGATTATTTGATTCTGAATTAAATCGTCTAAAATATTTCTAACCTGCTCTTTTTCACTATAAGATAATCTCCTCGGTGGCCAATGGAAAGGTTTTTCTCCACTTAACGACAATTTCATCTCGCATCTAATCTTTGGCGTATCGGGGCGTTTATAGTTTGCATAATAATTTTGAAAAATTTTGATAAATCTTTCTTTTACACGTACGCTTATTTCGTTATTTCTTATACAAACATCTAAATTCTTTACTTCAATTTCCATTATTGTGGTACATTCTTCAGCAAATTCTGTATTATCGGATTCAAATTTCATTAACTTTCGACACTCTTTATCATATGTATCATTTTTTGTTTCCAGCTTTGAAACTTGTATTCTACAATCTAATTTTAAATTAGCTACCCCTAGAAAGTCTCTTCCTAGAATAATTGCATAATTCATCGTTTCATTTGTTACAACAAAAACGGTTAATTCAATCTTTTTATTTTCAAAAACACAAAACTGTTTACATTTCCAATAATGGATAATGGGCTTTTGTTTATGTCACTATATTTTAAAATTACATTGTTATTTTTATTTATTAATGCTTCTGGTACGAACTTTTGGCGGATGAGACTAATGGGACTTCCCGTATCAATTAGTGAGCCTAATAAAGTTTTATAATAACGTTTAGAATTTAGAAATATATAAGTTAATGATCTTACAAACTCGTAATCTTCCATAGAATTGGATTTTAGATTTGCGACACTCATTTGCTAGATGTCCAACTGAGTTGCAATTGAAGCATCTGCTGGGTTTACTTACTTGTTGCATACCATTTGACTGTTCACGCTGAATGTCTGTCGTAAATTTTCTGGGTAGTTGGATTGCTCTAAATGCTTCTAATAATTCGTATTTGTCACGAAATCTTTGTATTTTTCCTTCAATCAAATATTCAATTAGCTCATCTTCTCCAATAAGAATCTTATTAGCCAAAATAATTTTGGAGTGAAAATATTCGACGAACGACTCAGAAGTCAACCACCGTCTAGCTTCGAGTTTTTTCTTTAACATCAGCTTGCTTGCTTTTTCCTCGAACAGAGCACTCATTTCTAATAAGAATTTGTCAATGGGCATTGTAATTAGAGCAGCTCGAGGGTATAACCAGCTCAGTGCATTCCCTTTTAATCTATTCGCAATTAGTGCTCTAGTGTTGTTATCGTCAAGGTTATAAGCACTTCGAATGTTTTGCAACTGTGTTTGCCACAACTTAAAGCACTCGCCGTTGCCCGAAAATTCAGAAATGAGCTTTTGACGTCGGCTAGCTTTTGTTTGTTAGAAATTTGTTTTTGATCAGCACTATACTTCAATTGTTCCTTTTCTATTTTCAAAATTTCGTTTTCTTTTCTTTGTAGTTCACACCCACGCTTTAACAATTCGATTTCACATTTTAACAGTCGCCACTCGTTTGCGTCATTCTCTCTCTCATTTGTTGCTCGTTTTTTGCATGTTCCACACTCATTTGATTCGCGTTGTCGTTTTTTTCAGACAATTCTTATACGTATTAACGGCTGCTGTACTGCTCGTGTCTTCGTTGGCTTGCTCCTTGTCGCCGCTGTCGTCTTGTGTGGTGTTAGCGTCGACTGCTAATTCTTCGAAACTTCCACGTTGTTCTGTAGGAATTTCTTGGAGGCGAATAAGCAATTCAGCTTTATTGCCTGAAGTTTTCTGACCGAGCGACCGCAACCAAAACTTTAATTGGTCGACGGTATATGAATTTAGTTCATCACTTGAAGGCATTTTATGTGGGTGAAAACCTCTTCTGATATTTTAAGAAATAATTAAACTCACGCACGACTATTACATACGGCTTCTTTATTACAACTCAACTCTTTTCAACATGGCCGCATATGCTACTCTGAGGTGAATAGTTTTATTTCGTTATTAACAAAATAGTTAAGGTCGTCAATGGGTTAATTGATGCTGTTGCCGATAAAACAAACTGCCTGGACAATGCCGACAAATTGCAATGATGCGTTATCATCAATTTCTTATCTTCTTTAAATTTACATGCATATAAATTATATTTAATTTTCATATACTGCCTTTCTGATTTCACACTCGCCTGCGTGCACATGGTAATTAACCTAATTGAAATAATTGAACTATTGAAATCTCTAAAAACTTAAGAAGGAACTAAGGTAAATAATTGTAAAAGAATTTAAATGGAAAACCTAAAGAATGCAAACTAAATTTGCAAACGTTTTAGATTTTTATGCCCACGCACTTACTCATTGAATAAAAATGGGCTCTTAAAACTTGGTGAACTTTTATTGGCAACAAATTCTTTAAAAATCTTATTCGGAGCAACTCCTGCTCTTTGATGATGCAGCCTGACGGCGTCACAAGCGTGCAGGATGCCGGTACTGACCAACAAGCCCAAAGCAACACAACTTCGTTTGGAGCAGCTTGAAGAGACAATGCGTCTAAAATAAGAGTATTTGAAAGAGAAGTTTCGTATCTTGAGTGTAAACGCAGGCTAGTAGAACTGCTCATTGATTTTGCTTTCGCCGTGAAAAATATTGTAGCTACAATACATGCCAGTAAGTTAAAAAGCTACTTAAATAACCCCGTTCTACTACAAGAACTTGTTGAGAAACTATCACAAGAGAATAAACTCAATAGAGCGGTTTATTCTATGAACTTGGAAGAGCCAAATATGGAAGACTTTTCCAATTGGATATCGACGCTAGCAGAGGCTGCATGTCGCGTCACAACACCAGCTGTTTTTAACACAACCAAAAAGCAAACCAGAGAAGACGGGCAGCTACACACATACACATTAGCAAACAATGCAGAGCGGCAAGGGTTACCAAAGCCAGTACCTAAATGCCCTAAATGTAAAAATTCACACAAAGCGTATCAATGTGAAGAGTTTAAATCACTTCCCGTAAATGAGAGATGGAATTTAGTGAAAACTAAAAACTTATGTCGCCAGTGCTTAGGCACACACTCTCGCCGGTGTGGGAGCAATAACTTGTGCGGTGTCCGAGGTTGTAAAATACGACATCACGAAATATTGCACAGCCCCGATAGCCGAGCAAATAGCGAGGTGGCAACTATGTTACATAATCATCGCTCAGCTTCCACTTCGCAGTCGCGCTTTAGAATTCTGACTGTAACATTGTATGGAAAAAACAAAAACATAACAACGTACGCATTCATGGACGAGGGCTCGACACTCACTCTCATGGAACAAAGTCTGGCCGAGGAATTACGTATAATAGGCATTCCTGAACCAATTTGTATTCAATGGACCGGCAACATATAACGATATGAAGCGCAATCAAAACGGCTCGATATAGGCATATCAGAAGCTGAGAAAGGTGCAGAGAAATTTTCGTTGCAGAATGTTCACACAATGAAAAGTGTAAACTTGTCGGCAGAGTTCATGTCAGCGGAAAAAATAAAAGAAGATTATCCACATTTAGAAGACATTCGTTTGCGTAGCTACGCGGGTGTTGTACCAATGCTTATAATTGGAGTAAATAATCCCAATTTAATCGTTGCATTGAAAGTACGAGAGGGCAAGTGGCAGCAGCCTGTAGCAGTGAAGACACGATTGGGGTGGACAGTGTTTGGCGGTAGCAGCGCTGTCAACAAGTCAGCACATTTAAACATTCACAGATGTGGCTGCAATAATATAAGTAGCGATGGCATCGCTGATTTACACGAATTGGTGAAAACCTTTATATTTAATGAAAATATTGGAATTTCCGAACCATCCAAATGTCTAATATCACAAGATGATCAACGAGCAATCGATATACTGAAAAGCTGTGAAATGCGCGACAATCGCTACATTGCCCAGTAGTTATAGTCTAATGAGTTTGTTAATTTACCTGACAGCCTACCTACAGCAATTCGCCGGTTGGATTGTTTGCATAGAAAAATTAAGTAAAATCCAGAACTTGCTCACATAATTCAACAACAAATCTACAATTTGGTGCAAAAAAATTACGCTGTAAAATTGCAGGCTGACGCTATTAATGATCATGGTGGAAAAGTATGGTATCTTCCCATATTTATCGTTCGCAATCCAAATAAGCCTAACAAGATAAGGCTGGTGTGGGATGCAGCAGCAAAATCAGGTGAAGTTTCTTTCAATAGTTTCCTGCTGAATGGGCCCGAATTCTTTGGTTCCGTTGCTCAACATTTTATTCAATTTCCGCATGTGAAGTGGGGAGTAGTTAATAGTATTATTAACAGAAACAGCTCAGGTGGTGAGCAGGGTATTACTTTGCATGAAAATGGTAATATCATTGTTCATCCTCCTGTTGTTTCCCGTATATTTAATGATTTTTTGTATCAGTCGGGTCTTTAAATACTTCTCCGTGCACGTGTATTATGTCCGGTGGTGACCCATTTAGCCTTATTGTAAATTTCATGGGAGCAAATCTCCCAAAAATTTTTAATGGGAAACACTAACAATTTTCCCACTTTGTTTTTGTTTTCCCATTAAACATTTTTGGGAGATGTGTTCCCATGAAATTTACAATAAGGCTGATTTAGTTCAAGTAATTGCTTTGTATTTGAACCCTTCTCAGGCCTGGAGATTTTAAATATAATAAAAAATCTCGATAACTCCTCTTCCTGCGGACATGACGGAATTTCAAATATATTGTTGAAAAAAGCAGCTCTTAATCTTGTGGATGTTTTGAAATATTTATTTAATGTCAGTACTTACTCTGGAAAATTTCTCGATGATTTAAAATGTGCAATTATCGTTCCGTTATTTAAGAAGGGTACTAAGGAAGACATAAATAACTATAGGCCTATATCATTGCTACCGTCAATTTCTAAGGTTTTTGAGAAAGGACTTAAAACTCGAATTATGCTCTTTCTGGAAAATAAGTGCTACTTTAGTTCGAGACAATTTGGTTTTAGAGCTGGTCGCTCAACAGAAGATGCTCTGTTAGAGTATTGATCATTTATTTATAAGGAGTTAGACCAGAAAAGTACTGTCGCGACTCTTTTCGTTGATATCACCAAAGCATTTGATACAGTGGACCATCCCATTTTACTAAAGAAGTTATACTGTGCGGGTTTTCGTGGATTTATTTATAAATGGTTTGAGTCTTATCTCGCTGGGAGGGTGCAACGAGTGAAAGTTTCCGGATACCTTAGTAATCTAGTCCAATCAAAACTGGCGTGCAACAAGGGTCCGTGCTTGGTCCTATTTTATTTTTGATCTACATATGTATGTCAACTCAATTTTTGATATGCCCTTTTCGGGTAAGGTAACTGCATTTGCTGACGATCTTGCGATTGCCTATGGTTCACCGAACACATTTGATCTGGTATCTAGTATAAATCATGATGTACACCTTTTAAGAACTTGGTTTGCTAAACACAAGCTCGTTGGTAGCAATAAAACAAAAGCAATGTTTCTTAGTTTAAACGGAAAGAAAAATCCTGACGTTAGCGTTATTTTTCATTCTTCCTCTTGCGCACGCTTTGCTCTACATGAGCACTCGTGTCATGAGACTGTATCAGGGACGTTCAACTCGCTTGAGCCTTGTAGTAACAATTGTTTCGCAATAGAAGTTGTGGAAACTTTTCAATATTTAGGTGTAACAGTCGATCAAAACATATCCCGTCTGAAGCAATATCTTTTATCTTCACTGCGCTGTTTCTATCTTTTGAGAACTTGTTGCGCTATATCAAAGTATTTCAACTATAGATTGGAGTGACAGCTGGCTCTGCAATTCTGTTGATGATAAACTTCGTGTTTTTAATGAAAAGTTGGCGACCTTATTTGCAGAACATGTTCCTCTTCGTATGGCTACAAACAATCCATCTTGCCCATGGTTTAACAGAAATGTTCGCTTGGCATTAAAATTGCGGAATAAGGCATATATTAAATGGAAGAGGGCAAGAACAGATCAAGCCTGGTATGGATACAGAATCGCCAGAAACAAAGCTACGTTCCTTATAAGACGAGCGAAGAACAAATATTGCAGAGCTAAATTGGATCCGTCAATTCCTTCTAAGGATCTGTGGCAGAACCTGAGAAACCTTAAAGTCCATGGTAGTCTGAAGCCTGAATGTGACATAGATCCCAATTTGTTGGTTGATTTATTTACTGTTTGCGAGGGTGATGTGATGAAATCTATAATATGTATCAGGTCTGATGCTTTGGTGATGATGGTGTTTCACTTAAATTTGTTAAACTTGTGTTACCATTCATTTTAGGCACCATTACCCACATAATCAATCACTGTTTCACAAGTTCCTGCTTTCCAATGGAGTGGAAAAAGGCCATCATACTACCAGTAGCCAAGAAAGTATGCCAACAACCACTAGTGATTATAGACCTATAAGTATACTACCAGCGTTGGCGAAAGTATGTGAATCATTAATGGCAGATCAAATTTCCGCTTATGTTAAGTCCAACAATCTATTGTCCCCTCTACAGTCAGGTTTCCGACCGAAACATAGCTGTTCCACTGCAATGATGAAAATACTTGACGATATTAGAATTCACTTCGATAAAGGATCACTGACATTGCTATGCCTACTAGACTTCTCCAACGCATTTGACATGGTTAATCATAAAATCTTATATATGAAACTAAAAAATTATTTTGGCTTTTCGGACACTTCCTTAAATCTTATGATGAGCTACCTTACAGGAAGAGTGCAAAAGATGAAGGGAAAAACTACCTCTTCTAGATTTAAGGCCGTATCGGCTGGTGTTCCCCAAGGGTCTGTGCTAGGACCTCTCTTGTTCAGTTTATTCGTCAACGATGTTTTTTCAGTTTGCGAATATGTTAATGTTCATGCGTATGCCGATGACGTTCAAGTATACTTGTCTAGTCGAATTGGTCTTATTGAGGACTTATGCTTTAAATTAAATAGTGATCTGACTGCTATTACACAATGGGCAAGTGACAATCATCTATGCTTAAATGCGTCTAAGTCGGTTGTGTTGCCAATATGTAACTGTGTAGTCCATGAAGACAATATTCCTGACCTGTGTATTGGCACGGATGTTCTGCGGCTTACAAATAAAATTAAAAACTTTTGCTTTGTAATTAATTCTAGGTTGACCTGCACCGATCACGTCAATAGCACATTAAGTAGTGTTTACTGTATTCTACGAAGACTGAGAATGTCTGCTTCATTTACGCCTTTAGAAACCAGACGCAAGTTGGCTAAACAGCTCATTATGCCTCATATAACGTACGCCGAGCTTGTTTATAGCAAGCTGGATTCCATCTCCGCCCATAAAATTGATGTTTTATTCAAATAATATTACCAGGTATGTGTATGGTCTGAGAAAGTTCGATCACATATCCCTATGGAGGAATGAGATTTTGGGTTGTAGTGTTAGTGATTACCTTGCTGCTAGAAATTGTATGTATATATACCAGTGTTGTCCAACGTGACTGTGTGCACGTTATGCTTGTGTTGGTTATTAGCGTACATTCGGAAAGGTACAAGCAGACAACACGAATACGGAACAGTGCGTACAAATAAGTAAACGTACTTTTTAAAAATTACGGTCAACTAAATTATCTATATTTATTTCTTTATTATATTGCTTAATTCTAATGTGACCAGCAATGTGATTGTTTGATAGTAGATTTCTATATTTGCTTTGTATATGCTTTAAAGTGGAAAATGCCACTTCGCAACTATATGTTGAACCGAACATTGAAAATATTTTTAAAATTTCATCTTTCGCCAGTGGATACTTTTTTCATCAATAATTTTCCAAAAATCAATACCGGAGTCAATAAGTAACGAAAAATCTGATTGCATTTCTCTGATTACTTTTTTGCTTGCCATAGGCTGAGAATTTAATTGTAAATAAAATTTTCTTTTGTAATTATCAAGAAGACTTTTTCGGGCGTCTCCCTCGATATTTACAAGATTTTTGTGACAACGTTCATAATGTCTTTTTATATCATGTTTGCTACAACGCTTTATTTTTTTTATAACAAATTAAGCATTCTGCTATTCTGCATGCTTTCCATTGTTCTCAATAAAAAAAATAACATATTTCCCAAATTTGTTGGAACATTTTTAGTGCGTACTGTTTTTAAAGCGTAAAACGTGAATGGTGTTGCTTGCTTGAAATTCTAGCGTCAACTGATCGCAAAATTCTGCTTTGCTTGCCTACGAAGTTGAATACAGTAGCACAATCGTGCATTCACAGACTCTTGTCGCGCCATGTTGGTGTGAGATGTCTGGCTTGCTGTACAACTGTCCGTGCGCTATTGTGCGCATAGGCCATGGACAACGCTGATATATACAAATTGTTAGAATGGAAAACACCATGTTATCTGTTTGAGAAGTTAAATCCGTCAAGATCTATTAGGCTGCATAACCTGAATATACCGAAATATACTTACTTGACATCATCTAGGCTATTTTTCATCAATGCTGTGAGGCTCTGGAACAACATACCTTAGTCCGTTAAATCTGTGCTGCTTTAAGTCGTGCGAGTGAAAATGTCTTAAACTAACTACTTTCTTTCCTTTCATCTGTATTTCTTTCTCTATCTTCTCTATCAGCCTACATATCTTCTAAATATATGAATCCACTTAGTTATAGTTGATTTTGCTACTATTCTTTTTAGTTATAAGTTCAATCTTATTATTTTATGTTAATAATGCTATGTCATTTAATTTAAGTTGATGTACTTTTAAAAGACCATGTACAACCACTGTTTTTATGAAATAAATAAATAATGATACCCTTTAAGCGGTTTATTATGCGCTTATTCATTCAAAACTTCTTTATGGCATCAGCTGTTGGAGGGGTTCTTCCCTTAACAAAATTCAACCTATACAAGTCTTGCAAAAATGTGTAATTAGAAAAATTCTTAATGTTAATCGACTTCATGCTTCAAGGGAGCTTTTCAGAAGTTTGGAGATTCTTCCAGTCCGTGACCTATTTTATTTTAATGTTCTAAAATTTTTTTTTGTTAGGTGTGGATATCTACATAGTATGAGGTCAGATAATTATAATCTGAGAAGTAATTCTCATCCTACAGTAGTTGTACCTGCATCGAGAACCACACACTATACTAAATTTTATACAATAGTGTCACGAAAACTATTCAATGCCCTTCCTGCCGAAATTCGGGAAATAAGAAATCTTCATCAGCGTAAAATCTTTTCTTTTAATATTCTCGTACGATGAAATCGAAGCTTTGCTAAGGACTATCTCGTAAATACTTTTTATATTGTAAATTCGGTTTCATCTTTTTGCTTACAATAATTTTTCCAAAATATGTATATGTTTAATTTGCTGTACTATGTTAAACCTAACATATAAAATGTCTTACCTTTTCTTATGTCTACATAAATGCACCTTATTTGAGCCCGAATGGGTTCTATTTTCTCAATTGTGTTATTATTATCTAATTGTAATTTGTTACTTAGTATGTACATATATATGTAGATATAAGCGAAATGTTCAATAAAGAAAAGAAAGAAAGAAAAAATTCTCGGGATGTACTGGGAACTACGCACTGATCATTTCAAATACGTCTTAAAATTTGTTCGACTTCAACGGGACGTATTCTCCAAAGGAATAGTACCAACAAAAAGCGAAGTATTGCAAATTCTTATGTCGATTTTTGATCCCCTAGGGTTGGTCGCTTGCTTAACTTCTTATCTTAAGATTATTCTTCAGGATATTACTCACAGATGAGTTGGCATCCAAATGGAGAGTATGGACATTCATTGGACATCATATCTTCCTTCGATAAGTGCTATTTCAGTTCCTCGTTGTTATTCGACTAAATTACTCACAGGAGGTTGTAAGGTTTAGCTACACACCTTCGATGATGCAAGTGAGAATGCTATGAGAGCGGTGTCGTACTTCCGTATCCAACACAACAACGAAATAACTACTTGATGGTTGCCAACTAAGGTTAATGTCGCGGACATTGCCACGAAACCTAAACCATGCCAGGAAGTAAGTCAACAGTGGATACATGGCCCTGGCTTCCTAATGCAGTCAGAGTGAGATTGGCCAGAATATGCGCATATTGAAACTATCAACACCGACGAAATCAGACCACGTTTTTTATACCACAACTCGATGCAATTTATCATTAATTTCGATTATTTTTCTAGTTGGCTTAGCTTATACCGATCAGTAGCAAATTGGATACTATATTTAGAGAAGTTGAAAGAAGGCGCTCTTTGTACGTTGCTCTCAACGTACCATCTTGCGCGAGCAAAACAACTCATATACAAACACGTACAAATGCAGGTCTTCGACGATTGGGCATCATTAAGCGATAATAAGCCTGTCAGTAAAAATGGCCCACTGCGTAACCTTCAGGTTTACATGGACGACTCTAAGCTGATACGAGTAAAAAACCGAGCAAAGTATTCCGCATCTAAGGGAAAGCACGATTTCATAGTACTACCACCGTATCATCATGTGACAGAACTGATTGTAGCACATTATATTCATCGTTTTTATCACGTCCAACACGAAACAGCATTAAACGAGGGAGACAAACGTTTTTTATTTTAAAGCTACGCCGAGTTTTTAGTAAGGTGCGAAGCAGTGTTGCCATTTTGGTGCTTTTAGAGCTAGATCTAGCGCTTTTTTTGTGTTTAGCTCCAAAATTCGGTTTTAGCTCCTAGCTCTTTTTCTAGTCCTTTTTTTTCTTTTTTAGCTCTTTTTTGGCTCAAAATTTATTTGGAAAAATTGTATTGTGTAATGAAGAAAGTTTTTATTTCTTGTATAAACGATGTCGAAATTATTATATTAGTTAATTTCATTGTGTACCATGGGGCAACTCAGTTTCCCTAACCGAAAACAAATAAATCAGTTAACTTTGTCGAGTAACATTCCTTATGCCATATGTTTATTTTGCGAACAAGAATCAAAATGGAAGGGTAAGTAATTTGCTAAAGATTGATAAATAATCAGAAAAAATATTATTAGTATTATTTTTGAGTTTTACCGAAAATTAAATGTTTTTCATTTATCAAGCTTGAAAATTTTTCAAGTACACAGAATCAGGGGTTAAAGTAATTTTAAAAATATATGGCCACCTATGAGAAGGAAAAGTTTTGCCTGGAGGTATTTGTAGCATGATCGTGACTGTGTGATGTTTACGTATGTCATGTCCAATGTCAAAAGAATCATATGCGGGGGAGCGGTGGAGTTATGTATGTTAACAGTCTTTTTAATGAGCTTTTCGTACCGTTTTTTTGTTGAGTTAATTATACCTTTTTAAACGTTTTAAACATTGTTAAAGTTAAATCTATGTATACTTTAATAAATCTCTAGAAAAGTCGTGTCTGTACATTGAAAATTTCTTTAAAAAATGACTGGGGATAACTTTAGGCACAGCTAAAGATTCAAATGGAAGGGAGATGACAAAATGTCGAAGTTAGACTTTTAAAAATGCCTTTATTTTAGTTGGTTGCCGTGACACTTTATATGGGGAAAGAAATATTGTTCTGAACCTTCTCAGCCTCTAAATTGTTTTCGCAATTGAGGGTAGGAAGAGGAACCCATCACTCCTAATCAGTTTTTACTTGGTAGCGCCAACGGTGCCAAAAAATCTTGCAAAGCAGAAGAAATAAATTTATTCAGTTTTTGAAGCGTTCATGGTATTTTGGAAAAACCAGTAATTAAATTAGCGGTGCTTGATATCGACAAAAGCGAGGCAAGCTACGACGAGACGGCCGCTTACCGGCCTGCAACCCTGCGTTATCATCAATTGTTTTTTTCCCTGAAATTTACATGCATATAAATTATATATAATTATCATATACTTCCTTTCTGATTTCACACTCGCCTGCGTGCACATGGTAATTAACCTAATTGAAATAATTGAACTATTGAAATTTCTAAAAACTTAAGAAGGAACTAAGGTAAATAATTGTAAAAAATTTAATAAGAAAACATAAAGAATGCAAACTAATTTTGTAAACGTTTTAGATTCTTAGAGCTCACGCACTTACTTATTGAATAAAAACGAGCTTTTAAAACTTGGTGAACTTTTATTGGCAACAGATGCATTTAAAATTTCAAATATTTACAGAGATCGCTGCGGATTTCTGGCTGGCTGGCCCCCATCTACGCCAATTGCTTGAGGTTGGGCTACATCCCCGCTTCTTGCAATATGGTAAAGTAACCTTTATTCCAAAGGTGGGGAGGTGCTCTCATGTATCTCATAAGGATTTCAGGCCGATCAGTCTTTCCTCGTTTCTTCTGAAAACGCTGACCGACCTGCTTATACGCAGCAGAAATGGAGAGACAAAGAGTTCGTGCTGGGGGCCTTTCTAGACATTGAAGGAGCGTTTAACAATGTTTTACCTTCTGCGTTGCGTCAAGTTTGATAGAATTAATCAAGTGGGGAGGTGCTGGTTATCACAGAAAGGTGAGAAGGGGCACGCCGCAAGGAGGTGTTCTTCCTATGGGTTGTTGCTGTTAACGTCTTTCTCCAGGACCTTGAGCGCAGGGGCTGTCAGGTGATAGCCTATGCTGATGACCTAGCAATCCTAGCCAGGGGAATGTTTCTTAGTACCGTAAGGGATGTTCAGCAAGGGTATTTGGGTATCGTGACAGAGTAGTCCGAATCCTGAGAACCGGCGGTCAACCCAAGTAAAACGGAACTAGTCCTCTTCACGAGAAGGTATAACATTGACGATTTTGTATTGAACTCTATTGGGGGAGTACCATTGGTGCTTTCTGAGAAGGTTAAGTACCTGGGGGTTATCCTGCACAGGAAGCTGAAAGCAGAGGACAGGGCCAAGAATGCATCTGTCGCTCTGTACTGTTGCAGGGGGCAAACGATGGGGTCTCTCTCCAAGGGTGGTTTACTGGTTGTATGAGATGGTGGTAAAACCCATTCTATTTTGTGGGGTAGTGGTCTTTTGGAGCGTGCTAGACACGGCTTCCACCACGAAAAAGATGGTCACGGTGCAGCGAATGGCCATGGTTGGGATTAGTAGGGCCACGCGGACCACTCCTACCCTTGTAATCCGCACCCTGGATATGCTGGATAAAAGCTTGTTCAGTATGGCCATTCCAATGTACTATCGAGCTTCGACTTCATCCCTAACAGAGCAGATTAATGTGAACCGAGGAGGGGTTTTTCGACTCACATACCCGCAAGGGACGAGCGGACAGGCGAGGGACCTATCTGCGGGAAGGGATTGGTGAATCTGTTTACGGAGGGGTCAAAGCTTGATGGTTGTGTGGGGGGTGTGTTTATGGGTTTACTGTCAGGAACTTGGGATCAGCATACTATTTAGGCTACTTATCATTGTAGCGTTTTCCAAGCGGAGGTTGCCGCCATCAAGGATGCGGTGAATGGGATGCTGTCCAGCGCATTTGCTGTAAAGGAGTTTAACATCTACTCCGACAGTCAGGCGGCAATTAGGGCGCTGAGTGCTTGCAACGTTCGATCGAGGACAGTGAGCGACTGTCTGGAATCGCTTACGGTTGCAGCCGACTACTTCAAAATAAATATTATCTGGCTGCGAGGCCACTGCTAGAGCAGTTACTCTTGAAACTGATGTGGTTGCCTCCAGAGTAATGGGTATTCCCCTTACCACCTGTGGTCTGCTTCTGGGCAGGTGGGCTTCGAAACAGCTAAGCAAGCGCTGGGCTGAGACCACCTTATGTCAGGTGTCGAAGTCCTTCTGGCCACTGGTTGACTCCGGGCGATCAGCGGAATTACTAGGGCTATCCAAGGCACATCTTTCAATGATAGTTGAGGTGTTGACGGGGCACTGTCCGATAGGGATACATGCGGTGCGGCTAAATATTCTTGATAACCCGAGCTGCGTGAGCTGAATGGAGGATGACGACGTGAAATCAATTCTAGGACCAGGCTCAGGTATCTCGGGTCGGATGTTCTTGTGTGCCATATCCGGAGCTATATTGTCGCTACACAGCGATTTGCCAAGCAAACTTATGTTAATGTCACCGTGAAGATAGTGGCATCACAATGGACCATTAAGTGTCTAAGTGAGCTGTTCCCCCAGTGGAATAGCAGCCACCTTACCTCACCTAACCTAAACTACTATTGTAGTTTAGAACTTATTTTTGTTTCATACAAAAAATTATTTAGAAATTTTAAAAATAAAAATTTAGGTCACCAATGGTTTAAGGCATAGCGTTTAAAGGGTTAAAACGCTTAAAATCATTTAGTTAAGCCTATGTATGTCAAACTATTTTGATGTGAAAAATTTGGTTTCAGATTTAAAAGAAAATTGAGGTCGTCAATGGGTTAACGTATGGGCGCTCATGGGTTATAATTTTAAATATTTACCAATTAAGTGTAGCACAACCCATTCAAACCTAACAAAATAAAAAATAGAATAAATAAATATTTTTAATTTAAAATGTTTTTAAAATGAACTAAGAACTGCAAAATAATTTTTTCTTTGCCTACACAGATTTTTCACCACGTAGAGCTTGTCGTGAACATTTATTAGTGGGAATTCTCATAGGCATTACAGTACTTGGCAAGATTGATATGCATAAAAACATTTGGCGCTTGCTATTATTTTGCAATTTTTAGTTCATTTTAAAAACATTTTAAATTAAAAATATTGTTTTACTCTATTTTTTATTTTATGCTTTTTAGTTGTGAGTTTGTAAAAATTGTCTAACTAAGATTGTAATCGAATATAAAAAATCACTTTTTTATTATACATAGGTAGTTGTAAATTGTACATTTATTAACATTTTTTAAGCGATATAAAATAAGTCAATGCATTGACATTAATTCGAAACATATTTATGTTAACATGAATAACCTAAGGTGATGCATCTTATAAATTTCTCATTCTACGCATTTCTGTCATTGCATCTTCGTTGCATGGTGTACTACTAGTAAGTTTAGAGCAATCTAGTTCATCAATTCGCAAGCCATCTGCATTCAACCGACCGAGGGAATGTGTTTAATATGCGTTTTCACATGCAGATGGCGCCGAAGATTAACTATCGAGCATCATGCTATAATCCACTAATGTGCAGATGGCGCCAAAGATTAACTAACGAACGTCATGGTATAATCCACTACTTCCTCTAATATATGTGGCAATAAGACTAAAGTCAAGATAGGACGATAAATGGGATTTATGAAATTAAGCAATATCATTAATTTTTTTTTCGTAAACATTGGAAAACCCCAGCTCAACTGCAAGTTAGCTCAGAATCCAAAGCAAAATCTCTGGAAATGAAACTTTTCAAATAACTCTACCCGTGCGCCACCTATCGGAATTTTTTTTTTTGTTATATTGTGTGGGGGCAGAAAACTAAACGATGATGAAAATTTCAAGATTCTACCTCAACGGGAAGTTCGTTGAAAAACGAATTAATCGACACCGAAAACAGACCTTCGCATTTCTTAAATAGAGCGACTCACGCGCCACCTAGCGGGTCCAATTTTTTTTTGAGCATTTGGAAATTGATTAAGTAACACACACGTAAAATATCAGCCAAGTCGGTCTATAATTACGATTTTGAGTTTTTATTACCGCGATCTCAGCCCCACCTAGCGGAATTTTTTTCCGAAACATTTCTTTTCATCGTAGTAATACATGTTCCGAATTTCATCCAAATCGGACCATAAATGCAAATTTTGGAAATATAGCGACCCACGCGCCACCTGTCGTAATTTTTTTTTCATAATATTGCATTGTCATCGGGGTCTGAACAATGGTGAAAATTTCAAGACCCTAGCTCAACAGGCAGTTGGTTTAAAATCGAATGCAAAAATCCGCGGACAGATACGACGAAAGCGACCTAATAAAAACATTTAAAAAAAAAAAATAATTCATAATATCGTTATAAAGATACAAATGTAGATAACAAGTGGGTTAATGCATGCCCGTAATGGTATTTCTGAATTTTTGGTTTCTGTCTGAATTTATGGGAGGCACCCAATAAAATCACTCAGATATTGACAATCTACACAATCGCAACTGTTTATTTCTTAAATGTACCCTACAAACCAGATACTGGCTACCAATATAGCTAAATAGTTGTTTTCATTAATTTCTCATATGGTCTATAAAGTGGCTATTTTTGTTCAGGCGGCTTGAAGATTTTAACCACATGTGTAACTTCACATCTCCCTTGCACTTACCGAATTCTCCCAAAACTATAGCTGTACTTTTCAATAACTCCCGTCTTAAGAAATTTCCCTTTCCAAAACCAGGTAATGTTTTGCTTAACATATAGTTGCAAATAGTTGTTCAAATGGTTTTGGTTTTGGCTAAATAGTGGGGCGAAATATTCATTCAGTTGGTTTTAATTTTGGCTAACATGTTATATGTTGGCGGCCACCGTGGTGTGGAGGTAGTGTTGTCGGCCTACCACACTGAAGGTCCGGGTTCGAGCCCTGGTACCGGTTACATCAAAAAGTGGTTTGAAAAAGTGTTTCAAAACGGGGTCGCCCCTCGGCAGAGCAAACTCTCCGAGTGTATTTCTGCCATGAAAGGGTTCTCAGCAAAAATTCATCTGCTTGTAGATGCCGTTCGGAGTCGGCGAAAAACCGTAGGTCCCACCAATTTGTAGGAAAAATTTCAAAGCGGCACACCACAAATTGGAAGAGAAGCTCGGCGCAAAAATCTCCTAGGAGGTTGATGATATAACTGTTGTATATCGCGCCATATATATATATATATAACATGTTATCTGTTGAATTCGTTATCGAAGTGGATAACATATGGTTAATTTTATTAGCTGAATTGGTTAATGAAATACCAGTTATAGTGGTTATTGTCAAATTGAGATACCTACACATTTTTTCCAAATAAATTGCACAAAAATGCATATTTTTATTAAATATTTGTATATTTGAAGGGCTCAGAACCAAAAGGATCTACATAAGTGAAATTTTTTTTGAAATTTAGTTATACCCATATTTGTATAGTGAAATATGGTGTTTATATGTATATTGGCAAAGAGATCCGAGTCATTTCAGACATTGTAGTGCCATTTATTGCCCATACAATAAACACCCTACCCAGATTTCACATAGCATTTTCAAAAGGCAGTAAACTTTAAACTTGAATATCTCAAATAAATTTCGGAGTCACTTAGATCCATTTGGTTCTAAACCCTTCATTTTATTGAAATTATAAATACATTTGCATTCGGATTGTTAATGCTGGGGTTAAGGCGTGTCCTTTGACACCGCACTCGGAAAATTCCGATAAACATAAGGCATTGAACCGTATTCTGGAATGGTACCCTAGAGGCAATTACTGAAAAGAACTTTAACGATATTATGGATGGCGGTAGTGCATTTATCCCGAGAGCTAGATGGTTATTGTTGTGAATTTGCTTAGTGAATGACCCTTCTCTAAATATTTAATGCAACCCTGAAGTATACATATCTTAAAATGTCAAATAAAGAACATGTCCTGACTTTCGTTTGAAAAACAATTGGGCTTACACGCATTTTATTTATCTACTGTGAATATCGGTTTGTGATATATATACCATCCAACAGGTTATGGGCCTATATGATAACGCGTATAAATTGTAAATTGTATAATTCGGGAAGTCTAACAAAATCTTAGCGATCGGCTGCCTAAAGCAATATTTTGTAAATTTTTCACATAATCATGGCGGCAAACCACAATAATATATCATTTGATAAATTAAAAGGCCTTGAAAATTTTGATCTGTATCTTGTATTGAAGGGGACTACAAGAAACTTCTTCAGACAAAGATAAGCAGGCAGATCAGCGGGCAATTGTAGAAATCACGATAATGATTGAACCCATAAGCTTTTCGCACATCGCCACAGCTACGACGCCCGAGGAGGCTTGGGATGCTTTAGTATCGACATATGAAGATTCCGGACTAACGCGCAAAGTTGAATTGTTAAAACAACTCGTACAACGCAAACTTTCAGACTTCTCTTCTATGCAGGAGTATCTAAATACCTTGGTGATGACGCCTATACAAGTGAGAACTGCTGGCTTGAATATTGATGACGAAGTTAACACATCATTGATATTGGCAGGCTTACCAGATGAATTTCGAGCTTTGGTCTTAGCTATCGAAAATTCGAAACAACAGCTCACGATCGATAATGTAAAAACATTATTATTGCAAGAGGCGAAATTTGATAAACCAAACAGTGATTGCGCGTTATATTCCAAAAACAAATATGCACATAATTATGTGCCCGAATTGTGTGTCAATTTACTTTTCGTGCGTGAAATGACCAAAAACGGCTTGTGTTTAAAGAAAATTACTGTCGAATTTTTGATAACAAAGAAAATCTGAGTGCTACCGCGACTGCAGTCAATGACCTCTATCGTCTATATGTTCGGAAAAGCAAAATAAATAGTGCACTTATAACAAATAATGACTACGAGTTATGGCATCGCAGATTTGGCCATATTTGCAACGAAAATTTAAAGAAAATTAAAAACACCTGTAGTGGTGTAGATTTTAGCAACATTGGTAAAGAGCAATGTGTGGTGTGCATTAAGGGAAAACAAACCCGCGCTTCGTTCAAAGACAGTGGTACTCGAGCTGAAAATCTGCTTGACCTGGTGCACTCCGATGTGGCAGGACCTTTCCAAGTAAAGTCACATTCGGGTTGCAGATTTTTGTAATCCGCGACGTTGTTTTTATTGAAAGCCGCGAATCAAAAACACATAATAGCCAACTTTTCTTTGACTTATCTGACACCAGTGAAGTTCTCAATCCAAGGGAAGAAGAGTGCGATGAATTATCGAACTTTAAAGACGAACCAGAAGTAAAAGCTGAAGATCGGTCAAATGACGATGCGCGTGCAGACTCACCAAGGTTCGAAAGTGCAGATTCCGACTCAGTTACTGACGAAAACCTTCTGAGGCGTTCCGAAAGAAAAGCAAACAAACAAAATAATTGTAATTTTAATTTTGTTGCTGTCGATTATGTTTTAAAAGATCCAGTAACGCTTAATGATGCAATCTCTGGCGAAAACGCTGAAGACTGGATGCTAGCCGTAAACGCAGAAATGTCGTCGCTCCGTTCAAATAAAACTTGGTTTTTGAATGAGCCATTACCTGGCAAAAAGGTTATAAAATCAAAATGGGTTTTTAAGACAAAACAATACGCTAGTGGTGATGTGGTTCTATATGGCGCAGCCAGGTGGCTTCGTCGATAAATCTGGGCGCGTATGCAAGCTACAAAAATCACTTCATGGCCTTAAACAATCGAGTAGGCTTTGGAATGAGAAGTTTAACGATGTTTTGTTGAGCCTTGGTTTAGTTCGTAGTGATATCGACTAATGTGTGCAATATCTTCTTCAACAAAACTTAGTCGATATTAAAGCTTAAGCGAGAGTTGTCATATATCTTCAAGATGAAAGACATAGGTGAAGTCTCTTCGGTAGTAGGTACGCGCGTTAAAAGGAAGAATGATACAGGTACTATAAAATTAGATCAATCAGTACGTATCTGACTTATTGCAACGATTCGGTATGTCTGATTGCAACCCAGTATCAACGCCGATTGACTTAAATCAGCGTATTAGTTCCAAAATATGTCCGTCAACTGAAAGTGAAAAACAAGAAATGCTAGAGATTCCATATATGTATGCAGGCAATCGGATGCTTACTTTTTGCATCACAAATACAACGCCCAGACATTTGCTTTGCCGTAAATTTACTGAGCAGGTTTTCTACAAATCCAGGAGAGGCGCACTGAGTGGCAGTCAAGCGTATTATGAGATACCTCAAGGGTACCATTGACAAATGCTTAGTTTTCACTAAAGAAGCAAGTGATATTACAGGATTCTGCGACGCTGACTGGGGGAGTGATCTTGATGAAAGACGATTGACCACGGGCTGTGTGTTCAAATATCAAGGTTGCGCCATTTCCAGGTCTACGTGTACACCGTTTCCAGGTCTACAACGCACCGTAGCGCTCTCGTCGACCGAAGCAGAATTTATTGCAATCACTGCTGACGTTAAAATTATGGCTGCAACGTTTTTTTTAATGACCCTACCAGAACACTGACTGTCATTTGACACAACATCTGATCTTCAGTACTGCCAGTCTAATTGTCAGCGCTTCATACAAACTTTACATCACGGACACAAGGGGGCTTGCGAAAAGCTGATGTAAACAACTGTGTACGTGTGACTTTTTATTTCACTCTAACACAGTGAAATCGCCTTTAAATTAAGCATAGAGCTGTACTGTTCACTCCACCTTTTTTATTGCATCACCGCTGTTTATAAGACTGTAATTTACTGTCATAAATGATAAAATACTGTTGACACCAGTGCTGTCCATAATAATTTCACTACTGACAAATGTAAGAATGTACCAATGCTTTTTTACATAGAAAAAATTTATTTCTCTACATCTGAATTACTGGAACATTTGTTTTCTTCTATGATTTATGTAACTAAAATAAGGACTTTAAGTAAAACATTACAAAAATTCAAAGGTAAGTACTAAATGTTCGCCATACATATTTGTTGTACGTTGGGGTGGTGGCTTTTGGAAATAGTTGCCGGCATATCCTCCCCGAAGAAGGAAACCTTGCTCCAACACTCCTGGAAAATAATTTTTTGTTAGAAATGATATTACTAGCCATTAACATTTAATTTACCTCGTAACACTGCATTTTTAAAAGTTTTCGCTTAGAATGCGTGCCGGTTGAAAATTTTCTAGGAATTTTGAAAATGCACCACTACTGATAATCATTTGATAGTCAAATGACAGTCACTAATGACCATATGATCCAATTGGACGAACTATTCTAGCATACATACAATTACATTTGCCATAACATATCCGTCTCACACTGATAACAGCGACCCCTAATTCTCACTATTTTGGTCAGTACATGGTCAGCACTGAAATTTTGAGTGTGAGTGTGTTAGTTAAAAAAAATCAGCGTTTCTGGTAGGGGAGCTAGAAACAGGGGCAATGAAATCACTTATTTTACACTGCCATAATAAAAGCGCAATTCAGATTGCTACAAATAATTTATACTCACCACGAACCAAACCAAACACGTACATATCAAGCACCAATTTATTCAACAAAATTTAAAAGCAGCATTCATTAATTTCTGTATACATTACATCAAAACATGCACATACCTTTACTTGTAAACATATTTAAAAATAATTGTCATTCAGGAAAGGTGTTGTGGACTTGCTTAGTGAATGACCCTTCTCTATATATTTAATGCAACCAGAAGTATATCATAAAATGTCAAATAGAGAACATGTCTTGACTTTCGTTTGAATTACAATTGTGCTTACACGCATTCTATTTATCTACTGCGAATATCGGTTTGTATTATGCCATCCAACAGCTATTGCTGGTGATTTTTCTTAAGTGTGTCAGAACTTTGCCGCCACTTTAAAAGCTGACCCTTACCCGAATCCAGTCCGGCGTCCTTTATGCGTAGACTGCCTTCGTCCACGCTTAAAAAATCACTAGCAATAACCAAACAGCACTAAAAGTTCTTATTTACCTTCTACAATAACCACAATTTGCACATCAATTGGATCAGGGGCGGATCCAGGAAAATTTTTCGGGGGGGGATCCAGATTTGCAATTTCCAATACAACATTCACAAGAAAAGTTGGAAGATAATAATCGGAGGTATGAATAACAAAAACTCACTCATATATGTATACTTACACAGTAAATTATAAAATGACAGACGATATGTACATACATACATATAACGCTACGGACTTTTCTTTCTACGCAAACTTCGTAAATTTATCAACTAATTTCGGTGCGTAAATGCTCGTAAACTCAATGCTCAAACTCATTGAATAAGCTGTCAGCCGCCAAAAGAAAAATAAAAATATGGAAGAGGTAAAATCAAATAAATTTGAACAATTTCTATAATTTCATATGTTTTTTTTGTAAAGTTATTACTCATTTTGTGTTTAGTGAACACATCTAACCATCGCTGACTGACAACTTTCCGAGGCTATTTACAGGTGCGTTCATATAACGGGGAGTGTAAACTTATAAAAATACACACTTCGTAAACTTCTACGATTATATGAATACCATTACTATTTCACTTTTTAATTTTATGAAATTATAAAAACCACATGGCTGACTAGAAGATAAAGGCAGTTATGCTACGAAACTGAAGTAAGCATAGCAGAATACCAGTGTATAGGATTTAACATAATGCAAGCTTACATAACAATGTTATAGCAAGAAAAAATGTTATTGTTTGGTACCAGTGTACGAAAATAAACTATATTGTACAGTACTATTTCGTTTTGTTTCTTACTTTCATAATTCAAAACAAAACAAAACCCAACGGCTCAGTTCACTTTTCAATTATAAAATACTTTTTTTGAAAATTACAGGAAAATCAGAAAACAAAACTAAACAACTTTTTAACGCTTAGTAAAGCTTAGCATGCATATTTAAAGTGGAGGCATCCTTTGAGAGCAGGGATGGGCAGTTTCGGCAGAGAGTGGTCTATGCATGCGGGGAATTATTTACAACAGCGTGAGTACGAAGCAGGTGCGCGTTTAGTGATGACGAAAACTTCGCCCGCTGGGCGACGCTGCCAGGCTTGCTTGAGGGTACGTGACGTACGTTAATCTTAGAGCAAATTCTATTTTGACGTATCCGTCGTATCTGGTGTTACGCATACAAACACCCGAAGTCTACTTTGCTGAGTCTGCTGAACGCTTGAACAGTTCAACTTGGCTACATTCTTGGGAGTTGCACTATTGAGGCGCACGGACAGTGATGGAACGCATTATCTCCTACCGCGGTTGCAACCATCCGCTGGCGAAAGAGACGGTGGAGCAACTACTTTGCGATTGTAATTAAAGCGTTTTAAAGGCGGAATCTTCGGCCATTCTTAAAGGCCTTCCGTTTTTTGTAAATAATTCTACGATGGCATTTTCTATTTTTTCTCTGCTAACGATTTGAGATATTTTGACCTCCCCGCCACCATCTCTGCCATTACTTTTTTTTTACCAAATAGTCTTGGTATATTTTGAAATGAAAAACGTTTGTGTGTACAAATAAATATTTGTTGGAATCTCACAAACAAAAGGCAAACGTTTGGAAAATGTAACAAAATGTACAAAACAAAAATTACATGATACACGATGGGCAAATGTACAGTATTTTGTACTGTTTATTTTCGTACCCTGTTTAGTACTGCTTCTAACGTTGAGCAGTTATGTTAGTCGGTGAAGTAATCAGAGCAGAATATTAACTTAGAGTATTTAACATTGCTGTTACATACAGCAGCATTGATTGCTGGTTATGTACAGTTCGTTTTTTTTGCTGCTGGCAATACCATACTATACCAGCTGTTTGTGAAAAATATAATTTCGGTTGTAAGCATAGCAGAATACCAGTGTATAGGATTTAACATAATGCAAGCTTACATAGCAATGTTATAGCAAAACAAAAACTGTTATTGTTTGGTACTGCTTCTAACGTTGAGCAGTTATGTTAGTCGGTGAAGTAATAATCAAAGTCAGGGTTGGGTTTTTCCATACAATTGTACTTTTTCGATACAATTTGGCTCAAGAAAGTACCGAAGTACTACGCTGTCGCTTTTGGTACAATTTCGCCTATATACTAGACCAATATCCCACTTACTTTCTTAAAATAGCCATCTAACCGGCTAGGCGATTTAGGCCTTTCATACTCAGTGAAAATAAATTTTTCGGTAGATGGCGGTCATTTCATTTGACAGCTTACAATATTATTTCTAATTTAGTAATTGAAGTGGTAGCGGTAGCTTTTCGTGGTAAATAGTTTACATTTACGAAATGAACAGTTGCGAATGTGTAGATTATCAATATCTGAGTGATTTGGTTCAAATGATTTAGTGTGTTGGCGAATATCAACTTAGATTGGAATAGATACATAGTTTATCATTCAGTTGGATATCCTTTTTTTAAATGAACTTAATAGTAAAGTCTATTTTGGGCAGAACGAAGTTTGCCGGGTCAACTACTTAGTATGTTAATAAATGGCTTGATCAAATCAAAACTGTAGGGAAATTCACCACATTCACCAAAGTTCAAATAACTAAATTTATAGATTGAAATACACTATGGCTGGGTATGAAAGATAGTTCGAGCAAATTGTACTACGCAATAAGCTAAGATACATACATATGTATAAATGAAATACGCCCTAATTTTTGGCAGGACAACGTCTTCCGGGTCTGCTAATAACAAAATATAAATAGCTTTCCCCATGTCCAGGAAAGGTATGAAAATAAAAGAAAATTAATAAAAAACAAGTAAGGAAGTCTAAGTTCGGGTGAACCGACCATTAAATACCCAGCGTTAGTTTTCAGAACGAGATACAAATACCATGACTTGGCAATGATATAGTCCCTAGAATCTCATTTTAAATTTTCTATATCAAAAAAGGGGGCGTGGTTTTCATCCGATCCGAAAGTAACCTGTGTACCAAATTTCATGCGAATATCTCAAGTTTTACGCAACTTATGTTAATTTGTGTGATTTTCGATATCGAAAAACTAGGCGTGGTTATCACCGGATTTCGAAAATTTTCACAGCAGCTCACCTTTGCCAGAAAGTAGCCTGTATAAGAAATTCCATGCAAATATCTCAGTTTTTATGCAAGTTATGTCCATTTATGAGATTTTCGAAGTTTTCGATATCGAAAAAGGGGCGTGGTTATCATCCGATTTCGTCCATTTTCAATAGCAACCTACCTTGGCCAAAAAGTAACCTGTATAACAAATTTCATGCAAAGATCTACATTTTTATTCAAGTTATGTTAATTTATGTGATTTCCAAATTACCGATATCGAAAAAGGGGGCGTGGTTATCATCCGATTTCGTTCATTTTCAATAGCAACCTACCTTGGTCAGAAAGTAGCCTGCATAACATATTCCATGCAAATATCTGAGTTTTTACGCAAGTTATGTCAATTTATGTGATTTTCGAAATTTTCGATATCGAAAAAGGGGGCGTGGTTATCATCCGATTTCGCCCATTTTCAATAGCAACCTACCTTGGCCAGAAAGTAACCTGTATGCAAAATTTCATGCAAATATCTCAATTTTTACTCAAGTTATCGTGTACACGGACGGACAGACGGACGGACATGGCTTAATCAATTCCTCTTTTCAACCTAAGAACTTTCATATATGGAACCCCATATCTAACTCGATTATTTTGCGCCGTTACATAGTACCGTTATGTGGACAAAATTAATATAGCCTTGTACATACTAGTACTATTACGCTGGGTATAAAAAGGCAGTAGGGTGTTAACTACTTGCCCGTAAATCTTGCATGTTTGTTATTCGATTTGCGTAATTTTTGGCAGGAGTATACTATATACTATTGGGAAGCATCTCACTAACTTTCTTGAAATACCTTCTTGAAATTTCAAGCAATCGCTTTTGAAAATAGCTGAATTTTTTTGCTGAAAAGTGGGCGGTGCCACGCGTACTTCACCAAAATCCACGACATTTTTTCACAGTTTAGTTTTGCTTAAAAAACTTATTACGTGTGTAAAATCTTATTTATATAACTTTTGCAATTATGGAAATATCGCGATTTTAATTTTACAAAGAAATATTTCAGAACTGTGTTCAAAAAGTGGGCATGTCAGTTCACCAATTTTGTTTATTTTTACAGCAAAGAGTAAGCTTTATATGTTGAACACACTCACCAAATAGCGTTTCAATGAATCAATTTTTACCGGAGTTATGGCATGGAAAGTTTTGTGGATTAATCCCCCATAAACAGTGTTGCCATTTTCGTGCTTTTAGAGCTAGATCTAGCTCTTTTTTTTTTGGCGTTTAGCTCCAAAATTCTGTTTTAGCTCCTAGCTCTTTTTCTAGTCCTTTTTTTCATTTTTACCTCTTTTTTGGCTCCAAATTTATTTGTACAAATTGTATTGAAAAATGAAGAAAGTTTTTGTTTCTTTTATAATCGACGTCGAAATTATTATATTAGTTTCATTGTGTACCATGTGGCAACTTAGTTTCCCTCACCGATAACAAATACCTAAATCGGTTAAGTTTGTCGAGTAACATTCCTAAATGCCATATGTTTATTTTGCGAACAAGAATCAAAATGAAAAGGTAAGTAAACTGTGTGTAAAAAACACTTTCCTAAGTTGTTAAAGATTCTGTCTTAATGATAAAAAATCAGAAAAAATATTTCAAGCGTTTTGAATTCTGAGTCAGAATTAAAATGACTTCATTTGGCTTTGACGCAAAAATAAAAATAATTTTTGAGTTTTACTAAAAATTAAATATTTTTTTCTTAACTATTTATCAAGCTTGACAATTTTTCAAAAACACATTTATTTTTTTTTGTTGACTAGTTATACTTTTTATACGTTTTAAACATTGTTTAAGTTAAATCTATACTATAATAAATCTCTAGAAAAGTCGTACATTAAAAATTTCTTTGAAAAAATAACTGGTGATGACTTGGGGAATGCTATAGAGTTCATCTGACTAAGAAATGAATTTTGATGAGAGTTTCACTAATGGACTGCTTGAAGCTTAGAAAGGGACCTGCACTTTGTTTTATCAATATCGAACGACAAACAAAAAAGATATACTGAATTTTAGGGAGGTATGCACCTATGAAATTTTTTTTTCTTACATAAATTTATATGAAGCAAAATTCACTTACTTTGTCAAAAAACTAAGCGCGCCTCTCTAAAATTTTTGTTCACTTTTTTTCAATTTCAGCTAAATCAAAAATAAATTGCATATGTACACTGCCGTCCTATGTGGGTATCAGCATATCTTTAATAAAACTCTAGATAAGTTGTTTCTGTACCTATATTTGAAATTTCTTTGAAAAATGACTGGGGATGACTTGAGGAATGTTTAGGCAAAGCTAAAGAGTCAAATAGAGGGGAGATGGCAAAATGTCGAAGTTAGACTGTTAAAAAACGCCTTTACTTTAGTTGGTTGCCGTAGACATAAAGGAGATATAATGTGGGAAAATAAATATTGTGAAATACTTATGTAGGTACATACCGAGCAAAGCTGGGTACCCTGCTAGTATGAAATAAATGTAAAAACTTACATACAAAACTTAAGTGCCTTTTAGCTCATTTTTTACATGTTTTGGATTTTCTTGAATAAATCTAGCTCTTTTTTTTCTCAAATCTAGCTCCAAAATAAATTGTATCCTGGCAACACTGGCCATACGGGGGCGGGGCACTCCCATTTTCCAAAAATTTTGTGCATTCGACTTTCTTTGCCCACGAACAATTTAGTAGTAAAATAGAAATGATATACACGTAGTGTAAGTAAAGTTATTGCATATTCAATATATCTATGATCCTTTTCAAAATCTTTCGTATAAAATTGGGCGAGGACCTTACCCGATTTCGCTAATTTATTTTTCATAATATTGCCTGTATTAATATAAATATGTGTGCTGAATTTCATTTTGCTATCTTGAGCGGTTTTTGATTTGTGATTAATAATATTTTCAAATTTGACTTAATCAAAAGTGGGCGGGCCACACCCTTTTTTAAAAATTTTAAAAAAAATTCATTTTTTGCCTTAACGCTAACTGAATTTTATCCTTATAGGTGTATTATGTACTGAATACTAACCCTTTTTGTATATACGAAATTATGGGCGTGGCTTTTAACCGATTTTGCCTATTTTCAATAGCACTCCGAGATAAGTGAAAAGGAACCTGCATACCAAACTTTTTTAAAATATCTCAAGATTTACTCAAGTTATCGGGTTCACAGACGGACGGGCGGACGGACGGACATGGCTCAATCAATTTCTGTTTCCTCCTGAACATTTCGATACATATAAGTCAATATCTATCTCGATTCGTTTATGCCGTTACATACTACCGTTAGGCGAATTAAGTTAATATACTTTGTGTGCGAAATGTTAAAAATGCATTTCTTACCTTGCTTGCTACCGCTTGCCATAATTACATATAAATAATTGAACAGATATTTTTCCATTAAATTTTGTGCTCTAAACATATTTAGCCCAATTATAAATACTAGTATATCCCGTGGTCGAAATTCGACCACCTTAAATTAGTTTAACTTATTAAATCCTCTGTTCGCATTTTTCTCCAGTACCTTATGCCTAGAGGCATAAATATTGGAGACATTTTTATTGCTGAAAATAATTATTTATAGTTGAGTTATTGAGAGTCGCTTTCATAAAAGCTGGTTTACTCTAAAGACGGGTAATTTGACAACTAACCAAAAAAAATCCGTCCATTAAAGACCAGTAATCATTAATAGGAGATGGCAAAAACGGTACTTAGTAGCGTTTGAAAGTCCACCATCAGACCCACCACTCCTTTCATATTCCGTCAATATTTCAATAAACAAAATTAAATTTCATTGACATATACCAACAACATAGTTAGACTTATAATATATATAATGGTCACATAGAATGATGCCATATCGAACAAAATTGGCCATATGGATTGAAACGAATGAAAGTTCATTTTGAGATTCCGTTAACTTCTTAATATTAGCCGGTTTCCAAATTGTGTTTTTTTTTTGGTGATACAGACTGTTTTCTCAATTTTTCCTTTAGTTGTGGATTTTTTGAAGTCCGTTTAGCGGGAGAATATTACAACTTACACATATGATGGTTTTCTGGTTTCTTTCGTCAAATTCAACTCGGAAATATTGAAAACACATATCTTAACTGGCCCAATTAGCCTAAATATGTAAGGATTCCGGTTATATGTCGACTCTTTTACAAATTAAAATTTTTAGGAAGAAAATAGTTGATGTCTTTAGGAAAATTAACGCGATTTCAAACTATTACATGAATATAAAATTGAAGAAGCTACAAACTGTGTTTTTACTTTTTGTATATTAAATATGATATATTTCTTAAAAAATATATATTGAAATAAGTTTTTAGATTTTTTTTAAAAAAATTTGGTTTGTTCACTCCAAAATAGATGTCATAAACAGAAAAATATTGAAATATTGGGTTATATGTCGACTCTTTTGTAAATAAAAATTTTTAGGAACAAAATAGTTGATGTCTTTAGGAAAATTAACGCGATTTCTAATTATTTCGTAAGTATAAAATTGAAGAAGCTAAAGAGCTGTGTTTTTACTTTTTGTATAATAAATATGATATATTTCTTAAAAAATATATATTGATATACAGTGCACTCGCGAAAACTCGAACTAATGAAAACCAGCCCTGTCCGAGTTATCGAAATGTTCGAGTTTTCGAACGTTATGTATTTTTAATCGATATATGTATTCTTTTAAACAGGTTTTATACCCTGGTATTATTAATCAAAGAGATTCTCTGGTTTGATGTTTTGTAGTTCATTGCCAGGTTATTTAATAAAAAATGCTAGCAAATATGAATGTTGTTTACAAATTATGTATTAGAAAAAAGCAGTGATTTTGGTTTGATGTTTCTTATTTTCTACCGCATTCAATACAGCCTTTTTTGCTAAACTTAAAACATTTAGTTTTCGTCCCTTTATAACACGCAAATAAATTTGATCCTAACCGCGCAAAATCCCGTGTATCACTGACAAATATCAATCAACTTAAAAGAAAAGTTCCGTAATTAGCTCGAAACCTAGCCAGTGCGGCACCTTAGAATGAAACAAAAGACTCACATAACGACAAAAATTTGAATATCGGCCGTTACAGCACATGCAAAACGACAGTTTCTAACATGTTTTTCCATGAAAAAAAGAAAATAATTGTTCGAGTTTTAGAGTAGCTACATTTTGTTCGAGTTTTAAAGTAGTCAATGGAGAAAAAAAAATGTTCAAGTTTCCGAATGTTCGAGTTATCGTGTGTTCGAGTTTTCGCGAGTGTTGAAATAATTTTTTAGCTTTTTTAAAAAAATTTGGTTTTTTCACTCGAAAATAGATGTCATAAACAGAAAAATATTGAAATATTGGGTTATATGTCGACTCTTTTGTAAATAAAAATTTTTAGGAAGAAAATAGTTGATGTCTTTAGGAAAATTAACGCGTTTTCTAATTATTTCGTAAATATAAAATTGAAGAAGCTACAAACTGTGTTTTTACTTTTTCCATATTAAATATGATATATTTCTTAAAAAATATATATTGAAATAATTTTTTATATTTTTTCAAAAAATTTTGGTTTTTCACTCCAAGATGATGTCATAAACATAATAAACAGAAAAATATTGGATTACAAATATAATAAATTTAAAAAAAATATAATAAAAAGTTTTCGTATATTTTAAGGCAAATTCAATTTAGTAAAAAAAAAAAAAAACTTAACCTCGAACCTATGAACGCACGCATCATAGCCGGCTCGCTCACCACCTGCGAAACTGCTGTATGTACAACAAAACAGTCAGATACTGTACTTAGCAGCTTTGGGTTTTGGTGAAAACTTTGATGAATTATTACAAATTAACGAAGCACTTTTTGTTAAATATAATATGCCTATGCAAAGCTCCTGGCCCATGAAAACATATCAAAATATATAATAATTGGAGTTATGCATTGTTTTATGAGATACACTCTGGCAATTGATTGTATGGAAAAAATGTTAGCCTATTAATATATAGATAATGGTCACATAGAATGATGCCATATCGAACAAAATTGGCCATATGGATTGAAACGAATGAAAGTTCATTTTGAGATTCCGTTAACTTCTTAATATTAGCCGGTTTCCAAATTGTGTTTTTTGGTGATATAGACTGTTTTCTCAATTTTTCCTTTAGTTGTGGATTTTTTGAAGTCCGTTTAGCGGGAGAATATTACAACTTACACATATGATGGTTTTCTGGTTTCTTTCGTCAAATTCAACTCGGAAATATTGAAAACACATATCTTAACTGGCCCAATTAGCCTAAATATGTAAGGATTCCGGTTATATGTCGACTCTTTTACAAATTAAAATTTTTAGGAAGAAAATAGTTGATGTCTTTAGGAAAATTAACGCGATTTCAAACTATTACATGCATATAAAATTGAAGAAGCTACAAACTGTGTTTTTACTTTTTGTATATTAAATATGATATATTTCTTAAAAAATATATATTGAAATAAGTTTTTAGATTTTTTTTAAAAAATTTGGTTTGTTCACTCCAAAATAGATGTCATAAACAGAAAAATATTGAAATATTGGGTTATATGTCGACTCTTTTGTAAATAAAAATTTTTAGGAACAAAATAGTTGATGTCTTTAGGAAAATTAACGCGATTTCTAATTATTTCGTAAGTATAAAATTGAAGAAGCTAAAGAACTGTGTTTTTACTTTTTGTATAATAAATATGATATATTTCTTAAAAAATATATATTGATATATTGAAATAATTTTTTAGCTTTTTTTAAAAAAATTTGGTTTTTTCACTCGAAAATAGATGTCATAAACAGAAAAATATTGAAATATTGGGTTATATGTCGACTCTTTTGTAAATAAAAATTTTTAGGAAGAAAATAGTTGATGTCTTTAGGAAAATTAACGCGTTTTCTAATTATTTCGTAAATATAAAATTGAAGAAGCTACAAACTGTGTTTTTACTTTTTCCATATTATAGTATGTACAACAAAACAGTCAGATACTGTACTTAGCAGCTTTGGGTTTTGGTGAAAACTTTGATGAATTATTACAAATTAACGAAGCATTTTTTGTTAAATATAATATGCCTATGCAAAGCTCCGGGCCCATGAAAACATATCAAAATATATAATAATTGGAGTTATGCATTGTTTTATGAGATACACTCTGGCAATTGATTGTATGGAAAAAATGTTAGCCTATTAATATATAGATAATGGTCACATAGAATGATGCCATATCGAACAAAATTGGCCATATGGATTGAAACGAATGAAAGTTCATTTTGAGATTCCGTTAACTTCTTAATATTAGCCGGTTTCCAAATTGTGTTTTTTGGTGATATAGACTGTTTTCTCAATTTTTCCTTTAGTTGTGGATTTTTTGAAGTCCGTTTAGCGGGAGAATATTACAACTTACACATATGATGGTTTTCTGGTTTCTTTCGTCAAATTCAACTCGGAAATATTGAAAACACATATCTTAACTGGCCCAATTAGCCTAAATATGTAAGGATTCCGGTTATATGTCGACTCTTTTACAAATTAAAATTTTTAGGAAGAAAATAGTTGATGTCTTTAGGAAAATTAACGCGATTTCAAACTATTACATGCATATAAAATTGAAGAAGCTACAAACTGTGTTTTTATTTTTTGTATATTAAATATGATATATTTCTTAAAAAATATATATTGAAATAAGTTTTTAGATTTTTTTTAAAAAAATTTGGTTTGTTCACTCCAAAATAGATGTCATAAACAGAAAAATATTGAAATATTGGGTTATATGTCGACTCTTTTGTAAATAAAAATTTTTAGGAACAAAATAGTTGATGTCTTTAGGAAAATTAACGCGATTTCTAATTATTTCGTAAGTATAAAATTGAAGAAGCTAAAGAACTGTGTTTTTACTTTTTGTATAATAAATATGATATATTTCTTAAAAAATATATATTGATATATTGAAATAATTTTTTAGCTTTTTTAAAAAAATTTGGTTTTTTCACTCGAAAATAGATGTCATAAACAGAAAAATATTGAAATATTGGGTTATATATCGACTCTTTTGTAAATAAAAATTTTTAGGAAGAAAATAGTTGATGTCTTTAGGAAAATTAACGCGTTTTCTAATTATTTCGTAAATATAAAATTGAAGAAGCTACAAACTGTGTTTTTACTTTTTCCATATTAAATATGATATATTTCTTAAAAAATATATATTGATATATTGAAATCATTTTTTATATTTTTTCAAAAAATTTTGGTTTTTCACTCCAAGATGATGTCATAAACATAATAAACAGAAAAATATTGGATTACAAATATAATAAATTTAAAAAAAAATATAATAAAAAGTTTTCGTATATTTTAAGGCAAATTCAATTTAGTAAAAAAAAAAAAAACTTAACCTGCCCTGAACACGTCCTCGAACCTATGAACGCACGCATCATAGCCGGCACGCTCACCACCTGCGCCACTGCTGTATGTACAACAAAACAGTCAGATACTGTACTTAGCAGCTTTGGGTTTTGGTGAAAACTTTGATGAATTATTACAAATTAACGAAGCATTTTTTGTTAAATATAATATGCCTATGCAAAGCTCCTGGCCCATGAAAACATATCAAAATATATAATAATTGGAGTTATGCATTGTTTTGTGAGATACACTCTGGCAATTGATTGTATGGAAAAAATGTTAGCCTATTAATATATAGATAATGGTCACATAGAATGATGCCATATCGAACAAAATTGGCCATATGGATTGAAACGAATGAAAGTTCATTTTGAGATTCCGTTAACTTCTTAATATTAGCCGGTTTCCAAATTGTGTTTTTTGGTGATATAGGTTGTTTTCTCAATTTTTCCTTTAGTTGTGAATTTTTTGAAGTCCGTTTAGCGGAAGAATATTACAACTTACACATATGATGGTTTTCTGGTTTCTTTCGTCAAATTCAACTCGGAAATATTGAAAACACATATCTTAACTGGCCCAATTAGCCTAAATATGTAAGGATTCCGGTTATATGTCGACTCTTTTACAAATTAAAATTTTTAGGAAGAAAATAGTTGATGTCTTTAGGAAAATTAACGCGATTTCAAACTATTACATGAATATAAAATTGAAGAAGCTACAAACTGTGTTTTTACTTTTTGTATATAAAATATGATATATTTCTTAAAAAGTATATATTGATAAATTGAAATAAGTTTTTAGCTTTTTTTTAAAAAAAATGTGTTTTTTTCACTCCAAAATAGATGTCATAAACAGAAAAATATTGAAATATTGGGTTATATGTCGACTCTTTTGTAAATAAAAATTTTTAGGAACAAAATAGTTGATGTCTTTAGGAAAATTAACGCGATTTCAAACTATTACATGAATATAAAATTGAAGAAGCTACAAACTGTGTTTTTACTTTTTGTATATTAAATATGATATATTTCTTAAAAAATATATATTGATATATTGAAATAATTTTTTAGCTTTTTTTAAAAAAATTTGGTTTTTTCACTCGAAAATAGATGTCATAAACAGAAAAATATTGAAATATTGGGTTATATGTCGACTCTTTTACAAATAAAAATTTTTAGGAAGAAAATAGTTGATGTCTTTAGGAAAATTAACGCGATTTCTAATTATTTCGTAAATATAAAATTGAAGAAGCTACAAACTGTGTTTTTACTTTTTCCATATTAAGTATGATATATTTCTTAAAAAATATAAATTGATAAATTGGAATAATTTTTTATATTTTTTCAAAAAATTTGGGTTTTTCACTCCAAGATAGATGTCATAAACATAATAAACAGAAAAATATTGGATTACAAATATAATAAATTTAAAAAAAAATATAATAAAAAGTGTTCGTATATTTTAAGGCAAATTCAATTTATGTAGTAAAAAAAAAAAAAAACTTAACCTGCCCTGAACACGTCCTTGAACCTACGAACGCACGCATCATAGCCGGCACGCTCACCACCTGCGCCACTGCTGTATGTACAACAAAACAGTCAGATACTGTACTTAACAGCTTTGGGTTTTGGTGAAAACTTTGAGGAATTATTACAAATTAATGAAGCATTTTTTGTTAAATATAATATGCCTATGCAAAGCTCCTGGCCCATGAAAACATATCAAAATATATAATAATTGGAGTTATGCATTTTTTTATGAGATACACTCTGGCAATTGATTGTATGGAAAAAATGTTAGCCTATTAATATATAGATAATGGTCACATAGAATGATGCCATATCGAACAAAATTGGCCATATGGATTGAAACGAATGAAAGTTCATTTTGAGATTCCGTTAACTTCTTAATATTAGCCGGTTTCCAAATTGTGTTTTTTTTTTGGTGATATAGACTGTTTTCTCAATTTTTCCTTTAGTTGTGGATTTTTTGAAGTCCGTTTAGCGGGAGAATATTACAACTTACACATATGATGGTTTTCTGGTTTCTTTCGTCAAATTCAACTCGGAACTATTGAAAACATATATCTTAACTGGCCCAATTAGCCTAAATATGTAAGGATTCCGGTTATATGTCGACTCTTTTACAAATTAAAATTTTTAGGAAGAAAATAGTTGATGTCTTTAGGAAAATTAACGCGATTTCAAACTATTACATGAATATAAAATTGAAGAAGCTACAAACTGTTTTTTTACTTTTTCCATATTAAATATGATATATTTCTTAAAAAATATAAATTGATAAATTGGAATAATTTTTTATATTTTTTCAAAAAATTTGGGTTTTTTCACTCGAAAATAGATGTCATAAACAGAAAAATATTGAAATATTGGGATATATGTCGACTCTTTTACAAATAAAAATTTTTAGGAAGAAAATAGTTGATGTCTTTAGGAAAATTAACGCGATTTCTAATTATTTCGTAAATATAAAATTGAAGAAGCTACAAACTGTGTTTTTACTTTTTCCATATTAATTATGATATATTTCTTAAAAAATATAAATTGATAAATTGGAATAATTTTTTATATTTTTTCAAAACATTTGGGTTTTTCACTCCAAGATAGATGTCATAAACATAAAAAACAGAAAAATATTGGATTACAAATATAATAAATTTAAAAAAAAATATAATAAAAAGTTTTCGTATATTTTAAGGCAAATTCAATTTAGTAAAAAAAAAAACTTAACCTGCCCTGAACACGTCCTTGAACCTACGAACGCACGCATCATAGCCGGCACGCTCACCACCTGCGCCACTGCTGTATGTGGAACAAAACAGTCAGATACTGTACTTAACAGGTTTGGGGTTTGGTGAAAACTTTGATGAATTATTACAAATTAATGAAGCATTTTTTGTTAAATATAATATGCCTATGCAAAGCTCCTGGCCCATGACAACATATCAAAATATATAATAATTGGAGTTATGCATTGTTTTATGAGATACACTCTGGCAATTGATTGTATGGAAAAAATGTTAGCCTATTAATATATAGATTCTCGCGGAATTTCGTTCTCTCTGATTTTTTGATTCCCTAGGAGAATTTTTTATTTTTTTTACTTAATGTAATGGTTTAGTGATTACTAATTCATTGTTAACTCACACGTTGTACATTCTAAAACTTATATCTAACATCGTTGTTCCGTGGACGTAATGATCTAGGTTCATGAGTATTTTCATTAGAAATGGACATATTGTCCAAATTATTTTCTTTCTCCTTACATTCAGTTCCATGCAGAGATTCAGAAGATATGTTATCTTTCTCAGCAACCGCCGATTCATTTACTTCTGGTCTGCTGGGTTCCTCAACTGGCAACTCAATATCAATGACCTGTTCTGATCCTCTTTTAATTTGATCAGTATGTCTTTTAATTAATCGATTGTCGAGATTGAACTGTCGCTGGAGACCAACTTGCTTTGTTAGGATTTTTTTAATATCTGATGTATACTTTATCTCCTGAATTAAACTCTACGGACCTTTTTCCTGGATAATTTGTATACCTAGTAGTGCTTCGCACACAAGGTATATTAACTTCATTAGCCTAACGGTAGTATGTAACGGCAAAAACGAATCGAGATAGATATTGACTTATGTATATCAAAATGTTCAGGAGGAAAAGAGAAATTGATTAAGAAATGTCCCTCCGTCCGTCCGTCCCTCCGTCTGTGAACACGATAACTTGAGTAAGTCTTGAGATATCTCAATTAAATTTGGTATCCAGGTTTCTTTTAACTTATCTCGGAGCGCTATTGAAAATAGGAAAAATCGGTTAAAGGCCACGCTCACTTTCTATATATAAAATACAAAAAGAGTGAATATGCAATAACTTTGCTTAAACTAGCTGTATATCATTTCTATTTTACCTCTAAAGTGTTCGTGGGCAAAAGAAAGCCGAACGCACAATGGGCGTGGCCCCGCCCCTTTATGTTGGATTATTCCACAAAATTTTCCATGCCATAACTACGGTAAAAAGTAATTTATTGAAAAGATTTTTGGAAAAAGTGTTCAAGATATAAAGCTTTCTCTTTGCTGTAAAAATAAACAAAATTGGTTAACGGACACGCCCACTTTTTGAACAAAGTTCTGAAAAATTTCTTTGCAAAATTAAAATCGCAATATTTCCATAATTGTATAGGTTATATAAATAAGATTTGGAACACATAATAAGATTTTTAAGCAAAACTAAACTGTAGAAAAATGTTGTGGATTTTGCTGAAGTAGGCGTGGCACCAGCCACTTTTTAGCAAAAAAGGTCTGCTGTTTTCAAAAGCGATTACTTGAAATGTCAAGAAGGTATTTCCACGAAAGTTAGTGAAATGCTTCCCAATAGTATGTAGTATACTCCTGACAAGAATTACGCAAATCGAATGACAAAAAAATCAAGATTTACGGGCAAGTAGTTAACACCTCACTGCCTTTTTATACCTAGTAGTGCTTCGCACAAGTTAATGAGTCCCAGTAAAGTTGAAATGGAATAAATATATTGATGAGCATGTGCTCTTGCCAACATCATTTATTTTCAGATCTATATTAGGACTACCTTACATTTTACTGCTTATGCCTATTTATACTATTTCTAAATAATTATTTGGTGATAGTATTGTTTACAGTTTACAGTACCTATCTCCAAATAATACTTGTTTAGTGATAAGAATGTAGTTTATTATATACATATCTTTTCACACTATTTCTAGAAACTATTGTTTGGTGTTAATGTGTTATTTGGTATTTTACATTTTTCTCAAATAACATAAGAATATTATTTAAACATGTTTATACTATGTTGTTTGTTTGTAAACAATGGTTATATGTGTGTGCTATGGTTATATCTATGGATGTACTTTGGTTATATATATGTATGCATTAGTGTATATACTAATGGAATGTCCTCATTTCAAAGGGCCTAGTTTTGTAAACATTACCATTATCTAATACTAACAAAGGAAGGTTATTTTCCTGGATAATGTTACAATCAGCATTTTGTTTCTACAATAAGGGAATAGTGCAATTATAGTTTGGTTTTTTTTACAAATATGTGTTCCTACATAATTTTTACATTTTGATAAATTGGTGAAATTATTATTACATAAAGCAATTTTATCCATGAGTTGATATATTCCGTACTTAAAGGCTAATGGGATTAGCAACAATATCTACTTTCTGCCTTAAATATGTAAGTAGCTCCCTACTGAGCTCATTCTATGGAGTCCTTCCTGACCCAAGTGCCCCTTCTGGGCCTATTCTATTGAGTCCTTCCTGGCTCATGCGCCCCCTTCTGGGCTCTTAAGCTTATTTAACTAATTTTAATTTTGTTAATTATATATGTACATATATTAAAAGCATTACGTTCCTCGTTAAGGCTTGGTTGCCGGCTTTAGTATTATATTAATTGTATCCATAGAATTAAGATAATATTATTGACAATATTCTTTGTAAATTGCTATGAAGTTATTTAACTTTTCTGTTTTTGTATATGTATATGTGTATATTTTTGATGTCGATCGCTCTATGTCTGTGTCGACTTTAAACAAATAAAGAATAAAGATTATACATTTCACATTTATTTGTTATTATGGGATATTTACAGATTGTGATAATGGCATTATTAAAAGTACATATGTGGATATCTGAGTACTCTAGTACATTTATTATTGGAATGTCATATATATTTGGTTTTTTATTACCTGCTGTATATCTCTAAAATTAAGTGTGCCAGAGAATAAATTCCCTGTTTTTGCGAAGTTAATGGTATTTGTTATAGCTACTAATTCGTTATATACTTCTGTAAGCACTGAATGATCGAAAATTGATTCAGGATTTAATGTTCCTAAAATTTTTTCACTGCTGATGATTAGTATTCTCAATCCTGTTTTAATTTCAACAAGATCATCGTGATCTGGTATTCCTGTTATAAATTTTAACGATGAACCTAAAAAATTGAGGGCACGTTTGGCACGATACTCGGATGGTATTAATTGTGACTTCAGAGTTTCTATTTTTTCAATTATTATACTTTTTTCCTGGGTTTGAGTTGATTCATACTTAGTTCGCACAATTCTTTCATATTCCAATATTATAGATAAGTTCGATGCATGGTAAAGAAATGATGAACTCTCATAGGTATCACAGTATCTACTTCAGTAAGTACATATTTTTTACCAGCCAAATCTGCTATTTTATCACACAACCCGTAACTAACTATTACTAAAATTATGAAGCCTATTCGTTGCATGGTGTGCTAATTTTCCTTATACTGTCCTTGTGTATGATTTTCCCCTCACTGCTAAGATTGTGTCCCCACGATCTTCTTTTACTTTATACCTATTATATTTTGTTGCCAGAGTATAACGCCGACCAGTAGCCCGTTTCTGTATCCCATCGATACGATTTTTAACGCAAAGTGCAACCCTGTTATGTAGTTATCGCTGAGCAGTGTTTCTATAAGCGTGGTAGATATGTATTTTCGTTACGGCGATCGATAAAATTAACGCAGCCTATAGTGCCAGTGATAACAAGCGTAGAATCCAAAATAATTGCATTGTGTGCAAATTTTTAATGCTATTAATATTTACTCAAAGTTAGTTCTTAGAAAAATATAAAAACAAAAAAAAAAATATTTAAAAAAACATGAAAAAAAGAAAAACTTGCCATGATTCGAACTCGGAATCCCCCGCTGGATAGGGCAACATCACAACTACTAGGCTATTAAGACAATTGCTTGGCATGCGTCAAATGTTCTATTTGGCACCTAAGCCTTGTGGGCTATCATTTTATCATTTTTACATAACACACCACGAACATATCGCAAGGTGAATTTTTTTCATACAGAAACACTTTTCATAACGAATTCGTTACGAGCCATGCGATAAAAACTCATTCGTTAAGTTAACGCAAAGTTACAGAAACGGGCTACTGTTCGACTATAAACTATAAAACCTGTCTTATTTATAATGACTTTTCTTTTTTTATTATGATACCTAAGTAGTTTCTCCTGTCTATCCTCAAGTATGTCCTTGATATCGGGATACTTTTCCCTGTTGTAAAAAACGTCCTCGGGCTTATATCCTGCTGTGGAGTGAATTTTCCTGTTGTATTGGCGAACTGCATTAAATAATTCGTCACCAGGAGCAGTATTATTCTCTGCCGCTAGACTTTGGCAAAGTTCAATGAGGGTGCTATGTATTCGCTCAACTTGAGCGTTTGATGTTGAATGATGTGCGTTATTTGTAGCCGGCTGTACAAGAATTTTGCTATGTTGCTCTTAAATATACTTTCGTTATCAGTCATCAGGTACTTTGCATTTGGGTAGACTTGTGTGAGTAATTCTTCTATGTATTCGTGACAGTTTGTCTTTGTGTCCAATTTTCTTAAGAGACAGTATTTGGAATATTTATCTGTAGAACTAAGGTATTGTTTATTATTTATATGAAAAACATTCATTTTTATATACTCTCCTACATGTGTTGGTATTGGAGTTTTTCCAATCGGTTGTTTATTTGGTTGTGCTGTAGGCAAATTTCATAGATTACGGCTTCTTGGTGGCACATATGTATTTTTAATGTTCGGCCAGTAATGGGTCGGTAATATTTCTTGCCTGTTATTTCTGTGTGACGATTTCCCTTTGATCATTTAAAGAAATTACGTCAACTAACTCATTTCCAGCTAGCACCAGTGGACAATTTGGAAAGGTGGATATTATTTCTTGCTTTAGGTGAAATAGTATTTCCTCGTCTATTTTTATTGCATAATAATTTTCGGGTTAATTATACCTTTAAGTTTAGATATCAAATCTGGGGTATCTTTATAAAATATTGTGTGTCTAAATTGAAATATTGTCTAGTTAGGACTTCGTCCCTTCCATTATCTTGTAATATAATTATTTGGTTTTTGAAAGAGTTGAGTGGTTGTTTAACTTTTTTTATAGTTTCAATAGGAGAACTTTGTTGTGAATGATCGGAATAGTTTCTTTTATTATTTATTTGCTGACGCGAAAGTGCGTCTGCGACGACATTCTGGTGCCCAGTTTTATATAGAAGTTTGGCGCCGTATTCTTCAATTTAGTTTTTCCAACGCTTTAATTTCGCATTCGGATTTTTTTCAGAAATCGAAAATATTAGTGATTGGTGGTCCGAGTTTAACCCAAGAATAAATGTTCTCACTGCTTCTTGATTAGCGTATGCTATCATGCCTTTATCTTCACTGGACATCTCAATTTTCGTTAAGGCTAAATTAACTGCCTTGGAAACTTCATCGTGGCTTCTGCAAGGGTTTTTCTACCTTGTGTGATTCGTTTCATTTCATCCAGAAGCACGTATAGCGGGCGTTGGTCCGCATAAGTGTAATCCAATCTGTTTATGATTGAATAAAAATTCAATTGGGTATTATGGTTCGTAAGAACGTTAGCAGCGGGTCCCGTAATTTTTGTCCGCATTATTGACAGGGCGCTATAATAAATGTCCGAACTTGAGATCTCCATGATCTGTATTGATCTTTATCCCCGTCGAATATTTCTAGGGATTTGAACACTTCAAGGTCGATATCCTTTGGGTCAGTAATATTTAGTTTTACTTCCTCGTGTAAGACTAATTCTTGCGGAGCATTTTTCTGTTCCAGCACAGCTATTTTTGCTGTTTGTTGCTGCATCTGGTTCGCCATCATGGTCAATTAGGCACTTAGTTGGGCAATTTGTTGCTCCATTGTTGATTTATTTAATTTTCTTTGGTCGTCGTAAGTCTTTTGAGTTTTTCTTCTCCTCAGTTTTTGCCAGGTATCCAGTTTTTCACTTTTTTCAATTATTCCGTTTTTTTAGGAATTTTATTTTTCGTAATTTTTTAAGCACTTTTTTCAACGATTAGTGCTGGAAGTCTTCCTTTCCGTGGATTTGCTTTATTTCAGGCTAAGGTTCGGTTGAGCCCCCAGTTAATGAGTCCCAGTAAAGTTGAAATGGAATATATATATTGATGAGCATGTGCTCTGACCAACTTCGTTTATTTTCAGATCTATATTAGGACTGCCCTACATTTTACTGCTTATGCCTATTTATACTATTTCTAAATAATTATTTGGTGATAGTATTGTTTACAGTTTACAGTACCTATCTCCAAATAATACTTGTTTAGTGATAAGAATGTAGTTTATTTATTTACATATCTTTTCACACTAATTCTAGAAACTATTGTTTGGTGTTAATGTGTTATTTGGTATTTTACATTTTTCTCAAATAACATCTGCTTGATGATAAGACTATTATTTAAACACGTTTATACTATGTTGTTTGTTTGTAAGCAATGGTTATATGTGTGTGCTATGGTTATATCTATGGATGTACTTTGGTTATATGTAGTCGACTGAAAAAGTTAGACCAATCAAAACTTTTTCTGGCGATTTTAAATAAGAAAATCGTGCAAGTTTCCAAGACTTTTATCGGTCTTATATTATTTTGTATATAAACGATTGAATCTAACTGGCGCGGCTAAGTTGTGAAGCATTTTGGTTATTTGAGACTTAAGTTGTTATAATAAAATGACACAGATATGTATGCATTAGTGTATATACTAACGGCGTTAACTCACACAAGGTTATTTGTTATTAAACAAAAAGAAGCCTACAAACTCTCCAAAACTCTCCAGCTATTTTGCACTCTCCAACAGCACAACATATATAAAAGCTTTTACCAAAAGCCAAAGCTACAGTATCTGACTGTTTCATTGTACGCTAGATAGACCAGTGCGCGCCTTGTGCAAGAATTTCACCACTACCCTCAGCGACATCTACAACCCAGTAGATAAACTCTCTGATTCACAACAGAAATGATACACATGATACAGCAGTGGCGCAGGTGGTAAGGGTGCGTGCGTTTACAGGATCAGGCACGGGTTCGGGGCAGGTCAAGTTTTGTTTTTTGTATACATTAAATTTGCCTTGAAACATATAACATATGAAAACCTTTTATCATAATATTTTTTTTTTTAATTTATTGAAGATTGGCCAGAAAAATATTACAAATTGTCTCATTTAGAACAAAGCTGTAAGTAGACGCTGCAAAGTATAAGTAGTTGCTGGCGTCATTTTAAATAATTTTCCTTGCTTTAAAAGAATTAAAAAAAAAAACAATTCCCATTTTTGTCTTCACCGAGAATCCCGATTCATCTAGAATCCCGAGAATCGAAGTCAGGTGCCCTGCAAGTAGTATACATTTATACCCGTTTTGGTATAAAAATTGTACAATTAGTGTCTTCATAGGACAATTTATTCCATTTAAAAGAGACTAAACGTTATCCAACTTTGGAAGGTCGTGGCATGAGACAGGTGATTAAAAAGTTGTTTTCTTTAATTTTGACATTATGCCCATTTTTCAGTGTAATTTTGACAGTACGCACACAAAGTACAACAACAAAATACATTACATAAATTACGTACGCACGGGTGTATGTCACCATGCGATCACCTGTTTATTGCATCATGAGACTAAAAAAGTAGTAGTCTACTACAATAAAATATTAGAAAAGCATATTTTCTAAGCAGAAAATGTATTTTTCGTACTAAGAATGAAGTTAGTTATATAGAATAAAATATTTTGATAGCAACACCAGAAGAGGGATTTTCAAAAATAGAAGAGAAAAAAGAAAAATATCAAAATCCATGCAAAGAAATGTAAAGCAGGAGTTATTAGCTTTCAAATGTTGTTGAAAATAATCTGTAGCCTTACTACAAGCCGAAATCTAATCACTTCAGTTGGTGCATGTTTTCATTACCTTATGAAAAATTTCAGCAGTATCTATATATTAATAGGCTAAAATTTTTTCCATACAATCAATTGCCAGAGTGTATCTCATAAAACAATGCATAACTCCAATTTTTATATATTTTGATATGTTTTCATGGGCCAGGAGCTTTGCATAGGCATATTATATTTAACAAAAAATGCTTCATTAATTTGTAATAATTCCTCAAAACTTTCACCAAAACCCAAAGCTGCTAACTACAGTATCTGACTGTTTTGTTGTACATACAGCAGTGGCGCAGGTGGTGAGCGAGCCGGCTATGATGCGTGCGTTCATAGGTTCGAGGACGTGTTCAGGGCAGGTTAAGTTTTTTTTTTTTTTTTACTAAATTGAATTTGCCTTAAAATATACGAAAACTTTTTATTATATTTTTTTTTAAATTTATTATATTTGTAATCCAATATTTTTCTGTTTATTATGTTTATGCCATCATCTTGGAGTGAAAAACCAAAATTTTTTGAAAAAATATAAAAAATTATTTCAAAATATCAATATATATTTTTTAAGAAATGAAAGTAAAAACACAGTTTGTAGCTTCTTCAATTTTATATTTACGAAATAATTAGAAAACGCGTTAATTTTCCTAAAGACATCAACTATTTTCTTCCTAAAAATTTTTATTTACAAAAGAGTCGACATATAACCCAATATTTCAATATTTTTCTGTTTATGACATCTATTTTCGAGTGAAAAAACCAAATTTTTTTAAAAAAAGCTAAAAAATTATTTCAATATATCAATATATATTTTTTAAGAAATATATCATATTTATTATACAAAAAGTAAAAACACAGTTCTTTAGCTTCTTCAATTTTATACTTACGAAATAATTAGAAATCGCGTTAATTTTCCTAACGACATCAACTATTTTGTTCCTAAAAATTTTTATTTACAAAAGAGTCGACATATAACCCAATATTTCAATATTTTTCTGTTTATGACATCTATTTTGGAGTGAAAAAACCAAATTTTTTTTAAAAAAAAGCTAAAAACTTATTTCAATTTATCAATACATATTTTTTAAGAAATATATCATATTTTATATACAAAAAGTAAAAACACAGTTTGTAGCTTCTTCAATTTTATATTCATGTAATAGTTTGAAATCGCGTTAATTTTCCTAAAGACATCAACTATTTTCTTCCTAAAAATTTTAATTTGTAAAAGAGTCGACATATAACCGGAATCCTTACATATTTAGGCTAATTGGGCCAGTTAAGATATGTGTTTTCAATATTTCCGAGTTGAATTTGACGAAAGAAACCAGAAAACCATCATATGTGTAAGTTGTAATATTCTCCCGCTAAACGGACTTCAAAAAATCCACAACTAAAGGAAAAATTGAGAAAACAGTCTGTATCACCAAAAAAAAAACACAATTTGGAAACCGGCTAATATTAAGAAGTTAACGGAATCTCAAAATGAACTTTCATTCATTTCAATCCATATGGCCAATTTTGTTCGATATGGCATCATTCTATGTGACCATTATCTATATATTAATAGGCTAACATTTTTTCCATACAATCAATTGCCAGAGTGTATCTCATAAAAAAATGCATAACTCCAATTATTATATATTTTGATATGTTTTCATGGGCCAGGAGCTTTGCATAGGCATATTATATTTAACAAAAAATGCTTCATTAATTTGTAATAATTCCTCAAAGTTTTCACCAAAACCCAAAGCTGTTAAGTACAGTATCTGACTGTTTTGTTGTACATACAGCAGTGGCGCAGGTGGTAAGCGTGCCGGCTATGATGCGTGCGTTCGTAGGTTCAAGGACGTGTTCAGGGCAGGTTAAGTTTTTTTTTTTTTTACTACATAAATTGAATTTGCCTTAAAATATACGAACACTTTTTATTATATTTTTTTTTAAATTTATTATATTTGTAATCCAATATTTTTCTGTTTATTATGTTTATGACATCTATCTTGGAGTGAAAAACCCAAATTTTTGGAAAAAATATAAAAAATTATTCCAATTTATCAATTTATATTTTTTAAGAAATATATCATACTTAATATGGAAAAAGTAAAAACACAGTTTGTAGCTTCTTCAATTTTATATTTACGAAATAATTAGAAATCGCGTTAATTTTCCTAAAGACATCAACTATTTTCTTCCTAAAAATTTTTATTTGTAAAAGAGTCGACATATAACCCAATATTTCAATATTTTTCTGTTTATGACATCTATTTTCGAGTGAAAAAACCAAATTTTTTTAAAAAAAGCTAAATAATTATTTCAATATGTCAATATATATTTTTTAAGAAATATATCATATTTAATATACAAAAAGTAAAAACACAGTTTGTAGCTTCTTCAATTTTATATTCATGTAATAGTTTGAAATCGCGTTAATTTTCCTAAAGACATCAACTATTTTGTTCCTAAAAATTTTTATTTACAAAAGAGTCGACATATAACCCAATATTTCAATATTTTTCTGTTTATGACATCTATTTTGGAGTGAAAAAACCAAATTTTTATTAAAAAAAAGCTAAAAACTTATTTCAATTTATCAATATATATTTTTTAAGAAATATATCATATTTTATATACAAAAAGTAAAAACACAGTTTGTAGCTTCTTCAATTTTATATTCATGTAATAGTTTGAAATCGCGTTAATTTTCCTAAAGACATCAACTATTTTCTTCCTAAAAATTTTAATTTGTAAAAGAGTCGACATATAACCGGAATCCTTACATATTTAGGCTAATTGGGCCAGTTAAGATATGTGTTTTCAATATTTCCGAGTTGAATTTGACGAAAGAAACCAGAAAACCATCATATGTGTAAGTTGTAATATTCTCCCGCTAAACGGACTTCAAAAAATCCACAACTAAAGGAAAAATTGAGAAAACAGTGTATATCACCAAAAAACACAATTTGGAAACCGGCTAATATTAAGAAGTTAACGGAATCTCAAAATGAACTTTCATTCGTTTCAATCCATATGGCCAATTTTGTTCGATATGGCATCATTCTATGTGACCATTATCTATATATTAATAGGCTAACATTTTTTCCATACAATCAATTGCCAGAGTGTATCTCATAAAACAATGCATAACTCCAATTATTATATATTTTGATATGTTTTCATGGGCCAGGAGCTTTGCATAGGTATATTATATTTAACAAAAAATGCTTCGTTAATTTGTAATAATTCATCAAAGTTTTCACCAAAACCCAAAGCTGCTAAGTACAGTATCTGACTGTTTTGTTGTACATACAGCAGTGGCGCAGGTGGTGAGCGTGCCGGCTATGATGCGTGCGTTCATAGGTTCGAGGACGTGTTCAAGGCAGGTTAAGTTTTTTTTTTTTTTACTAAATTGAATTTGCCTTAAAATATACGAAAACTTTTTATTATATTTTTTTTTAAATTTATTATATTTGTAATCCAATATTTTTCTGTTTATTATGTTTATGACATCATCTTGGAGTGAAAAACCAAAATTTTTTGAAAAAATATAAAAAATTATTTCAATATATCAATATATATTTTTTAAGAAATATATCATATTTAATATGGAAAAAGTAAAAACACAGTTTGTAGCTTCTTCAATTTTATATTTACGAAATAATTAGAAAACGCGTTAATTTTCCGAAAGACATCAACTATTTTCTTCCTAAAAATTTTTATTTACAAAAGAGTCGACATATAACCCAATATTTCAATATTTTTCTGTTTATGACATCTATTTTCGCGTGAAAAACCCAAATTTTTTTAAAAAAAGCTAAAAAATTATTTCAATATATCAATATATATTTTTTAAGAAATATATCATATTTATTATACAAAAAGTAAAAACACAGTTCTTTAGCTTCTTCAATTTTATACTTACGAAATAATTAGAAATCGCGTTAATTTTCCTAAAGACATCAACTATTTTGTTCCTAAAAATTTTTATTTACAAAAGAGTCGACATATAACCCAATATTTCAATATTTTTCTGTTTATGACATCTATTTTCGAGTGAAAAAACCAAATTTTTTTAAAAAAAGCTAAATAATTATTTCAATATATCAATATATATTTTTTAAGAAATATATCATATTTAATATACAAAAAGTAAAAACACAGTTTGTAGGTTCTTCAATTTTATATTCATGTAATAATTTGAAATCGCGTTAATTTTCCTAAAGACATCAACTATTTTGTTCCTAAAAATTTTTATTTACAAAAGAGTCGACATATAACCCAATATTTCAATATTTTTCTGTTTATGACATCTAATTTGGAGTGAAAAAACCAAATTTTTTTTAAAAAAAAGCTAAAAACTTATTTCAATTTATCAATATATATTTTTTAAGAAATATATCATATTTTATATACAAAAAGTAAAAACACAGTTTGTAGCTTCTTCAATTTTATATTCATGTAATAGTTTGAAATCGCGTTAATGTTCCTAAAGACATCAACTATTTTCTTCCTAAAAATTTTAATTTGTAAAAGAGTCGACATATGTATAACCGGAATCCTTACATATTTAGGCTAATTGGGCCAGTTAAGATATGTGTTTTCAATATTTCCGAGTTGAATTTGACGAAAGAAACCAGAAAACCATCATATGTGTAAGTTGTAATATTCTCCCGCTAAACGGACTTCAAAAAATCCACAACTAAAGGAAAAATTGAGAAAACAGTCTATATCACCAAAAAACACAATTTGGAAACAGGCTAATATTAAGAAGTTAACGGAATCTCAAAATGAACTTTCATTCGTTTCAATCCATATGGCCAATTTTGTTCGATATGGCATCATTCTATGTGACCATTATCTATATATTAATAGGCTAACATTTTTTCCATACAATCAATTGCCAGAGTGTATCTCATAAAACAATGCATAACTCCAATTATTATATATTTTGATATGTTTTCATGGGCCAGGAGCTTTGCATAGGCATATTAAATTTAACAAAAAATGCTTCGTTAATTTGTAATAATTCATCAAAGTTTTCACCAAAACCCAAAGCTGCTAAGTACAGTATCTGACTGTTTTGTTGTACATACAGCAGTGGCGCAGGTGGTGAGCGTGCCGGCTATGATGCGTGCGTTCATAGGTTCGAGGACGTGTTCAGGGCAGGTTAAGTTTTTTTTTTTTTTTACTAAATTGAATTTGCCTTAAAATATACGAAAACTTTTTATTATATTTTTTTTTTAATTTATTATATTTGTAATCCAATATTTTTCTGTTTATTATGTTTATGACATCATCTTGGAGTGAAAAACCAAAATTTTTTGAAAAAATATAAAAAATTATTTCAATATATCAATATATATTTTTTAAGAAATTTATCATATTTAATATGGAAAAAGTAAAAACACAGTTTGTAGCTTCTTCAATTTTATATTTACGAAATAATTAGAAAACGCGTTAATTTTCCTAAAGACATCAACTATTTTCTTCCTAAAAATTTTTATTTACAAAAGAGTCGACATATAACCCAATATTTCAATATTTTTCTGTTTATGACATCTATTTTCGAGTGAAAAAACCAAATTTTTTTAAAAAAAGCTAAAAAATTATTTCAATATATCAATATATATTTTTTAAGAAATATATCATATTTATTATACAAAAAGTAAAAACACAGTTCTTTAGCTTCTTCAATTTTATACTTACGAAATAATTAGAAATAGCGTTAATTTTCCTAAAGACATCAACTATTTTGTTCCTAAAAATTTTTATTTACAAAAGAGTCGACATATAACCCAATATTTCAATATTTTTCTGTTTATGACATCTATTTTGGAGTGAAAAAACCAAATTTTTTTAAAAAAAATCTAAAAACTTATTTCAATATATATTTTTTAAGAAATATATCATATTTAATATACAAAAAGTAAAAACACAGTTTGTACTTCTTCAATTTTATATTCATGTAATAGTTTGAAATCGCGTTAATTTTCCTAAAGACATCAACTATTTTCTTCCTAAAAATTTTAATTTGTAAAAGAGTCGACATATAACCGGAATCCTTACATATTTAGGCTAATTGGGCCAGTTAAGATATGTGTTTTCAATATTTCCGAGTTGAATTTGACGAAAGAAACCAGAAAACCATCATATGTGTAAGTTGTAATATTCTCCCGCTAAACGGACTTCAAAAAATCCACAACTAAAGGAAAAATTGAGAAAACAGTCTGTATCACCAAAAAAAAAACACAATTTGGAAACCGGCTAATATTAAGAAGTTAACGGAATCTCAAAATGAACTTTCATTCGTTTCAATCCATATGGCCAATTTTGTTCGATATGGCATCATTCTATGTGACCATTATATATATTATAAGTCTAACTATGTTGTTGGTATATGTCAATGAAATTTAATTTTGTTTATTGAAATATTGACGGAATATGAAAGGAGTGGTGGGTCTGATGGTGGACTTTCAAACATTACTAAGTACCGTTTTTGCCATCTCCTATTAATGATTACTGGTCTTTAATGGACGGATTTTTTTTGGTTAGTTGTCAAATTACCCGTCTTTAGAGTAAACCAGCTTTTATGAAAGCGACTCTCAATAACTCAACTATAAATAATTATTTTCAGCAATAAAAATGTCTCTAATATTTATGCCTCTAGGCATAAGGTACTGGAGAAAAATGCGAACAGAGGATTTAATAAGTTAAACTAATTTAAGGTGGTCGAATTTCGACCACGGGATATACTAGTATTTATAATTGGGCTAAATATGTTTAGAGCACAAAATTTAATGGAAAAATATCTGTTCAATTATTTATATGTAATTATGGCAAGCGGTAGCAAGCAAGGTAAGAAATGCATTTTTAACATTTCGCACACAAAGTATATTAACTTAATTCGCCTAACGGTAGTATGTAACGGCATAAACGAATCGAGATAGATATTGACTTATATATATCGAAATGTTCAGGAGGAAACAGAAATTGATTGAGCCATGTCCGTCCGTCCGCCCGTCCGTCTGTGAACCCGATAACTTGAGTAAATCTTGAGATATTTTAAAAAAGTTTGGTATGCAGGTTCCTTTTCACTTATCTCGGAGTGCTATTGAAAATAGGCAAAATCGGTTAAAAGCCACGCCCATAATTTCGTATATACAAGAAGGGTTAGTATTCAGTACATAATACACCTATAAGGATAAAATTCAGTTAGCGTTAAGGCAAAAAATGAATTTTTTTTAAAATTTTTAAAAAAGGGTGTGGCCCGCCCACTTTTGATTAAGTCAAATTTGAAAATATTATTAATCGCAAATCAAAAACCGCTCAAGATAGCAAAATGAAATTCAGCACACATATTTATATTAATACAGGCAATATTATGAAAAATAAATTAGCGAAATCGGGTAAGGTCCTCGCCCAATTTTATACGAAAGATTTTGAAAAGGATCATAGATATATTGAATATGCAATAACTTTACTTACACTACGTGTATATCATTTCTATTTTACTACTAAATTGTTCGTGGGCAAAGAAAGTCGAATGCACAAAATTTTTGGAAAATGGGAGTGGCCCCGCCCCTTTATGGCCAGTGTTGCCAGGATACAATTTATTTTGGAGCTAGATTTGAGAAAAAAAAGAGCTAGATTTATTCAAGAAAATCCAAAACATGTAAAAAATGAGCTAAAAGGCACTTAAGTTTTGTATGTAAGTTTTTACATTTATTTCATACTAGCAGGGTACCCAGCTTTGCTCGGTATGTACCTACATAAGTATTTCACAATATTTATTTTCCCACATTATATCTCCTTTATGTCTACGGCAACCAACTAAAGTAAAGGCGTTTTTTAACAGTCTAACTTCGACATTTTGCCATCTCCCCTCTATTTGACTCTTTAGCTTTGCCTAAACATTCCTCAAGTCATCCCCAGTCATTTTTCAAAGAAATTTCAAATATAGGTACAGAAACAACTTATCTAGAGTTTTATTAAAGATATGCTGATACCCACATAGGACGGCAGTGTACATATGCAATTTATTTTTGATTTAGCTGAAATTGAAAAAAAGTGAACAAAAATTTTAGAGAGGCGCGCTTAGTTTTTTGACAAAGTAAGTGAATTTTGCTTCATATAAATTTATGTAAGAAAAAAAAATTTCATAGGTGCATACCTCCCTAAAATTCAGTATATCTTTTTTGTTTGTCGTTCGATATTGATAAAACAAAGTGCAGGTCCCTTTCTAAGCTTCAAGCAGTCCATTAGTGAAACTCTCATCAAAATTCATTTCTTAGTCAGATGAACTCTATAGCATTCCCCAAGTCATCACCAGTTATTTTTTCAAAGAAATTTTTAATGTACGACTTTTCTAGAGATTTATTATAGTATAGATTTAACTTAAACAATGTTTAAAACGTATAAAAAGTATAACTAGTCAACAAAAAAAAATAAATGTGTTTTTGAAAAATTGTCAAGCTTGATAAATAGTTAAGAAAAAAATATTTAATTTTTAGTAAAACTCAAAAATTATTTTTATTTTTGCGTCAAAGCCAAATGAAGTCATTTTAATTCTGACTCAGAATTCAAAACGCTTGAAATATTTTTTCTGATTTTTTATCATTAAGACAGAATCGGAGGGTAAGGTTGTTCAGAATCTTTAACAACTTAGGAAAGTGTTTTTTACACACAGTTTACTTACCTTTTCATTTTGATTCTTGTTCGCAAAATAAACATATGGCATTTAGGAATGTTACTCGACAAACTTAACCGATTTAGGTATTTGTTATCGGTGAGGGAAACTAAGTTGCCACATGGTACACAATGAAACTAATATAATAATTTCGACGTCGATTATAAAAGAAACAAAAACTTTCTTCATTTTTCAATACAATTTGTACAAATAAATTTGGAGCCAAAAAAGAGGTAAAAATGAAAAAAAGGACTAGAAAAAGAGCTAGGAGCTAAAACAGAATTTTGGAGCTAAACGCCAAAAAAAAGAGCTAGATCTAGCTCTAAAAGCACCAAAATGGCAACACTGTTTATGGGGGGATTAATCCACAAAACTTTCCATGCCATAACTCCGGTAAAAATTGATTCATTGAAACGCTATTTGGTGAGTGTTTTCAACATATAAAGCTTACTCTTTGCTGTAAAAATAAACAAAATTGGTGAACGGACATGCCCACTTTTTGAACACAGTTCTGAAATATTTCTTTGTAAAATTAAAATCGCGATATTTCCATAATTGCAAAAGTTATATAAATAAGATTTTACACACGTAATAAGTTTTTTAAGCAAAACTAAACTGTGAAAAAATGTTGTGGATTTTGGTGAAGTACGCGTGGCACCGCCCACTTTTCAGCAAAAAAATTCAGCTATTTTCAAAAGCGATTGCTTGAAATTTCAAGAAGGTATTTCAAGAAAGTAAGTGAGATGCTTCCCAATAGTATATAGTATACTCCTGCCAAAAATTACGCAAATCGAATAACAAACATGCAAGATTTACGGGCAAGTAGTTAACACCCAACTGCCTTTTTATACCCAGCGTACTAGTACTAGTATGTACAAGGGTATATTAATTTTGTCCACATAACGGTACTATGTAACGGCGCAAAATAATCGAGTTAGATATGGGGTTCCATATATGAAAGTTCTTAGGTTGAAAAGAGGAATTGATTAAGCCATGTCCGTCCGTCTGTCCGTCCGTGTACACGATAACTTGAGTAAAAATTGAGATATTTGCATGAAATTTTGCATACAGGTTACTTTCTGGCCAAGGTAGGTTGCTATTGAAAATGGGCGAAATCGGATGATAACCACGCCCCCTTTTTCGATATCGAAAATTTCGAAAATCACATAAATTGACATAACTTGCGTAAAAACTCAGATATTTGCATGGAATTTGTTATGCAGGCTACTTTCTGACCAAGGTAGGTTGCTATTGAAAATGAACGAAATCGGATGATAACCACGCCCCCTTTTTCGATATCGGTAATTTGGAAATCACATAAATTAACATAACTTGAGTAAAAATGTAGATCTTTGCATGAAATTTGTTATACAGGTTACTTTTTGGCCAAGGTAGGTTGCTATTGAAAATGGACGAAATCGGATGATAACCACGCCCCTTTTTCGATATCGAAAACTTCGAAAATCTCATAAATGGACATAACTTGCATAAAAACTGAGATATTTGCATGGAATTTCTTATACAGGCTACTTTCTGGCAAAGGTGAGCTGCTGTGAAAATTTTCGAAATCCGGTGATAACCACGCCTAGTTTTTCGATATCGAAAATCACATAAATTAACATAAGTTGCGTAAAACTTGAGATATTCGCATGAAATTTGGTACACAGGTTACTTTCGGATCGGATGAAAACCACGCCCCCTTTTTTGATATAGAAAATTTAAAATGAGATTCTAGGGACTATATCATTGCCAAGTCATGGTATTTGTATCTCGTTCTGAAAACTAACGCTGGGTATTTAATGGTCGGTTCACCCGAACTTAGACTTCCTTACTTTTTTTTTATTAATTTTCTTTTATTTTCATACCTTTCCTGGACATGGGGAAAGCTATTTATATTTTGTTATTAGCAGACCCGGAAGACGTTGTCCTGCCAAAAATTAGGGCGTATTTCATTTATACATATGTATGTATCTTAGCTTATTGCGCAGTACAATTTGCTCGAACTATCTTTCATACCCAGCCATAGTGTATTTCAATCTATAAATTTAGTTATTTGAACTTTGGTGAATGTGGTGAATTTCCCTACAGTTTTGATTTGATCAAAATTTTTAGCCATTTATTAACATACTAGTTGACCCGGCAAACTTCGTTCTGCCCAAAATAGACTTTACTATTAAGTTCATTTAAAAAAAGGATATCCAACTGAAGGATAAACTATGTATCTATTCCAATCTAAGTTGATATTCGCCGACACACTAAATCATTTGCACCAAATCACTCAGATATTGATAATCTACACATTCGCAACTGTTCATTTCGTAAATGTAAACTATTTACCACGAAAAGCTACCGCTACCACTTCAATTACTAAATTAGAAATAATATTGTAAGCTGTCAAATGAAATGACCGCCATCTACCGAAAAATTTATTTTCACTGAGTATGAAAGGCCAAAATCGCCTAGCCGGTTAGATGGCTATTTTAAGAAAGTAAGTGAGATATTGGTCTAGTATATAGGCGAAATTGTACCAAAAGCGACAGCGTAGTACTTCGGTACTTTCTTGAGCCAAATTGTATCGAAAAAGTACAATTGTATGGAAAAACCCAACCCTGACTTTGATTATTACTTCACCGACTAACATAACTGCTCAACGTTAGAAGCAGTACCAAACAATAACAGTTTTTGTTTTGCTATAACATTGCTATGTAAGCTTGCATTATGTTAAATCCTATACACTGGTATTCTGCTATGCTTACAACCGAAATTATATTTTTCACAAACAGCTGGTATAGTATGGTATTGCCAGCAGCAAAAAAAACGAACTGTACATAACCAGCAATCAATGCTGCTGTATGTAACAGCAATGTTAAATACTCTAAGTTAATATTCTGCTCTGATTACTTCACCGACTAACATAACTGCTCAACGTTAGAAGCAGTACTAAACAGGGTACGAAAATAAACAGTACAAAATACTGTACATTTGCCCATCGTGTATCATGTAATTTTTGTTTTGTACATTTTGTTACATTTTCCAAACGTTTGCCTTTTGTTTGTGAGATTCCAACAAATATTTATTTGTACACACAAACGTTTTTCATTTCAAAATATACCAAGACTATTTGGTAAAAAAAAAGTAATGGCAGAGATGGTGGCGGGGAGGTCAAGATAACTCAAATCGTTAGCAGAAAAAAAATAGAAAATGCCATCGTAGAATTATTTACAAAAAACGGAAGGCCTTTAAGAATGGCCGAAGATTCCGCCTTTAAAACGCTTTAATTACAATCGCAAAGTAGTTGCTCCACCGTCTCTTTCGCCAGCGGATGGTTGCAACCGCGGTAGGAGATAATGCGTTCCATCACTGTCCGTGCGCCTCAATAGTGCAACTCCCAAGAATGTAGCCAAGTTGAACTGTTCAAGCGTTCAGCAGACTCAGCAAAGTAGACTTCGGGTGTTTGTATGCGTAACACCAGATACGACGGATACGTCAAAATAGAATTTGCTCTAAGATTAACGTACGTCACGTACCCTCAAGCAAGCCTGGCAGCGTCGCCCAGCGGGCGAAGTTTTCGTCATCACTAAACGCGCACCTGCTTCGTACTCACGCTGTTGTAAATAATTCCCCGCATGCATAGACCACTCTCTGCCGAAACTGCCCATCCCTGCTCTCAAAGGATGCCTCCACTTGAAATATGCATGCTAAGCTTTACTAAGCGTTATAAGTACGGTCATGAGCAAAAAGAGAAGTCCCTATGTCAATTTGCTGTTATAACCACTACAAACGCATAAGTACATAAAAAGCTGTTTAGTTTTGTTTTCTGATTTTCCTGTAATTTTCAAAAAAAGTATTTTATAATTGAAAAGTGAACTGAGCCGTTGGGTTTTGTTTTGTTTTGAATTATGAAAGTAAGAAACAAAACGAAATAGTACTGTACAATATAGTTTATTTTCGTACACCGGTACCAAACAATAACATTTTTTCTTGCTATAACATTGTTATGTAAGCTTGCATTATGTTAAATCCTATACACTGGTATTCTGCTATGCTTACTTCAGTTTCGTAGCATAACTGCCTTTATCTTCTAGTCAGCCATGTGGTTTTTATAATTTCATAAAATTAAAAAGTGAAATAGTAATGGTATTCATATAATCGTAGAAGTTTACGAAGTGTGTATTTTTATAAGTTTACACACCCCGTTATATGAACGCACCTGTAAATAGCCTCGGAAAGTTGTCAGTCAGCGATGGTTAGATGTGTTCACTAAACACAAAATGAGTAATAACTTTACAAAAAAAACATATGAAATTATAGAAATTGTTCAAATTTATTTGATTTTACCTCTTCCATATTTTTATTTTTCTTTTGGCGGCTGACAGCTTATTCAATGAGTTTGAGCATTGAGTTTACGAGCATTTACGCACCGAAATTAGTTGATAAATTTGCGAAGTTTGCGTAAACTTCTTTCCATACAAATTTTGACAGTTCATTTACGCACTTCGTAAATTTACGCGTTTATGAGCTTTACACGCTGTATACACGACTACATGAATACCATTAGTTAGAATTTAACATTTTTCGAAATAATGTCACATGTGTCATATACGGTTCTACCTTTAGAGCCGTTTTACATAGAACACTCATCAATACCTTTCATTTGAAACCCATATCGTACTAACACTTTCTGGGGGCATCCTGGTCCACATTCGGACCAATATCTCGGAAACAGGACCCCCTAGGTGAAACAAAACCACTCCATGTTAGAACACACATCAATTCCGTTAATTTGAAACCCATATCGTACAAACACTTTCTGGAGTGACCCCTGGTCCACATTTGGGCCAATATCTCGGGAACGAGACCCCCTAGGGGAAAGAAAACCACTCCATGTTACAACACTCATCAGTACCTTTCATTTGATACCCATATCGTATAAACACCATCAAGGGTAACCCCGGTCCACATTTTGCCGGATATCTCGAAAACCCGGAAAATTTTAGAATGTTTTTTTAGCCTATAACCATGTCGAGCACACAGAGATCTTCCGTTCAAAATTTCATCAAAATCGGTTCGGCCGTTCTTGAGTTTTGCGAACAGAAAAAAAAACGGCTTTCAAAATATAAATAGTATAGATCATTAATGAATGTTTTAAATGTTCGTCTTTCTTAGATGTTCACTAAAGCATCTCATTAAATCGTCGAATATTCTTAATTTTTTTATTTCATGACATGAATTAAATTTTTTTAGGAGGTGAAAGAATTACCGTCACTTAATATATTCAAACTTACTAAAACTGCGAACTGAATTGAAAAAAGAATAGCACATCGACATAACGTAATTTAACTTTTATTATAATTTATGATAGATTGTAACTAACTGTGTACACTAAACATTATATAGTCTAAGTATGATGGTAGTAGGTACAACACATATATTATGAGGGAATAAAGGCATATAATGAGCTACCAAATGAGATAAAAGACTGCAATAATATTACCAATTTTAAAAAATTACTATTTAATTATTGTAAGACTCTACCTTTTAGATAATGTCACTGTGATACTAAAGATATAATCTAAGTCAAAAAGACTGTAATAAATAAATAAATAAATAAATAAATAAATAAAACAACTTACAAATACAGTAAATTATCTTCGTTAGATGGGGACGTGTAACACAATCGATGAACGCTGTCAATTTCCGTTAATAGTGCATTTGATTACGATTTATGATGGTAGTAACTAAATCTAAACTTACGTATATGACTAATTATCTTTGTTGGTGGATGTACTTTCAATTGATGAATAGGGTGCGTGCAAAAGAAGCGATGCACAATATGAATTTTTGTCGATGGTAAATATGATCACAATTGCTTGACCCAGTAAATAAACAAAATGTTAAATAAGGTCAATGATATTTATTCTTGAACATACCTTTTACTGATGAGCGCTATGCATTTTCGTAAATAGTGAATTTGGTCAATTATCTTCGTTAGTGGACGTACTTTCGTGGATGGTGGATGTGGTCAATTAAATTCGATGGTGGACGTACTATCGAGTGATGGTTATTATGAGTGCCAGACAATTTTTGAACGTTACGCATTTTCGTGAATGGTGGATGTGTTCAATTAACTACGTTGGTGGACATACTTTCGACTGATGGATATTATGAGTGCAAGAAAATTTATGAACGTTACGAATTTTTGTGGATGGTGGATGTGGTCAATTAAATTCGATGGTGGACGTACTTTCCGACTGATGGTTAGGGTTAGGCAACACAATCCATCAAGGTTGGCATTTTCGTGGATGGTGGATGTGCACCACAATCGATGAAAAAAAAAAAAAATTTACTGCTACCGATCTCTCAACAAATTTCCCTCTGGAGAGAAAACCTAGGATGACCAGATGTACAGTGTAATTGGTTTATCCATTCAGGCGTGATGCGATGACCAAGGAAAATATATGATATGATAGCTATATTATATCAGCATATTCTTGGGTCAGCTTTGGTCCACCTAATGGTAAATATCTTGGAAACGGGTTCACAGATGAACCTGAAAACTGTTCCTTGTAAAACCTCTCATCAACACCTTTAATTTGATACGCATATTGTTAAAATATATTCGGGGTCACCCCTGGTCCACATTTTGGTCAATATCTCAGGATTCCAGAAACTTTTTTAACTTTTTCTTTCTGAAGAACCTTCTCGGGGCACAAACAAATGCAGTAAAAAAAATTAGTGAAATCGGTCCATCCGTTCAGGCGTGATGCGATGACCAAGAGAAATGGGCATTCATCCTATCCTACTAATATTATAAATGTGAATGTAGCGATGTTTGGATGTCCAGACGTTTGCTTTTGTTCCCTAAAAACGTGAGAATGGCAATACGGATTTTGTTGAAATTTGGCACGCCTACAGGTTATAGTCTGGAAGGAGCTATAGGCTATTTTTTCTTAATTTTGGGTATTCCGACCCTGCTAGGGACCGTTACTTTTCGAAATTTTTTTATTAAATATAACTCTAAGTATATTGAACCTATACCTATACAATATTGGTATCAAACGAAAAGGGAACGCCCCAGGTTTCATTTGGAGTTATATATATTTCGATAAATTGACCGATAACTGAGTTATCGGTGAAAATGTTATTGCACAAAAACCTTAAAATTACCCTACAATATGGGTATCAAACGAACGGGGATAGTTCCAGGTTTCATTTGGACATCGATAAATTTATCAATAACTGAGTTATCGGTGATTGTCCAAAAAACTTAACATTACCCTATAATATGGGTATAAAACGAAAGGAGAAGGCCGAAGGTTTCATTTGGACTTCGATAGGTTTCGATAAATTTATCGATGATGAGCTATCGCTGAAAATGTGATTGCCCAAAAACCTTAATATTACCCTAAAATATGGGTATAAAACGAAAGGAGAAGGCCCCAGGTTTCTTTGTACTTTGATATATTTCGATAAATTTATCTATAACTGAGTTATCGGTAAAAATGTGATTGCAGAAAAACCTTAATATTACCCTACAATATGGTATCAAATCAACATTTGAATTTGCATTCATCCTGGCACAATTTGTCAAAATTGAATTCTTGAAAGGCCCCTGGACTTCGATATATTTCGATAAATTTATCGATGACTGAGTTATCGGTGATTGCCCAAAAAACTTAACATTTACCTATAATATGGGTATAAAACAAAAGGAGAAGGCCGCAGGTTTCATTTGGACTTCGATAGGTTTCGAGAAATTTATCGATGATGAGTTATCGGTGAAAATGTGATTGCCCAAAAACCTTAAACTTGACCTTCAATATGGGTATCAAACGAAAGGGGAGGCCCCAGGCTTCATTTGGACTTCGATAGGTTTCGAGAAATTTATCGATGATGAGTTATCGGTGAAAATGTGATTGCAGAAAAACCTTAATATTACCCTACAGTATGGTATCAAATCAACATTTGAATTTGCATTCATCCTGGCACAATTTTTCAAAATTGAAGTCTTGAAAGGCCCCCTAACGTTACCAACGAATACCGCAAAAGAAAATTTTTGAAAACTGTTTTCAATACTCTTTTTTCAAATTTTTCATAATATTCGAATTTGGTAAATTCTTCAGTAGGCAATAATATTATATAAATATGAAATCTTAAAGTATATTATTGATTTTGAAAGGCCCCCTAACTACTTACATCCCAAGCAACGCCGTCTACCCTGCTAGTTTTTATATACGATAGCTATATTATATGAGCTTATTCTTGGGTTAGCCTTGGTCCACCTAATGGTCAATTTCTTGGAAACGGGTTCGCAGATGAACCTGAAAACTGTTCCTTGTGAAAACTCTCATCAACACCTTTAATTTGATACGCATATTGTTAAAATACATTCGGGGTCACCCCTGGTCCACATTTTGGTCAATATCTCAGGATTCCAGAAACTTTTTTAACTTTTTCTTTCTGAAGAACCTTCTCGGGGCACAAACAAATACAATAAAAAATAAATTAGTGAAATCGGTCCAGCCGTTCTCAATTGATGAGTTACTATACATTTTTTCCCTCCATTTTTATATATATAGATAAGGCAAACAGCTCTATGAAAAACCTTTTGTATAGTAATTTTTTTCTTGAGTTCAGATGAATCTAAAATTCACTCTTAGCGGACACAGTCATCAACACTTTTGATATGATAGCTATATTATATGAGCATATTCTTGGGTCAGCCTTGGTCCACCTAATGGTCAATATCTTGGAAACGGGTTCACAGATGAACCTGAAAACTGTTCCTTGTGTCATCAACACCTTTAATTTGATAGGCATATTGTTAAAAAAAATTCGGGGTCACCCCTGGTCCACATTTTGGTCAATATCTCAGGATTCCAGAAACTTGTTTAACTTTTTCTTTCTGAAAAACCTTCTCGGGGCACAAACAAATGCAGTAAAAAAAATTAGTGAAATCGGTCCATCCGTTCAGGCGTGATGCGATGACCAAGGGAAAAGGGCATTCATTTTAATATGTATAGATTTAGTGATAATTTAATTTACCACTCACAACAGAAGTGTTTTTTTTTAGCGAAAACAATTAGTTGCCTTTATAACATTTTTTCAGGTATTAAAATAGACCTGAGTTAATTGGGATACCACAGCTGATCACTACTAGGTATTGAATGTTCGGTTCCACCCGAACTTAGGTTTCCGTACTAGTTCAATATGAAATTAAAATTTATATATTACATATTTTTAGATGAGATCCTGCGGATCCAAAGATGAAGTCTAAGTTGTTTTGTTCCTGTTTAACTTGGAAGTGAAGAGAGGGTTTGTGCCAACTGGCAATGATATAGCATCGATTTCATGTTGGAAATTACTATTTGGATCGTTTCTGTTACCTGGATACATTGGTTGACGGTTATATGTATCGAAACATTTTCTTTTACCGTTTGTTCGTCACGAATCTCCTCATTGACAATGAAAATAGTTATTTTTGTTAACCCTATAGTTCCCTAGCTAGAGCCAAATTTGCTCCATTCGTGATTTTAAAAAGTAATAGTGGTTTAAATTTAGATATCTTGTATAACGAAATTTCGATAGAGCTAAATTTTTGTGGAGAGCTTAGGTTGACCCCCAGAAAGAAAAGTCCGTAGCGTTATATGTATGTATGTACATATCGTCTGTCATTTTATAATTTACTGTGTAAGTATACATATATGAGTGAGTTTTTGTTATTCATACCTCCGATTATTATCTTCCAACTTTTCTTGTGAATGTTGTATTGGAAATTGCAAATCTGGATCCCCCCCCGAAAAATTTTCCTGGATCCGCCCCTGATCCAATTGATGTGCAAATTGTGGTTATTGTAGAAGGTAAATAAGAACTTTTAGTGCTGTTTGGTTATTGCTAGTGATTTTTTAAGCGTGGACGAAGGCAGTCTACGCATAAAGGACGCCGGACTGGATTCGGATAAGGGTCAGCTTTTAAAGTGGCGGCAAAGTTCTGACACACTTAAGAAAAATCACCAGTAATAACTGTTGGATGGCATGATACAAACCGATATTCGCAGTAGATAAATAGAATGCGTGTAAGCACAATTGTAATTCAAACGAAAGTCAAGACATGTTCTCTATTTGACATTTTATGATATACTTCATGGTTGCATTAAATATATAGAGAAGGGTCATTCACTAAGCAAGTTCACAACACCTTTCCTGAATGACAATTATTTTTATACCTAGTAGTGCTTCGCACACAAGGTATATTAACTTCATTGGCCTAACGGTAGTATGTAACGGCATAAACGAATCGAGATAGATATTGACTTATATATATCAAAATGTTCAGGAGGAGAAGAGAAATTGATTGAGCCATGTCCGTCCGTCCGTCCGTCCGTCCGTCCGTCCGTCCGTCCGTCCGTCCGTCCGTCCGTCCGTCCGTCCGTCTGTGAACACGATAACTTGAGTAAATCTTGAGATATCTCAATGAAACTTTGTATGCAGGTTCCTTTTCACATATCTCTGAACGGTATTGAAAATAGGCAAAATCGGTTAAAAGCCACGCCCACTTTCTATATATATAATATTTTCGAAAATACAAAAAGAGTGATTATTCAGTACATAATACACCTATAAGGATAATATTTGGTGTGTGCTTTAGCGTTAAGGCAACAAATACATTTTTGAAGAAATTTTTAAAATGGGGCGTGGTACCGCCCACTTTTGATTAAGTCAAATTTGGAAATATTATTAATCATAAATCAAAAACCGCTCAAGATAGCAAAGTAAAATTCAGCACACATATTTATATTAATACAGGCAATATTTCGAAAAAAAATTATCGAAATCGGGTTAGGTCCACGTCCAATTTTATACGAAAGATTTTGAAAAGGATCATAGATATATTGAATATGCTATAACTTTGCTTAAACTAGCTGTATATCATTTCTATTTCACCTCTAAAGTGTTCGTGGGCAAAGAAAGTCGAATGCACAAAATTTTTGGAAAATGGGCGTGGCCCCGCCCCTTTATGGGGGATTATTCCACAAAACTTTCCATGCCATAACTCCGGTAAAAATTGATTTATTAAAACGATATTTGAAGAAAGTGTTCAACATATAAAGCTAACTCTTTGCTGAAAAAATAAACAAAATCGGTGAACGGACACGCCCACTTTTTGAACATAGTTCTAAAATATTTCTTCGTAAAATTAAAATCGCGATATTTCCATAATTGTATAAGTTATATAAATAAGATTTTACACACATATTAGCCTTTTTAAACAAAACTAAACTGTAAAAAAATTTTGTGGATTTTGGTGAAGTAGGCGTGGCGCCTCCCACTTTTTAGCATAAAAGCTCTGCTATTTTCAAAAGCGATTGGTTGGAATTTCAAGAATGTATTTCAATGAAATTTTGTGAGATGCTTCCCAATAGTATGTAGTATACTCCTGCCAAAAATTACGCAAATCGAATAACAAACAAGCAAGATTTACGGGCAAGTAGTTAACACCCTACTGCCTTTTTATACCTAGTAGTGCTTCGCACACAAGGTATATTAACTTCATTCGCCTAACGGTAGTATGTAACGGCATAAACGAATCGAGATAGATATTGACTTATATATATCAAAATGTTCAGGAGGAAAAGAGAAATTGATTGAGCCATGTCCGTCCGTCCGTCCGTCCGTCCGTCTGTGAACACGATAACTTGAGTAAATCTTGAGATATCTCAATGAAATTTGGTATGCAGGTTCCTTTTCACTTATCTCGGAGTGCTATTGAAAATAGGCAAAATCGGTTAAAAGCCACGCCCACTTTCTATATATATAATATTTTCGAAAATACAAAAAGAGTGATTATTCAGTACATGATAAACCTATAAGGATAAAATTTGGTGTGCACTTTAGCGTTAAGGCAAAAAATAAATTTTTGAAGAAATTTTTAAAAAGGGGCGTGGCACCGCCCACTTTTGATTAAGTCAAATTTGGAAATATTATTAGTCATAAATCAAAAACCGCTCAAGATAGCAAAATAAAATTCAGCACACATATTTATATTAATACAAGCAATATTTCGAAAAAAAATTATTTAAATCGGGTTAGGTCCACGCCCAATTTTATACGAAAGATTTTGAAAAGGATCATAGATATATTGAATATGCTATAACTTTGCTGAAACTACTTGTGTATCATTTCTATTTCACTTCTAAAGTGTTCGTGGGCAAAGAAAGTCGAAAGCACAAAATTTTTGGAAAATGGGCGTGGCCCCGCCCCTTAATGGGGGATTATTCCAAAAAACTTTTCATGCCATAACTCCGGTAAAAATTGACTTATTGAAGCGATATTTAGAGAAATTGTTCAACATATAAAGCTAACTCTTTGCTGTAAAAATAAACAAAATTGGTGAACGGACACGCCCACTTTTTGAACACAGTTCTAAAAAATTTCTTCGTATAATTAAAATCGCGATATTTCCTTAATTGTATAAGTTATATAAATAAGATTTTACACACATAACAAGCTTTTTAAGCAAAACTGAACTGTATAAAAATTTTGTGGATTTTGGTGAAGTAGGCGTGGCGCCGCCCACTTTTTAGCATAAAAGGTCAGCTATTTTCAAAAGCAATTGCTTGAAATTTCAAGAAGGTATTTAAATGAAAGTTAGTGAGATGCTTCTTAATAGTATATAGTATACTCCTGCCAAAAATTACGCAAATCGGATAGCAAACACGCAAAATATACTGACAAGTAGTTAACACCCTACTGCCTTTTTATACCTAGTAGTGCTTCGCACACAAGGTATATTAACTTCATTGGCCTAACGGTAGTATGTAACGGCATAAACGAATCGAGATAGATATTGACTTATATATATCAAAATGTTCAGGAGGAGAAGAGAAATTGATTGAGCCATGTCCGTCCGTCCGTCCGTCCGTCCGTCCGTCTGTGAACACGATAACTTGAGTAAATCTTGAGATATCTCAATGAAACTTTGTATGCAGGTTCCTTTTTACATATCTCTGAACGGTATTGAAAATAGGCAAAATCGGTTAAAAGCCACGCCCACTTTCTATATATATAATATTTTCGAAAATACAAAAAGAGTGATTATTCAGTACATAATACACCTATAAGGATAAAATTTGGTGCGTACCTTACCGTTAAAGCAAAAAATAAATTTGTGAAGAAATTTTTAAAAAAGGGCGTGGCACCGCCCACTTTTGATTAAGTCAAATTTGGAAATATTATTAATCATAAATCAAAAACCGCTCAAGATAGCAAAATAAAATTCAGCACACATATTTATATTAATACAGGCAATATTTCGAAAAAAAATTAGCGAAATCGGATTAGGTCCACGCCCAATTTTATACGAAAGATTTTGAAAAGGATCATGGATATATTGAATATGCTATAACTTTGCTTAAACTAGCTGTATATCATTTCTATTTCACCTCTAAAGTGTTCGTGGGAAAAGAAAGTCGAAAGCACAAAATTTTTGGAAAATGGGCGTGGCCCCGCCCCTTTATGGGGGATTATTCCACAAAACTTTCCATGCCATAACTCCGGTAAAAATTGATTTATTAAAACGATATTTGAAGAAAGTGTTCAACATATAAAGCTAACTCTTTGCTGAAAAAATAAACAAAATCGGTGAACGGACACGCCCACTTTTTGAACATAGTTCTAAAATATTTCTTCGTAAAATTAAAATCGCGATATTTCCATAATTGTATAAGTTATATAAATAAGATTTTACACACATAATAAGCCTTTTAAGCAAAACTGAACTGTACAAAAATTGTGTGGATTTTGGTGAAGTAGGCGTGGCGCCGCCCACTTTTTAGCGTAAAAGCTCTGCTAATTTCAAAAGCGATTGCTTGAAATTTCAAGAATGTATTTCAATGAAATTTTGTGAGAGGGTTCCCAATAGTATGTAGTATACTCCTGCCAAAAATTACGCAAATCGAATAACAAACAAGCAAGATTTACGGGCAAGTAGTTAACACCCTACTGCCTTTTTTTTATTTTCATACCTTTCATGAACATGAGGAAAGGTATTTATATTTTGTTATTTAGTAATAATTTAATTCATCACTCACAACAGAAGTGTTTTTATCGAAAACAATCAGTTGCCTTTATAACAAATTTTCAGGTATGTATTAAAATAGACCTGAGTAAATTAGGATACCAAAACAGATCACTACTAGGTATTTAATGTTCGGTTACACCCGAACTTAGACTTCCTTACTAGTTAAATATGTTTACAAGTAAAGGTTATGTGTATGTTTTGATGTAATGTATACAGAAATTAATGAATATATTAAGTATTTACTTAAGCAAGTCCAAGAGCTTCAGAGAGATGATTATGTTTACCCTTAGATACGCCTTTGGTGAGAATTTCAGCAGCCATGTCATTTGTCGAAATGTAATTCAGACTGATTTTCCACCCTTTTAAATTTTGTTGAATAAATTGGTGCTTGATATGTACGTGTTTGGTTTGGTTCGTGGTGAGTATAAATTATTTGTAGCAATCTGAATTGCGCTTTTATTATGGCAGTGTAAAATAAGTGATTTCATTGCCCCTGTTTCTAGCTCCCCTACCAGAAACGCTGATTTTTTTTAACTAACACACTCACACTCAAAATTTCAGTGCTGACCATGTACTGACCAAAATAGTGACAATTAGGGGTCGCTGTTATCAGTGTGAGACGGATATGTTATGGCAAATGTAATTGTATGTATGCTAGAATAGTTCGTCCAATTGGATCATATGGTCATTAGTGACTGTCATTTGACTATCAAATGATTATCAGTAGTGGTGCATTTTCAAAATTCCTAGAAAATTTTCAACCGGCACGCATTCTAAGCGAAAACTTTTAAAAATGCAGTGTTACGAGGTAAATTAAATGTTAATGGCTAGTAATATCATTTCTAACAAAAAATTATTTTCCAGGAGTGTTGGAGCAAGGTTTCCTTCTTCGGGGAGGATATGCCGGCAACTATTTCCAAAAGCCACCACCCCAACGTACAACAAATATGTATGGCGAACATTTAGTACTTACCTTTGAATTTTTGTAATGTTTTACTTAAAGTCCTTATTTTAGTTACATAAATCATAGAAGAAAACAAATGTTCCAGTAATTCAGATGTAGAGAAATAAATTTTTTCTATGTAAAAAAGCATTGGTACATTCTTGCATTTGTCAGTAGTGACATTATTATGGACAGCACTGGTGTCAACAGTATTTTATCATTTATGACAGTAAATTACAGTCTTATAAACAGCGGTGATGCAATAAAAAAGGTGGAGTGAACAGTACAGCTCTATGCTTAATTTAAAGGCGATTTCACTGTGTTAGAGTGAAATAAAAAGTCACACGTACACAGTTGTTTACATCAGCTTTGCGCAAGCCCCCTTGTGTCCGTGATGTAAAGTTTGTATGAAGCGCTGACAATTAGACTGGCAGTACTGAAGATCAGATGTTGTGTCAAATGACAGTCAGTGTTCTGGTAGGGTCATTAAAAAAAACGTTGCAGCCATAATTTTAACGTCAGCAGTGATTGCAATAAATTCTGCTTCGGTCGACGAGAGCGCTACGGTGCGTTGTAGACCTGGAAACGGTGTACACGTAGACCTGGAAATGGCGCAACCTTGATATTTGAACACACAGCCCGTGGTCAATCGTCTTTCATCAAGATCACTCCCCCAGTCAGCGTCGCAGAATCCTGTAATATCACTTGCTTCTTTAGTGAAAACTAAGCATTTGTCAATGGTACCCTTGAGGTATCTCATAATACGCTTGACTGCCACTCAGTGCGCCTCTCCTGGATTTGTAGAAAACCTGCTCAGTAAATTTACGGCAAAGCAAATGTCTGGGCGTTGTATTTGTGATGCAAAAAGTAAGCATCCGATTGCCTGCATACATATATGGAATCTCTAGCATTTCTTGTTTTTCACTTTCAGTTGACGGGCACATTTTGGAACTAATACGCTGATTTAAGTCAATCGGCGTTGATACTGGGTTGCAATCAGACATACCGAATCGTTGCAATAAGTCAGATACGTACTGATTGATCTAATTGTATAGTACCTGTATCATTCTTCCTTTTAACGCGCGTACCTACTACCGAAGAGACTTCACCTATGTCTTTCATCTTGAAGATATATGACAACTCTCGCTTAAGCTTTAATATCGACTAAGTTTTGTTGAAGAAGATATTGCACACATTAGTCGATATCACTACGAACTAAACCAAGGCTCAACAAAACATCGTTAAACTTCTCATTCCAAAGCCTACTCGATTGTTTAAGGCCATGAAGTGATTTTTGTAGCTTGCATACGCGCCCAGATTTATCGACGAAGCCACCTGGCTGCGCCATATAGAACCACATCACCACTAGCGTATTGTTTTGTCTTAAAAACCCATTTTGATTTTATAACCTTTTTGCCAGGTAATGGCTCATTCAAAAACCAAGTTTTATTTGAACGGAGCGACGACATTTCTGCGTTTACGGCTAGCATCCAGTCTTCAGCGTTTTCGCCAGAGATTGCATCATTAAGCGTTACTGGATCTTTTAAAACATAATCGACAGCAACAAAATTAAAATTACAATTATTTTGTTTGTTTGCTTTTCTTTCGGAACGCCTCAGAAGGTTTTCGTCAGTAACTGAGTCGGAATCTGCACTTTCGAACCTTGGTGAGTCTGCACGCGCATCGTCATTTGACCGATCTTCAGCTTTTACTTCTGGTTCGTCTTTAAAGTTCGATAAATCATCGCACTCTTCTTCCCTTGGATTGAGAACTTCACTGGTGTCAGATAAGTCAAAGAAAAGTTGGCTATTATGTGTTTTTGATTCGCGGCTTTCAATAAAAACAACGTCGCGGATTACAAAAATCTGCAACCCGAATGTGACTTTACTTGGAAAGGTCCTGCCACATCTGAGTGCACCAGGTCAAGCAGATTTTCAGCTCGAGTACCACTGTCTTTGAACGAAGCGCGGGTTTGTTTTCCCTTAATGCACACCACACATTGCTCTTTACCAATGTTGCTAAAATCTACACCACTACAGGTGTTTTTAATTTTCTTTAAATTTTCGTTGCAAATATGGCCAAATCTGCGATGCCATAACTCGTAGTCATTATTTGTTATAAGTGCACTATTTATTTTGCTTTTCCGAACATATAGACGATAGAGGTCATTGACTGTAGTCGCGGTAGCACTCAGATTTTCTTTGTTATCAAAAATTCGACAGTAATTTTCTTTAAACACAACTTTGTTGCCGTTTTTGGTCATTTCACGCACGAAAAGTAAATTGACACACAATTCGGGCACATAATTATGTGCATATTTGTTTTTGGAATATAAAGCGCAATCACTGTTTGGTTTATCAAATTTCGCCTCTTGCAATAATAATGTTTTTACATTATCGATCGTGAGCTGTTGTTTCGAATTTTCGATAGCTAAGACCAAAGCTCGAAATTCATCTGGTAAGCCTGCCAATATCAATGATGTGTTAACTTCGTCATCAATATTCAAGCCAGCAGTTCTCACTTGTATAGGCGTCATCACCAAGGTATTTAGATACTCCTGCATAGAAGAGAAGTCTGAAAGTTTGCGTTGTACGAGTTGTTTTAACAATTCAACTTTGCGCGTTAGTCCGGAATCTTCATATGTCGATACTAAAGCATCCCAAGCCTCCTCGGGCGTCGTAGCTGTGGCGATGTGCGAAAAGTTTATGGGTTCAATCATTATCGTGATTTCTACAATTGCCCGCTGATCTACCTGCTTATCTTTGTCTGAAGAAGTTTCTTGTAGGCCCCTTTAATACAAGATACAGATCAAAATTTTCAAGGCCTTTTAATTTACAAAATATTGCTTTAGGCAGCCGATCGCTAAGATTTTGTTAGACTTCCCGAATTATACAATTTACAATTTATACGCGTTATCATATAGGCCCATAACCTGTTGGATGGTATATCACAAACCGATATTCACAGTAGATAAATAAAATGCGTGTAAGCCCAATTGTTTTTCAAACGAAAGTCAGGATATGTTCTTTATTTGACATTTTAAGATATGTATACTTCAGGGTTGCATTAAATATTTAGAGAAGGGTCATTCACTAAGCAAATTCACAACAATAACCATGTAGCTCTCGGGATAAATGCACTACCGCCATCCATAATATCGTTAAAGTTCTTTTCAGTAATTGCCTCTAGGGTACCATTCCAGAATACGGTTCAATGCCTTATGTTTATCGGAATTTTCCGAGTGCGGTGTCAAAGGACACGCCTTAACCCCAGCATTAACAATCCGAATGCAAATGTATTTATAATTTCAATAAAATGAAGGGTTTAGAACCAAATGGATCTAAGTGACTCCGAAATTTATTTGAGATATTCAAGTTTAAAGTTTACTGCCTTTTGAAAATGCTATGTGAAATCTGGGTAGGGTGTTTATTGTATGGGCAATAAATGGCACTACAATGTCTGAAATGACTCGGATCTCTTTGCCAATATACATATAAACACCATATTTCACTATACAAATATGGGTATAACTAAATTTCAAAAAAAATTTCACTTATGTAGATCCTTTTGGTTCTGAGCCCTTCAAATATACAAATATTTAATAAAAATATGCATTTTTGTGCAGTTTATTTGGAAAAAATGTGTAGGTATCTCAATTTGACAATAACCACTATAACTGGTATTTCATTAACCAATTCAGCTAATAAAATTAACCATATGTTATCCACTTCGATAACGAATTCAACAGATAACATGTTATATATATATATATATGGCGCGATATACAACAGTTATATCATCAACCTCCTAGGAGATTTTTGCGCCGAGCTTCTCTTCCAATTTGTGGTGTGCCGCTTTGAAATTTTTCCTACAAATTGGTGGGACCTACGGTTTTTCGCCGACTCCGAACGGCATCTACAAGCAGATGAATTTTTGCTGAGAACCCTTTCATGGCAGAAATACACTCGGAGAGTTTGCTCTGCCGAGGGGCGACCCCGTTTTGAAACACTTTTTCAAACCACTTTTTGATGTAACCGGTACCAGGGCTCGAACCCGGACCTTCAGTGTGGTAGGCCGACAACACTACCTCCACACCACGGTGGCCGCCAACATATAACATGTTAGCCAAAATTAAAACCAACTGAATGAATATTTCGCCCCACTATTTAGCCAAAACCAAAACCATTTGAACAACTATTTGCAACTATATGTTAAGCAAAACATTACCTGGTTTTGGAAAGGGAAATTTCTTAAGACGGGAGTTATTAAAAAGTACAGCTATAGTTTTGGGAGAATTCGGTAAGTGCAAGGGAGATGTGAAGTTACACATGTGGTTAAAATCTTCAAGCCGCCTGAACAAAAATAGCCACTTTATAGACCATATGAGAAATTAATGAAAACAACTATTTAGCTATATTGGTAGCCAGTATCTGGTTTGTAGGGTACATTTAAGAAATAAACAGTTGCGATTGTGTAGATTGTCAATATCTGAGTGATTTTATTGGGTGCCTCCCATAAATTCAGACAGAAACCAAAAATTCAGAAATACCATTACGGGCATGCATTAACCCACTTGTTATCTACATTTGTATCCTTATAACGATATTATGAACTATTTTTTTTTTTTAAATGTTTTTATTAGGTCGCTTTCGTCGTATCTGTCCGCGGATTTTTGCATTCGATTTTAAACCAACTGCCTGTTGAGCTAGGGTCTTGAAATTTTCACCATTGTTCAGACCCCGATGACAATGCAATATTATGAAAAAAAAATTACGACAGGTGGCGCGTGGGTCGCTATATTTCCAAAATTTGCATTTATGGTCCGATTTGGATGAAATTCGGAACATGTACATATTACTACGATGAAAAGAAATGTTTCGGAAAAAAATTCCGCTAGGTGGGGCTGAGATCGCGGTAATAAAAACTCAAAATCGTAATTATAGACCGACTTGGCTGATATTTTACGTGTGTGTTACTTAATCAATTTCCAAATGCTCAAAAAAAAATTGGACCCGCTAGGTGGCGCGTGAGTCGCTCTATTTAAGAAATGCGAAGGTCTGTTTTCGGTGTCGATTAATTCGTTTTTCAACGAACTTCCCGTTGAGGTAGAATCTTGAAATTTTCATCATCGTTTAGTTTTCTGCCCCCACACAATATAACAAAAAAAAATTCCGATAGGTGGCGCACGGGTAGAGTTATTTGAAAAGTTTCATTTCCAGAGATTTTGCTTTGGATTCTGAGCTAACTTGCAGTTGAGCTGGGGTTTTGCAATGTTTACGAAAAAAAAATTAAAAATATTGCTTAATTTCATAAATCCCATTTATCGTCCTATCTTGACTTTAGTCTTATTGCCACATATATTAGAGGAAGTAGTGGATTATACCATGACGTTCGTTAGTTAATCTTTGGCGCCATCTGCACATTAGTGGATTATAGCATGATGCTCGATAGTTAATCTTCGGCGCCATCTGCATGTGAAAACGCATATTAAACACATTCCCTCGGTCGGTTGAATGCAGATGGCTTGCGAATTGATGAACTAGATTGCTCTAAACTTACTAGTAGTACACCATGCAACGAAGATGCAATGACAGAAATGCGTAGAATGAGAAATTTATAAGATGCATCACCTTAGGTTATTCATGTTAACATAAATATGTTTCGAATTAATGTCAATGCATTGACTTATTTTATATCGCTTAAAAAATGTTAATAAATGTACAATTTACAACTACCTATGTATAATAAAAAAGTGATTTTTTATATTCGATTACAATCTTAGTTAGACAATTTTTACAAACTCACAACTAACTAGTAAGGAAGTCTAAGTTCGGGTGTAACCGAACATTAAATACCTAGTAGTGATCTGTTTTGGTATCCTAATTTACTCAGGTCTATTTTAATACATACCTGAAAATTTGTTATAAAGGCAACTGATTGTTTTCGATAAAAACACTTCTGTTGTGAGTGATGAATTAAATTATTACTAAATAACAAAATATAAATACCTTTCCTCATGTTCATGAAAGGTATGAAAATAAAAAAAAGGCAGTAGGGTGTTAACTACTTGCCCGTAAATCTTGCTTGTTTGTTATTCGATTTGCGTAATTTTTGGCAGGAGTATACTACATACTATTGGGAACCCTCTCACAAAATTTCATTGAAATACATTCTTGAAATTTCAAGCAATCGCTTTTGAAATTAGCAGAGCTTTTACGCTAAAAAGTGGGCGGCGCCACGCCTACTTCACCAAAATCCACACAATTTTTGTACAGTTCAGTTTTGCTTAAAAGGCTTATTATGTGTGTAAAATCTTATTTATATAACTTATACAATTATGGAAATATCGCGATTTTAATTTTACGAAGAAATATTTTAGAACTATGTTCAAAAAGTGGGCGTGTCCGTTCACCGATTTTGTTTATTTTTTCAGCAAAGAGTTAGCTTTATATGTTGAACACTTTCTTCAAATATCGTTTTAATAAATCAATTTTTACCGGAGTTATGGCATGGAAAGTTTTGTGGAATAATCCCCCATAAAGGGGCGGGGCCACGCCCATTTTCCAAAAATTTTGTGCTTTCGACTTTCTTTTCCCACGAACACTTTAGAGGTGAAATAGAAATGATATACAGCTAGTTTAAGCAAAGTTATAGCATATTCAATATATCCATGATCCTTTTCAAAATCTTTCGTATAAAATTGGGCGTGGACCTAATCCGATTTCGCTAATTTTTTTTCGAAATATTGCCTGTATTAATATAAATATGTGTGCTGAATTTTATTTTGCTATCTTGAGCGGTTTTTGATTTATGATTAATAATATTTCCAAATTTGACTTAATCAAAAGTGGGCGGTGCCACGCCCTTTTTTAAAAATTTCTTCACAAATTTATTTTTTGCTTTAACGGTAAGGTACGCACCAAATTTTATCCTTATAGGTGTATTATGTACTGAATAATCACTCTTTTTGTATTTTCGAAAATATTATATATATAGAAAGTGGGCGTGGCTTTTAACCGATTTTGCCTATTTTCAATACCGTTCAGAGATATGTAAAAAGGAACCTGCATACAAAGTTTCATTGAGATATCTCAAGATTTACTCAAGTTATCGTGTTCACAGACGGACGGACGGACGGACGGACGGACGGACATGGCTCAATCAATTTCTCTTCTCCTCCTGAACATTTTGATATATATAAGTCAATATCTATCTCGATTCGTTTATGCCGTTACATACTACCGTTAGGCCAATGAAGTTAATATACCTTGTGTGCGAAGCACTACTAGGTATAAAAAGGCAGTAGGGTGTTAACTACTTGTCAGTATATTTTGCGTGTTTGCTATCCGATTTGCGTAATTTTTGGCAGGAGTATACTATATACTATTAAGAAGCATCTCACTAACTTTCATTTAAATACCTTCTTGAAATTTCAAGCAATTGCTTTTGAAAATAGCTGACCTTTTATGCTAAAAAGTGGGCGGCGCCACGCCTACTTCACCAAAATCCACAAAATTTTTATACAGTTCAGTTTTGCTTAAAAAGCTTGTTATGTGTGTAAAATCTTATTTATATAACTTATACAATTAAGGAAATATCGCGATTTTAATTATACGAAGAAATTTTTTAGAACTGTGTTCAAAAAGTGGGCGTGTCCGTTCACCAATTTTGTTTATTTTTACAGCAAAGAGTTAGCTTTATATGTTGAACAATTTCTCTAAATATCGCTTCAATAAGTCAATTTTTACCGGAGTTATGGCATGAAAAGTTTTTTGGAATAATCCCCCATTAAGGGGCGGGGCCACGCCCATTTTCCAAAAATTTTGTGCTTTCGACTTTCTTTGCCCACGAACACTTTAGAAGTGAAATAGAAATGATACACAAGTAGTTTCAGCAAAGTTATAGCATATTCAATATATCTATGATCCTTTTCAAAATCTTTCGTATAAAATTGGGCGTGGACCTAACCCGATTTAAATAATTTTTTTTCGAAATATTGCTTGTATTAATATAAATATGTGTGCTGAATTTTATTTTGCTATCTTGAGCGGTTTTTGATTTATGACTAATAATATTTCCAAATTTGACTTAATCAAAAGTGGGCGGTGCCACGCCCCTTTTTAAAAATTTCTTCAAAAATTTATTTTTTGCCTTAACGCTAAAGTGCACACCAAATTTTATCCTTATAGGTTTATCATGTACTGAATAATCACTCTTTTTGTATTTTCGAAAATATTATATATATAGAAAGTGGGCGTGGCTTTTAACCGATTTTGCCTATTTTCAATAGCACTCCGAGATAAGTGAAAAGGAACCTGCATACCAAATTTCATTGAGATATCTCAAGATTTACTCAAGTTATCGTGTTCACAGACGGACGGACGGACGGACGGACGGACATGGCTCAATCAATTTCTCTTTTCCTCCTGAACATTTTGATATATATAAGTCAATATCTATCTCGATTCGTTTATGCCGTTACATACTACCGTTAGGCGAATGAAGTTAATATACCTTGTGTGCGAAGCACTACTAGGTATAAAAAGGCAGTAGGGTGTTAACTACTTGCCCGTAAATCTTGCTTGTTTGTTATTCGATTTGCGTAATTTTTGGCAGGAGTATACTACATACTATTGGGAAGCATCTCACAAAATTTCATTGAAATACATTCTTGAAATTCCAACCAATCGCTTTTGAAAATAGCAGAGCTTTTATGCTAAAAAGTGGGAGGCGCCACGCCTACTTCACCAAAATCCACAAAATTTTTTTACAGTTTAGTTTTGTTTAAAAAGGCTAATATGTGTGTAAAATCTTATTTATATAACTTATACAATTATGGAAATATCGCGATTTTAATTTTACGAAGAAATATTTTAGAACTATGTTCAAAAAGTGGGCGTGTCCGTTCACCGATTTTGTTTATTTTTTCAGCAAAGAGTTAGCTTTATATGTTGAACACTTTCTTCAAATATCGTTTTAATAAATCAATTTTTACCGGAGTTATGGCATGGAAAGTTTTGTGGAATAATCCCCCATAAAGGGGCGGGGCCACGCCCATTTTCCAAAAATTTTGTGCATTCGACTTTCTTTGCCCACGAACACTTTAGAGGTGAAATAGAAATGATATACAGCTAGTTTAAGCAAAGTTATAGCATATTCAATATATCTATGATCCTTTTCAAAATCTTTCGTATAAAATTGGACGTGGACCTAACCCGATTTCGATAATTTTTTTTCGAAATATTGCCTGTATTAATATAAATATGTGTGCTGAATTTTACTTTGCTATCTTGAGCGGTTTTTGATTTATGATTAATAATATTTCCAAATTTGACTTAATCAAAAGTGGGCGGTACCACGCCCCATTTTAAAAATTTCTTCAAAAATGTATTTGTTGCCTTAACGCTAAAGCACACACCAAATATTATCCTTATAGGTGTATTATGTACTGAATAATCACTCTTTTTGTATTTTCGAAAATATTATATATATAGAAAGTGGGCGTGGCTTTTAACCGATTTTGCCTATTTTCAATACCGTTCAGAGATATGTGAAAAGGAACCTGCATACAAAGTTTCATTGAGATATCTCAAGATTTACTCAAGTTATCGTGTTCACAGACGGACGGACGGACGGACGGACGGACGGACGGACGGACGGACGGACGGACGGACGGACGGACGGACGGACATGGCTCAATCAATTTCTCTTCTCCTCCTGAACATTTTGATATATATAAGTCAATATCTATCTCGATTCGTTTATGCCGTTACATACTACCGTTAGGCCAATGAAGTTAATATACCTTGTGTGCGAAGCACTACTAGGTATAAAAAGCATAAAATAAAAAATAGAGTAAAACAATATTTTTAATTTAAAATGTTTTTAAAATGAACTAAAAATTGCAAAATAATAGCAAGCGCCAAATGTTTTTATGCATATCAATCTTGCCAAGTACTGTAATGCCTATGAGAATTCCCACTAATAAATGTTCACGACAAGCTCTACGTGGTGAAAAATCTGTGTAGGCAAAGAAAAAATTATTTTGCAGTTCTTAGTTCATTTTAAAAACATTTTAAATTAAAAATATTTATTTATTCTATTTTTTATTTTGTTAGGTTTGAATGGGTTGTGCTACACTTAATTGGTAAATATTTAAAATTATAACCCATGAGCGCCCATACGTTAACCCATTGACGACCTCAATTTTCTTTTAAATCTGAAACCAAATTTTTCACATCAAAATAGTTTGACATACATAGGCTTAACTAAATGATTTTAAGCGTTTTAACCCTTTAAACGCTATGCCTTAAACCATTGGTGACCTAAATTTTTATTTTTAAAATTTCTAAATAATTTTTTGTATGAAACAAAAATAAGTTCTAAACTACAATAGTAGTTTAGGTTAGGTTAGGTAAGGTGGCTGCTATTCCACTGGGGGAACAGCTCACTTAGACACTTAATGGTCCATTGTGATGCCACTATCTTCACGGTGACATTAACATAAGTTTGCTTGGCAAATCGCTGTGTAGCGACAATATAGCTCCGGATATGGCACACAAGAACATCCGACCCGAGATACCTGAGCCTGGTCCTAGAATTGATTTCACGTCGTCATCCTCCATTCAGCTCACGCAGCTCGGGTTATCAAGAATATTTAACCGCACCGCATGTATCCCTATCGGACAGTGCCCCGTCAACACCTCAACTATCATTGAAAGATGTGCCTTGGATAGCCCTAGTAATTCCGCTGATCGCCCGGAGTCAACCAGTGGCCAGAAGGACTTCGACACCTGACATAAGGTGGTCTCAGCCCAGCGCTTGCTTAGCTGTTTCGAAGCCCACCTGCCCAGAAGCAGACCACAGGTGGTAAGGGGAATACCCATTACTCTGGAGGCAACCACATCAGTTTCAAGAGTAACTGCTCTAGCAGTGGCCTCGCAGCCAGATAATATTTATTTTGAAGTAGTCGGCTGCAACCGTAAGCGATTCCAGACAGTCGCTCACTGTCCTCGATCGAACGTTGCAAGCACTCAGCGCCCTAATTGCCGCCTGACTGTCGGAGTAGATGTTAAACTCCTTTACAGCAAATGCGCTGGACAGCATCCCATTCACCGCATCCTTGATGGCGGCAACCTCCGCTTGGAAAACGCTACAATGATAAGTAGCCTAAATAGTATGCTGATCCCAAGTTCCTGACAGTAAACCCATAAACACACCCCCCACACAACCATCAAGCTTTGACCCCTCCGTAAACAGATTCACCAATCCCTTCCCGCAGATAGGTCCCTCGCCTGTCCGCTCGTCCCTTGCGGGTATGTGAGTCGAAAAACCCCTCCTCGGTTCACATTAATCTGCTCTGTTAGGGATGAAGTCGAAGCTCGATAGTACATTGGAATGGCCATACTGAACAAGCTTTTATCCAGCATATCCAGGGTGCGGATTACAAGGGTAGGAGTGGTCCGCGTGGCCCTACTAATCCCAACCATGGCCATTCGCTGCACCGTGACCATCTTTTTCGTGGTGGAAGCCGTGTCTAGCACGCTCCAAAAGACCACTACCCCACAAAATAGAATGGGTTTTACCACCATCTCATACAACCAGTAAACCACCCTTGGAGAGAGACCCCATCGTTTGCCCCCTGCAACAGTACAGAGCGACAGATGCATTCTTGGCCCTGTCCTCTGCTTTCAGCTTCCTGTGCAGGATAACCTCCAGGTACTTAACCTTCTCAGAAAGCACCAATGGTACTCCCCCAATAGAGTTCAATACAAAATCGTCAATGTTATACCTTCTCGTGAAGAGGACTAGTTCCGTTTTACTTGGGTTGACAGCCGGTTCTCAGGATTCGGACTACTCTGTCACGATACCCAAATACCCTTGCTGAACATCCCTTACGGTACTAAGAAACATTCCCCTGGCTAGGATTGCTAGGTCATCAGCATAGGCTATCACCTGACAGCCCCTGCGCTCAAGGTCCTGGAGCAAGACGTTAACAGCAACAACCCATAGAAAGAACACCTCCTTGCGGCGTGCCCCTTCTCACCTTTCTGTGATAACCAGCACCTCCCACACCAGCACCTCCCCACTTGATTAATTCTATCAAACTTGACGCAACTCTCAGACTTGCTAAGCCCCGTATGATGGCAGAAGGTAAAACATTGTTAAACGCTCCTTCAATGTCTAGAAAGGCCCCCAGCACGAACTCTTTGTCTCTCCATTTCTGCTGCGTATAAGCAGGTCGGTCAGCGTTTTCAGAAGAAACGAGGAAAGACTGATCGGCCTGAAATCCTTATGAGATACATGAGAGCACCTCCCCACATTTGGAATAAAGGTTACTTTGACCATATTGCAAGAAGCGGGGATGTAGCCCAACCTCAAGCAATTGGCGTAGATGGGGGCCAGCCAGCCAGAAATCCGCAGCGATCTCTGTAAATATTTGAAATTTTAAATGCATCTGTTGCCAATAAAAGTTCACCAAGTTTTAAAAGCTCGTTTTTATTCAATAAGTAAGTGCGTGAGCTCTAAGAATCTAAAACGTTTACAAAATTAGTTTGCATTCTTTATGTTTTCTTATTAAATTTTTTACAATTATTTACCTTAGTTCCTTCTTAAGTTTTTAGAGATTTCAATAGTTCAATTATTTCAATTAGGTTAATTACCATGTGCACGCAGGCGAGTGTGAAATCAGAAAGGAAGTATATGATAATTATATATAATTTATATGCATGTAAATTTCAGGGAAAAAAACAATTGATGATAACGCAGGGTTGCAGGCCGGTAAGCGGCCGTCTCGTCGTAGCTTACCTCGCTTTTGTCGATATCAAGCACCGCTAATTTAATTACTGGTTTTTCCAAAATACCATGAACGCTTCAAAAACTGAATAAATTTATTTCTTCTGCTTTGCAAGATTTTTTGGCACCGTTGGCGCTACCAAGTAAAAACTGATTAGGACTGATGGTGTAGTGTGTCCAATGCATGCACATGCCTACATACAGACGGTATATTAAAATATATATGTATCCAAAACGCTTGCATATATAAATGCTTACATATATATGCAAGCGCGAGCAGCGGCTTAATTACCGACCGCCAACGTAAACAAACTCCCAGCCAAAATTATTGCTGATGTTATGTATTTTGGCTATGCGTAGTTTTCCCACGAATTGGGCAAACTCTTTTATATGCTTTGACAAAATATGTATATTTATGTATGTGCATATGTACATACATATGCACATGCATGCATTGGAATGCATTCTCTCTTGATTCTCTTTTACTTTAATATGTAAGAATTAGAGTAAATATGTATCGTAGTAAATAAGTAAAAAGTAAGAAATATTTTGTATAAATAGGCTAACATTTTTATAATAAAACAGAATGATTCTTTGGCACACAGCCAACACACTAATTTCTATTTCATTCTTTGGATGCCCCATTCTTCATGGCGATCCTGCTTACGAATCTGTAAATAAGGACAAACGTAGCAAAGAAATTTGCTGCAGTCCTTTCAATAATATTAGGACAGGACATACGTAGCAAGGCAACTTGCTGCTGTCCTTTTAATAAAAATAAGACCAGGACAAACGTAGCAACTTTCTGCTGTCCTTTTTAATAAATCAAAAAAAACTAGGACAAACGCGGCAATACAATTAGCTGCTGTCCTCGTAAAGTAATTCAAAATACAGATCCGCGAATATTTTATGGACGATTTCGATAAAATCTTAAAAAAGTGGGAACACCAACCACGTTGAATTCTTTGAGCTGCTTCAGCTCGTCCTGGAAGTCTAACTGCTGATTGATGAATCTTAACATGTATCCTACAACTCTTCGTAATACGTTGAAAGAGCCATTATGTCGGATGTCATGAAGCATGCTTTCCTGAACAATGGTACTTGTTACAGGCACTGATGTCAGCTTCTTGCGTTCCATGTTAGTAGACAGAAAAATGTCTTTACAAGTCGTTATAAGCGGCATAATAAGTGGAATATAGAAACCAAATAAAGCAGATGCAAGATGTTCCCGAAGACCAATAGCCTCCTGGAATATTAAGAATTCCAATATGTACTAACGTTTTTTTTTAAATAAACTAAAAAGGCATAGGGATAAAAACCCTAGATAGATGAAGACAATTTTTCTCCATTATAGTGTTTAAAGAAATTTTTTTTAAATTAACAATAAAATCTTGTTATGGAGAAAGCCTTACCTGATAACCTTGATTACGAGGCTATCAACAGTATCGTTGATAACTTGGAATCAGCAAGCACACAAGAGGCACTTGAAAAATTAAGAAAGATAAAAGCTTATAGGCAGGCGGAAAAAGATCTAGTTTGGCTTAGGAAATGGTGGAGACTAATTGAAATGCCTAGGGAACCCACAATTGAAAACGCATTAGAACCATTATGGACCACTTGTGAGGAAAAATATAGATTCGAGGTCAAATTTATGGGACGAACAGACCCACATTAGGGAAAATTTTGTTTCCATTTATTGTACTTTTTCTTTCTTTTTGTCAGTGGGAGGCCACGAATCGAAATTGGAAGAGCCTAATGCGAATGTGATCAATTCCATTCAAGTAATTGACCACACCGAAGCATTGGACTTCATAAAGGTATTGCTCTTGATTGTGACGGTCTGCACATGTCTGAATCTGTTTTTAAAAATATACTCAATCCATAACAAGGTATTGAAGAAGAAATACCTGAGTCGCGCCGACGGACTGGATAATGTCTAAGAATTTCTCTACCTATTCCAAATGAGTAAATGGGATGAAATTCTTGCAAAGCTGAATGAGGAAAAAACCAACGCAGAAAAATCATATAAATGCATATGCAAAAATATAAAAATAAAAGCAGAGACATTAAAGAAACATCTCAATGTTATACTGCTGTCACTGAATAACACAGGAAAGATAATAAAATCCATAAATAATACCCTCACACCAGCTCACCAGTCAGAATCCTACCAAATACACACATATATTAGGGACAAATTGGTATCATCATTATCAAGATATAATATTGATATTGTGATACCTACATCCTACGGGAAAAACATCGAAATTGATTTCGACACATATTTGATCGAAAGCGGATCAGATATTGAGGAAAAACAAGAAACAGGCCCTGCTGCAACTTCCTCGAAACAGCCAACAGTTGCACTAACGGAAGGAAGTGCACAAACAGACTCCAAAATGGCACAAGCGATCACAACTTTTATTAAAACTGCGTCATCGATCTTACCAGAGTTCGATGGCAGGGCAGAAAACCTACCTAGTTTTCTGGACGCCCTCGATATCCTCGAATTAATCAAAGAGGACCACGAGGCTATCGCAGTATCTCTTATTAAAACAAAACTAAAGGGCACAGCTAGAAATTATATAAGCTCTGAAACGACCATAGTAGCAATCAAACAAAAATTAAAAACAGCAATTAAAGGCGAATCAGTTGAAGTTTTGGCAGCAAAACTCCTGAATGTGCAACAGCGGAGCAAAACGGCAAACCAATACACTGCCGAAATTGAAAAATTAACAAAATCATTGGAAGGAGCATACATATCTGACGGATTAACGCCAGAACTAGCATCCAAGTATGCAACACAATCAGCCGTAAAAGCTATGTGTAAAAATTGCTCCAATGACAAGGTAAAAACTATAATGCAAGCCGGAACGTTCAACTCAATGAACGAGGCTATATCAAAATTTACTAACAGTTGCACAGAGGTGACTGGTAACCCAAATTCCCTTTTGCACATTCGCCAGCAAAATTATTTTAGAGGTAACTTCAGCAGAGGTTATCAGAACGGTAATTATAGAGGTAATCAAAGAAGAACATTCAATAACTACAATAACAATAATAATAACAATAATAACCGATCAAATAACCAAAGATCCGGTCGAAGTTTCGGATCGCGAGGAAATACTCGCAATAATACTAGAAATGTCCGAACTGCTACGCAACAGGAAAACCAACAAACTCCACCTCAATAAATAAAAAATTATATGTTTTCAATTTACACCTAAATAGCTACATATCTTCCAAGACAACTCTGAATGATTCCATTTCAACCCTCCTGATCGATACAGGAGCGGATATTTCAATTATAAACTAGTAAGGAAGTCTAAGTTCGGGTGTAACCGAACATTAAATACCTAGTAGTGATCTGTTTTGGTATCCTAATTTACTCAGGTCTATTTTAATACATACCTGAAAATTTGTTATAAAGGCAACTGATTGTTTTCGATAAAAACACTTCTGTTGTGAGTGATGAATTAAATTATTACTAAATAACAAAATATAAATACCTTTCCTCATGTTCATGAAAGGTATGAAAATAAAAAAAAGGCAGTAGGGTGTTAACTACTTGCCCGTAAATCTTGCTTGTTTGTTATTCGATTTGCGTAATTTTTGGCAGGAGTATACTACATACTATTGGGAACCCTCTCACAAAATTTCATTGAAATACATTCTTGAAATTTCAAGCAATCGCTTTTGAAATTAGCAGAGCTTTTACGCTAAAAAGTGGGCGGCGCCACGCCTACTTCACCAAAATCCACACAATTTTTGTACAGTTCAGTTTTGCTTAAAAGGCTTATTATGTGTGTAAAATCTTATTTATATAACTTATACAATTATGGAAATATCGCGATTTTAATTTTACGAAGAAATATTTTAGAACTATGTTCAAAAAGTGGGCGTGTCCGTTCACCGATTTTGTTTATTTTTTCAGCAAAGAGTTAGCTTTATATGTTGAACACTTTCTTCAAATATCGTTTTAATAAATCAATTTTTACCGGAGTTATGGCATGGAAAGTTTTGTGGAATAATCCCCCATAAAGGGGCGGGGCCACGCCCATTTTCCAAAAATTTTGTGCTTTCGACTTTCTTTTCCCACGAACACTTTAGAGGTGAAATAGAAATGATATACAGCTAGTTTAAGCAAAGTTATAGCATATTCAATATATCCATGATCCTTTTCAAAATCTTTCGTATAAAATTGGGCGTGGACCTAATCCGATTTCGCTAATTTTTTTTCGAAATATTGCCTGTATTAATATAAATATGTGTGCTGAATTTTATTTTGCTATCTTGAGCGGTTTTTGATTTATGATTAATAATATTTCCAAATTTGACTTAATCAAAAGTGGGCGGTGCCACGCCCTTTTTTAAAAATTTCTTCACAAATTTATTTTTTGCTTTAACGGTAAGGTACGCACCAAATTTTATCCTTATAGGTGTATTATGTACTGAATAATCACTCTTTTTGTATTTTCGAAAATATTATATATATAGAAAGTGGGCGTGGCTTTTAACCGATTTTGCCTATTTTCAATACCGTTCAGAGATATGTAAAAAGGAACCTGCATACAAAGTTTCATTGAGATATCTCAAGATTTACTCAAGTTATCGTGTTCACAGACGGACGGACGGACGGACGGACGGACGGACATGGCTCAATCAATTTCTCTTCTCCTCCTGAACATTTTGATATATATAAGTCAATATCTATCTCGATTCGTTTATGCCGTTACATACTACCGTTAGGCCAATGAAGTTAATATACCTTGTGTGCGAAGCACTACTAGGTATAAAAAGGCAGTAGGGTGTTAACTACTTGTCAGTATATTTTGCGTGTTTGCTATCCGATTTGCGTAATTTTTGGCAGGAGTATACTATATACTATTAAGAAGCATCTCACTAACTTTCATTTAAATACCTTCTTGAAATTTCAAGCAATTGCTTTTGAAAATAGCTGACCTTTTATGCTAAAAAGTGGGCGGCGCCACGCCTACTTCACCAAAATCCACAAAATTTTTATACAGTTCAGTTTTGCTTAAAAAGCTTGTTATGTGTGTAAAATCTTATTTATATAACTTATACAATTAAGGAAATATCGCGATTTTAATTATACGAAGAAATTTTTTAGAACTGTGTTCAAAAAGTGGGCGTGTCCGTTCACCAATTTTGTTTATTTTTACAGCAAAGAGTTAGCTTTATATGTTGAACAATTTCTCTAAATATCGCTTCAATAAGTCAATTTTTACCGGAGTTATGGCATGAAAAGTTTTTTGGAATAATCCCCCATTAAGGGGCGGGGCCACGCCCATTTTCCAAAAATTTTGTGCTTTCGACTTTCTTTGCCCACGAACACTTTAGAAGTGAAATAGAAATGATACACAAGTAGTTTCAGCAAAGTTATAGCATATTCAATATATCTATGATCCTTTTCAAAATCTTTCGTATAAAATTGGGCGTGGACCTAACCCGATTTAAATAATTTTTTTTCGAAATATTGCTTGTATTAATATAAATATGTGTGCTGAATTTTATTTTGCTATCTTGAGCGGTTTTTGATTTATGACTAATAATATTTCCAAATTTGACTTAATCAAAAGTGGGCGGTGCCACGCCCCTTTTTAAAAATTTCTTCAAAAATTTATTTTTTGCCTTAACGCTAAAGTGCACACCAAATTTTATCCTTATAGGTTTATCATGTACTGAATAATCACTCTTTTTGTATTTTCGAAAATATTATATATATAGAAAGTGGGCGTGGCTTTTAACCGATTTTGCCTATTTTCAATAGCACTCCGAGATAAGTGAAAAGGAACCTGCATACCAAATTTCATTGAGATATCTCAAGATTTACTCAAGTTATCGTGTTCACAGACGGACGGACGGACGGACGGACGGACATGGCTCAATCAATTTCTCTTTTCCTCCTGAACATTTTGATATATATAAGTCAATATCTATCTCGATTCGTTTATGCCGTTACATACTACCGTTAGGCGAATGAAGTTAATATACCTTGTGTGCGAAGCACTACTAGGTATAAAAAGGCAGTAGGGTGTTAACTACTTGCCCGTAAATCTTGCTTGTTTGTTATTCGATTTGCGTAATTTTTGGCAGGAGTATACTACATACTATTGGGAAGCATCTCACAAAATTTCATTGAAATACATTCTTGAAATTCCAACCAATCGCTTTTGAAAATAGCAGAGCTTTTATGCTAAAAAGTGGGAGGCGCCACGCCTACTTCACCAAAATCCACAAAATTTTTTTACAGTTTAGTTTTGTTTAAAAAGGCTAATATGTGTGTAAAATCTTATTTATATAACTTATACAATTATGGAAATATCGCGATTTTAATTTTACGAAGAAATATTTTAGAACTATGTTCAAAAAGTGGGCGTGTCCGTTCACCGATTTTGTTTATTTTTTCAGCAAAGAGTTAGCTTTATATGTTGAACACTTTCTTCAAATATCGTTTTAATAAATCAATTTTTACCGGAGTTATGGCATGGAAAGTTTTGTGGAATAATCCCCCATAAAGGGGCGGGGCCACGCCCATTTTCCAAAAATTTTGTGCATTCGACTTTCTTTGCCCACGAACACTTTAGAGGTGAAATAGAAATGATATACAGCTAGTTTAAGCAAAGTTATAGCATATTCAATATATCTATGATCCTTTTCAAAATCTTTCGTATAAAATTGGACGTGGACCTAACCCGATTTCGATAATTTTTTTTCGAAATATTGCCTGTATTAATATAAATATGTGTGCTGAATTTTACTTTGCTATCTTGAGCGGTTTTTGATTTATGATTAATAATATTTCCAAATTTGACTTAATCAAAAGTGGGCGGTACCACGCCCCATTTTAAAAATTTCTTCAAAAATGTATTTGTTGCCTTAACGCTAAAGCACACACCAAATATTATCCTTATAGGTGTATTATGTACTGAATAATCACTCTTTTTGTATTTTCGAAAATATTATATATATAGAAAGTGGGCGTGGCTTTTAACCGATTTTGCCTATTTTCAATACCGTTCAGAGATATGTGAAAAGGAACCTGCATACAAAGTTTCATTGAGATATCTCAAGATTTACTCAAGTTATCGTGTTCACAGACGGACGGACGGACGGACGGACGGACGGACGGACATGGCTCAATCAATTTCTCTTCTCCTCCTGAACATTTTGATATATATAAGTCAATATCTATCTCGATTCGTTTATGCCGTTACATACTACCGTTAGGCCAATGAAGTTAATATACCTTGTGTGCGAAGCACTACTAGGTATAAAAAGGGTCAAATTGACGATCATGTCACTATTAACAATTCACAAAAAACAGATTTAAAAGGAATTGGCCAAGGAATAACAAGCACTATTGGCACCGTTAAAGCAGATTTAAATTATGATTATCTATTGATTAAACACAAGTTTCATATAGTAGAAGACAATTTTCCAATTCCATGTGATGGAATACTGGGTTTAGATTTTATCAAAAAATATAATTGCATTTTAGATTACAACAAAGATACCCTAATATTGAGACCGTATGATTACCCAGAAAACATTATAATTCAGATGACTAGCAACCCAACAATTGATAGTATTTCAATACCAGCAAGATCAGAAGTAGTAAGACAAATTAAAGTTAAAAATAATAAATATTCAGAATTACTAATTCCACAACAAGAATTGGCTGAAGGTATATTTATTGCAAATACCTTAGCAGATTCACACCAAACATTTATTAGAATTATAAATACAACAGATGAAAATGCAACTTTTCATGAATTTAATATAAAGACAGAAAATTTGAATGATTATACAATAATTAAAAATAATAAAATAGAAAATGAGTCCAACAATATAGAAAAATTAGAAAGACTAAATAAAAACTTTCCACAGTTTGCAAATAAATCACTTAATGAATTATGCACAGAGTTCATTGATATTTTTTCATTAGAATCAGAACCAATTACCACTAACAACTTTTACAAACAAAAACTCCATATGAAAGATAATAATCCAGTGTATGTTAAAAACTATAGAATACCAGAAGCCCACAAGAGCGAAATAAGTAAACAAGTAAATAAATTAATTAAAGACGATATAATAGAACCTTCAATGTCTGAATTTTATAGTCCAATTTTACTAGTACCGAAAAAATCACTCCCTAATAATCAAGAAAAAAGATGGAGAATGGTTGTCGACTACAGACAAGTAAATAAAAAATTAACCGCAGATAAATTCCCTTTACCAAGAATAGATGACATATTAGATCAATTAGGAAGAGCTAAATATTTTTCATGCTTAGACTTAATGTCAGGCTTTCATCAAATAGAACTTAGCCCAGAATCGAGAGATATCACGTCATTTACGGCCGACAATGGCACGTACCGCTTTAAAAGATTACCGTATGGTCTTAAGGTAGCACCAAACTCATTTCAGAGAATGATGACATTAGCATTTTCAGGCTTAAAACCTTCACAAGCATTCCTATACATGGACGATTTAGTCGTACTAGGATGCTCCGAAAAGCATATGATCAAAAATTTACGAGACGTTTTCGCAACTTGTAGAAAATATAATTTAAAATTACATCCAGATAAATGCATATTTTTCAACCAGGAAGTAACTTATCTTGGTCATAAATGCACAAGCAAAGGGTTTTGCCAGATCCCAGTAAATTTAAAACTGTTAAAAACTACCCAACTCCTAAAAATGCAGATGAGGCGAAACGATTCGTCGCATTTTGCAATTATTATCGGAGATTTATTCCAAATTTTGCGGAATACTCTAGAATATTGACAAGACTTTGTAAGAAAAATGTAGTTTTTGATTGGACGGAGGATTGTAAAAAATCCTTTGACTATTTGAAAGCTGCGTTAATGAGCCCTAATGTTCTACAGTATCCCGATTTCAGTAAACAATTCTGTATAACAACTGACGCAAGTGGTTATGCTTGCGGGGCTATGCTAAGCCAAGAGTATGAAGGAAAACAATTACCAATTGCATATGCATCTAGATCGTTTACAAAAGGAGAAATTAATAAAGCAACAATTGAGAAGGAATTAGCGGCCATTCATTGGGCCATAACCTATTTTAGACCATATGTCTACGGAAGAAAATTCATGGTCAAAACAGATCACAGACCTTTAACGTTCTTATTTTCGATGAAAAACCCTTCATCAAAATTAACTAGAATCAGATTGGATTTGGAAGAATATGATTTCGAGGTGGAGTATATAGCAGGGAAAGAAAATTATGTAGCAGACGCGTTATCGCGCATTAATATTAAAGATTTAAAAGAAATGTCAGTAGAAGCATGTAAAATATTAAAAGTTACGACTAGATCGGAAACTAAGAAAAACCCCAGTAGTAAAAATGAAGAAATAAAAAGTCACAGAGAGAACCCAATCATATATGAAGCGCTATATAAATGTGAAGTAAAAAGACTAGTCCAGCTCGTTTTCGATCCTCCGAAATTATGTTTCAAAAAAGGAAAGAAAATTTGCAGCGAAATTAATATAGAAAACCTAATTGTTGAGGCGAAGATTGACTTAGGTCAATTCTTTGCCAGGCTTATGAAAGAAGCCGGCAATTTGGGAATTGAAAAAATACAGTTGTCCTTAGGAGACAAATTGTTTAAGAATAATTATACCCGGGTAGACACATTTAAAGAAATTGGTACCAAAGTTCTCAAAAATTTAATTATAGCATTAACTCCGGAGGTTATGCATGTGACAAATAAGGAACAAATTAAAGAAATTCTTCATAAATATCATGACGATCCTGTTTTTGGTGGCCACCCAGGAATAAATCGCATGACTAATAAAATAAGACAAAAATACTACTGGAGGAATATGAAAAATGATATTAAAAATTATATCAAAAAATGCATTCATTGCAGTAAAAATAAAACAAGTGTGAACTTAAAAGAACCCATGACAATAACCGAAACACCAACAAAAGCATTCGATGTTGTGCAGATTGACACGATCGGACCACTACCAAAATCAATTCACGGAAATGAATACGCTGTTACAATTGTGTGTGATCTAACTAAATATTTAGTTGCGGTCCCTGTTCAAAGTAAACATGCAGTAGTAGTAGCTAAGGCTGTATTCGAACATTTCATTCTAATTTATGGTTGCATGAAAACAATCATAACAGATATGGGAACCGAATACAAGAATAGTTTATTTGAGGAATTATGCAAATTGTTAAAAATCGAACATAAAACATCTACACCGTATCATCACCAAACGTTAGGCACGATTGAGCGTAGTCATAGAACATTCAATGAATATGTACGTTCTTACATATCCATTGACAAAGACGATTGGGATGAGTATCTAAAGTATTTTTCGTATTGTTACAATACAACACCATCTACAGTACATGGTTACTGCCCATTTGAGCTTGTTTTTGCAAAATCCCCCCTGACTTACGAATTTTTAAAAGAAAATGTCATTAGCCCGGTATATAATCATGAGGCTTATGATAAGGAATTTAAATATAGGCTCCAACTAGCACAGGAAAGAGCTAATAGGTTAGTAAAACAGGCTAAGGAAAAACAAAAAGCCGTTTATGACAAAAATATACAACTTAAGGAAATAAACTTAGGAGATATAGTTTTAGTTAGAGACGAAGCAGGTCATAAATTAGATAGTAGATATAAAGGGCCCTATAGAGTAGTAAATATCGATAAATATAATAATTTTTCATTAATTCCGTATAGAGTAACAAATATTGATAAGCACAACAATTTTACTTCAATTCTTTCTAATGTAGAAAATAAAAAACAACATAAAAATACTTTAAACGATAAGAAAATAGTAATACATAAAAATAAACTTAAACTACTAGAATAAGTTCATTACACTTTAAATAAACACCAAACGAGAATGTGTACAAAAGAAAAACACGAAATTCTCTAAACAAACTCTTTTCAAAATTACGTAAGAAAAATATGACAAATGTATAAACAAAGCAAACAAAATAAGTCAGCCCATTGTAAACATACAGAATAAAGAGCCACTTGAAATAATAAGCAAAAAAAAAAATTGTAAAATTTTACTGAAATAGAATAACTCATATAGTAACCAAATGCAAGTCATAAAATTTGATTTACGCCAAAGCAATTAAATGAAATAGAATCGCTGTCGCATTAAGCACAGCTATGCTACGCGATTCTTCTTTGGTAAGGAGGTGTAGTGTGTCCAATGCATGCACATGCCTACATACAGACGGTATATTAAAATATATATGTATCCAAAACGCTTGCATATATAAATGCTTACATATATATGCAAGCGCGAGCAGCGGCTTAATTACCGACCGCCAACGTAAACAAACTCCCAGCCAAAATTATTGCTGATGTTATGTATTTTGGCTATGCGTAGTTTTCCCACGAATTGGGCAAACTCTTTTATATGCTTTGACAAAATATGTATATTTATGTATGTGCATATGTACATACATATGCACATGCATGCATTGGAATGCATTCTCTCTTGATTCTCTTTTACTTTAATATGTAAGAATTAGAGTAAATATGTATTGTAGTAAATAAGTAAAAAGTAAGAAATATTTTGTATAAATAGGCTAACATTTTTATAATAAAACAGAATGATTCTTTGGCACACAGCCAACACACTAATTTCTATTTCATTCTTTGGATGCCCCATTCTTCAATGGGTTCCTCTTCCTACCCTCAATTGCGAAAACAATTTAGAGGCTGAGAAGGTTCAGAACAATATTTCTTTTCCCATATAAAGTGTCACGGCAACCAACTAAAATAAAGGCATTTTTAAAAGTCTAACTTCGACATTTTGTCATCTCCCTTCCATTTGAATCTTTAGCTGTGCCTAAAGTTATCCCCAGTCATTTTTTAAAGAAATTTTCAATGTACAGACACGACTTTTCTAGAGATTTATTAAAGTATACATAGATTTAACTTTAACAATGTTTAAAACGTTTAAAAAGGTATAATTAACTCAACAAAAAAACGGTACGAAAAGCTCATTAAAAAGACTGTTAACATACATAACTCCACCGCTCCCCCGCATATGATTCTTTTGACATTGGACATGACATACGTAAACATCACACAGTCACGATCATGCTACAAATACCTCCAGGCAAAACTTTTCCTTCTCATAGGTGGCCATATATTTTTAAAATTACTTTAACCCCTGATTCTGTGTACTTGAAAAATTTTCAAGCTTGATAAATGAAAAACATTTAACTTTGCGTAAAACTCAAAAATAATACTAATAATATTTTTTCTGATTATTTATCAATCTTTAGCAAATTACTTACCCTTCCATTTTGATTCTTGTTCGCAAAATAAACATATGGCATAAGGAATGTTACTCGACAAAGTTAACTGATTCATTTGTTTTCGGTTAGGGAAACTGAGTTGCCCCATGGTACACAATGAAAATAACTAATATAATAATTTCGACATCGTTTATACAAGAAATAAAAACTATCTTCATTTCACAATACAATTTTTCCAAATAAATTTTGAGCCAAAAAAGAGCTAAAAAAGAAAAAAAAGGACTAGAAAAAGAGCTAGGAGCTAAAACCGAATTTTGGAGCTAAACACAAAAAAAGCGCTAGATCTAGCTCTAAAAGCACCAAAATGGCAACACTGCTTCGCACCTTACTAAAAACTCGGCGTAGCTTTAAAATAAAAAAAATTTGTCTCCCTCGTTTAATGCTGTTTCGTGTTGGACGTGATAAAAACGATGAATATAATGTGCTACAATCAGTTCTGTCACATGATGATACGGTGGTAGTACTATGAAATCGTGCTTTCCCTTAGATGCGGAATACTTTGCTCGGTTTTTTACTCGTATCAGCTTAGAGTCGTCCATGTAAACCTGAAGGTTACGCAGTGGGCCATTTTTACTGACAGGCTTATTATCGCTTAATGATGCCCAATCGTCGAAGACCTGCATTTGTACGTGTTTGTATATGAGTTGTTTTGCTCGCGCAAGATGGTACGTTGAGAGCAACGTACAAAGAGCGCCTTCTTTCAACTTCTCTAAATATAGTATCCAATTTGCTACTGCTCGGTATAAGCTAAGCCAACTAGAAAAATAATCGAAATTAATGATAAATTGCATCGAGTTGTGGTATAAAAAACGTGGTCTGATTTCGTCGGTGTTGATAGTTTCAATATGCGCATTTTCTGGCCAATCTCACTCTGACTGCATTAGGAAGCCAGGGCCATGTATCCACTGTTGACTTACTTCCTGGCATGGTTTAGGTTTCGTGGCAATGTCCGCGACATTAACCTTAGTTGGCAACCATCAAGTAGTTATTTCGTTGTTGTGTTGGATACGGAAGTACGACACCGCTCTCATAGCATTCTCACTTGCATCATCGAAGGTGTGTAGTTAAACCTTACAACCTCCTGTGAGTAATTTAGTCGAATAACAACGAGGAACTGAAATAGCACTTATCGAAGGAAGATATGATGTCCAATGAATGTCCATACTCTCCATTTGGATGCCAACTCATCTGTGAGTAATATCCTGAAGAATAATCTTAAGATAAGAAGTTAAGCAAGCGACCAACCCTAGGGGATCAAAAATCGACATAAGAATTTGCAATACTTCGCTTTTTGTTGGTACTATTCCTTTGGAGAATACGTCCCGTTGAAGTCGAACAAATTTTAAGACGTATTTGAAATGATCAGTGCGTGGTTCCCAGTACATCCCGAGAATTTTTTCTTTCTTTCTTTTCTTTATTGAACATTTTGCTTATATCTACATATATATGTACATACTAAGTAACAAATTACAATTAGATAATAATAACACAATTGAGAAAATAGAACCCATTCGGGCTCAAATAAGGTGCATTTATGTAGACATAAGAAAAGGTAAGACATTTTATATGTTAGGTTTAACATAGTACAGCAAATGGAACATATACATATTTTGGAAAAATTATTGTAAGCAAAAAGATAAAACCGAATTTACAATATAAAAAGTATTTACGAGATAGTCCTTAGCAAAGCTTCGATTTCATCGTACGAGAATATTAAAAGAAAAGATTTTACGCTGATGAAGATTTCTTATTTCCCGAATTTCGGCAGGAAGGGCATTGAATAGTTTTCGTGACACTATTGTATAAAATTTAGTATAGTGTGTGGTTCTCGATGCAGGTACAACTACTGTAGGATGAGAATTACTTCTCAGATTATAATTATCTGACCTCATACTATGTAGATATCCACACCTAACAAAAAAAAATTTTAGAACATTAAAATAAAATAGGTCACGGACTGGAAGAATCTCCAAACTTCTGAAAAGCTCCCTTGAAGCATGAAGTCGATTAACATTAAGAATTTTTCTAATTACACATTTTTGCAAGACTTGTATAGGTTGAATTTTGTTAAGGGAAGAACCCCTCCAACAGCTGATGCCATAAAGAAGTTTTGAATGAATAAGCGCATAATAAACCGTTTAAAGGGTATCATTATTTATTTATTTCATAAAAACAGTGGTTGTACATGTAAGACCGTGGTCTTTTAAAAGTACATCAACTTAAATTAAATGACATAGCATTATTAACATAAAATAATATGATTGAACTTATAACTAAAAAGAATAGTAGCAAAATCAACTATAACTAAGTGGATTCATATATTTAGAAGATATGTAGGCTGATAGAGAAAGAAATACAGATGAAAGGAAAGAAAGTAGTTAGTTTAAGACATTTTCACTCGCACGACTTAAAGCAGTTAAGTAAAGTTACCTTGTAGTTACTCCTATTTAGCACAGATTTAACGGACTAAGGTATGTTGTTCCAGAGCCTCACAGCATTGATGAAAAATAGCCTAGATGATGTCAAGTAAGTATATTTCGGTATATTCAGGTTATGCAGCCTAATAGATCTTGACGGATTTAACTTCTCAAACAGATAACATGGTGTTTTCCATTCTAACAATTTGTATATATACATACAATTTCTAGCAGCAAGGTAATCACTAACACTACAACCCAAAATCTCAAAACATCAATTTTATGGGCGGAGATGGAATCCAGCTTGCTATAAACAAGCTCGGCGTACGTTATATGAGGCATAATGAGCTGTTTAGCCAACTTGCGTCTGGTTTCTAAAGGCGTAAATGAAGCAGACATTCTCAGTCTTCGTAGAATACAGTAAACACTACTTACTGTGCTATTGACGTGATCGGTGCAGGTCAACCTAGAATTAATTACAAAGCAAAAGTTTTTAATTTTATTTGTAAGCCGCAGAACATCCGTGCCAATACACAGGTCAGGAATATTGTCTTCATGGACTACACAGTTACATATTGGCAACACAACCGACTTAGACGCATTTAAGCATAGATGATTGTCACTTGCCCATTGTGTAATAGCAGTCAGATCACTATTTAATTTAAAACATAAGTCCTCAATAAGACCAATTCGACTAGACAAGTATACTTGAACGTCATCGGCATACGCATGAACATTAACATATTCGCAAACTGAAAAAACATCGTTGACGAATAAACTGAACAAGAGAGGTCCTAGCACAGACCCTTGGGGAACACCAGCCGATACGGCCTTAAATCTGGAAGAGGTAGTTTTTCCCTTCATCTTTTGCACTCTTCCTGTAAGGTAGCTCATCATAAGATTTAAGGAAGTGTCCGAAAAGCCAAAATAATTTTTTAGTTTCATATATAAGATTTTATGATTAACCATGTCAAATGCGTTGGAGAAGTCTAGTAGGCATAGCAATGTCAGTGATCCTTTATCGAAGTGAATTCTAATATCGTCAAGTATTTTCATCATTGCAGTGGAACAGCTATGTTTCGGTCGGAAACCTGACTGTAGAGGGGACAATAGATTGTTGGACTTAACATAAGCGGAAATTTGATCTGCCATTAATGATTCACATACTTTCGCCAACGCTGGTAGTATACTTATAGGTCTATAATCACTAGTGGTTGTTGGCATACTTTCTTGGCTACTGGTAGTATGATGGCCTTTTTCCACTCCATTGGAAAGCAGGAACTTGTGAAACAGTGATTGATTATGTGGGTAATGGTGCCTAAAATGAATGGTAACACAAGTTTAACAAATTTAAGTGAAACACCATCATCACCAAAGCATCAGACCTGATACATATTATAGATTTCATCACATCACCCTCGCAAACAGTAAATAAATCAACCAACAAATTGGGATCTATGTCACATTCAGGCTTCAGACTACCATGGACTTTAAGGTTTCTCAGGTTCTGCCACAGATCCTTAGAAGGAATTGACGGATCCAATTTAGCTCTGCAATATTTGTTCTTCGCTCGTCTTATAAGGAACGTAGCTTTGTTTCTGGCGATTCTGTATCCATACCAGGCTTGATCTGTTCTTGCCCTCTTCCATTTAATATATGCCTTATTCCGCAATTTTAATGCCAAGCGAACATTTCTGTTAAACCATGGGCAAGATGGATTGTTTGTAGCCATACGAAGAGGAACATGTTCTGCAAATAAGGTAGCCAACTTTTCATTAAAAACACGAAGTTTATCATCAACAGAATTGCAGAGCCAGCTGTCACTCCAATCTATAGTTGAAATACTTTGATATAGCGCAACAAGTTCTCAAAAGATAGAAACAGCGCAGTGAAGATAAAAGATATTGCTTCAGACGGGATATGTTTTGATCGACTGTTACACCTAAATATTGAAAAGTTTCCACAACTTCTATTGCGAAACAATTGTTACTACAAGGCTCAAGCGAGTTGAACGTCCCTGATACAGTCTCATGACACGAGTGCTCATGTAGAGCAAAGCGTGCGCAAGAGGAAGAATGAAAAATAACGCTAACGTCAGGATTTTTCTTTCCGTTTAAACTAAGAAACATTGCTTTTGTTTTATTGCTACCAACGAGCTTGTGTTTAGCAAACCAAGTTCTTAAAAGGTGTACATCATGATTTATACTAGATACCAGATCAAATGTGTTCGGTGAACCATAGGCAATCGCAAGATCGTCAGCAAATGCAGTTACCTTACCCGAAAAGGGCATATCAAAAATTGAGTTGACATACATATGTAGATCAAAAAAAAATAGGACCAAGCACGGACCCTTGTTGCACGCCAGTTTTGATTGGACTAGATTACTAAGGTATCCGCAAACTTTCACTCGTTGCACCCTCCCAGCGAGATAAGACTCAAACCATTTATAAATAAATCCACGAAAACCCGCACAGTATAACTTCTTTAGTAAAATGGGATGGTCCACTGTATCAAATGCTTTGGTGATATCAACGAAAAGAGTCGCGACAGTACTTTTCTGGTCTAACTCCTTATAAATAAATGATCAATACTCTAACAGAGCATCTTCTGTTGAGCGACCAGCTCTAAAACCAAATTGTCTCGAACTAAAGTAGCACTTATTTTCCAGAAAGAGCATAATTCGAGTTTTAAGTCCTTTCTCAAAAACCTTAGAAATTGACGGTAGCAATGATATAGGCCTATAGTTATTTATGTCTTCCTTAGTACCCTTCTTAAATAACGGAACGATAATTGCACATTTTAAATCATCGAGAAATTTTCCAGAGTAAATACTGACATTAAATAAATATTTCAAAACATCCACAAGATTAAGAGCTGCTTTTTTCAACAATATATTTGAAATTCCGTCATGTCCGCAGGAAGAGGAGTTATCGAGATTTTTTATTATATTTAAAATCTCCAGGCCTGAGAAGGGTTCAAATACAAAGCTATTACTTGAACTAAATCAGCCTTATTGTAAATTTCATGGGAACACATCTCCCAAAAATGTTTAATGGGAAAACAAAAACAAAGTGGGAAAATTGTTAGTGTTTCCCATTAAAAATTTTTGGGAGATTTGCTCCCATGAAATTTACAATAAGGCTAAATGGGTCACCACCGGACATAATACACGTGCACGGAGAAGTATTTAAAGACCCGACTGATACAAAAAATCATTAAATATACGGGAAACAACAGGAGGATGAACAATGATATTACCATTTTCATGCAAAGTAATAGCCTGCTCACCACCTGAGCTGTTTCTGTTAATAATACTATTAACTACTCCCCACTTCACATGCGGAAATTGAATAAAATGTTGAGCAACGGAACCAAAGAATTCGGCCCCTTCAGCAGGAAACTATTCAAAGAAACTTCACCTGATTTTGCTGCTGCATCCCACACCAGCCTTATCTTGTTAGGCTTATTTGGATTGCGAACGATAAATATGGGAAGATACCATACTTTTCCACCATGATCATTAATAGCGTCAGCCTGCAATTTTACAGCGTAATTTTTTTGCACCAAATTGTAGATTTGTTGTTGAATTATGTGAGCAAGTTCTGGATTTTACTTAATTTTTCTATGCAAACAATCCAACCGGCGAATTGCTGTAGGTAGGCTGTCAGGTAAATTAACAAACTCATTAGACTATAACTACTGGGCAATGTAGCGATTGTCGCGCATTTCACAGCTTTTCAGTATATCGATTGCTCGTTGATCATCTTGTGATATTAGACATTTGGATGGTTCGGAAATTCCAATATTTTCATTAAATATAAAGGTTTTCACCAATTCGTGTAAATCAGCGATGCCATCGCTACTTATATTATTGCAGCCACATCTGGGAATGTTTAAATGTGCTGACTTGTTGACAGCGCTGCTACCGCCAAACACTGTCCACCCCAATCGTGTCTTCACTGCTACAGGCTGCTGCCACTTGCCCTCTCGTACTTTCAATGCAACGATTAAATTGGGATTATTTACTCCAATTATAAGCATTGGTACAACACCCGCGTAGCTACGCAAACGAATGTCTTCTAAATGTGGATAATCTTCTTTTATTTTTTCCGCTGACATGAACTCTGCCGACAAGTTTACACTTTTCATTGTGTGAACATTCTGCAACGAAAATTTCTCTGCACCTTTCTCAGCTTCTGATATGCCTATATCGAGCCGTTTTGATTGCGCTTCATATCGTTATATGTTGCCGGTCCATTGAATACAAATTGGTTCAGGAATGCCTATTATACGTAATTCCTCGGCCAGACTTTGTTCCATGAGAGTGAGTGTCGAGCCCTCGTCCATGAATGCGTACGTTGTTATGTTTTTGTTTTTTCCATACAATGTTACAGTCAGAATTCTAAAGCGCGACTGCGAAGTGGAAGCTGAGCGATGATTATGTAACATAGTTGCCACCTCGCTATTTGCTTGGCTATCGGGGCTGTGCAATATTTCGTGATGTCGTATTTTACAACCTCGGACACCGCACAAGTTATTGCTCCCACACCGGCGAGAGTGTGTGCCTAAGCACTGGCGACATAAGTTTTTAGTTTTCACTAAATTCCATCTCTCATTTACGGGAAGTGATTTAAACTCTTCACATTGATACGCTTTGTGTGAATTTTTACATTTAGGGCATTTAGGTAATGGCTTTGGTAACCCTTGCCGCTCTGCATTGTTTGCTAATGTGTATGTGTGTAGCTGCCCGTCTTCTCTGGTTTGCTTTTTGGTTGTGTTAAAAACAGCTGGTGTTGTGACGCGACATGCAGCCTCTGCTAGCGTCGATATCCAATTGGAAAAGTCTTCCATATTTGGCTCTTCCAAGTTCATAGAATAAACCGCTTTATTGAGTTTATTCTCTTGTGATAGTTTCTCAACAAGTTCTTGTAGCAGAACGGGGTTATTTAAGTAGCTTTTTAACTTACTGGCATGTATTGTAGCTACAATATTTTTCACGGCGAAAGCAAAATCAATGAGCAGTTCTACTAGCCTGCGTTTACACTCAAGATACGAAACTTCTCTTTCAAATACTCTTATTTTAGACGCATTGTCTCTTCAAGCTGCTCCAAACGAAGTTGTGTTGCTTTGGGCTTGTTGGTCAGTACCGGCATCCTGCACGCTTGTGACGCCGTCAGGCTGCATCATCAAAGAGCAGGAGTTGCTCCGAATAAGATTTTTAAAGAATTTGTTGCCAATAAAAGTTCACCAAGTTTTAAGAGCCCATTTTTATTCAATGAGTAAGTGCGTGAGCTTTAAAAATCTAAAACGTTTGCAAATTTAGTTTGCATTCTTTAGGTTTTCCATTTAAATTCTTTTACAATTATTTACCTTAGTTCCTTCTTAAGTTTTTAGAGATTTCAATAGTTCAATTATTTCAATTAGGTTAATTACCATGTGCACGCAGGCGAGTGTGAAATCAGAAAGGCAGTATATGAAAATTAAATATAATTTATATGCATGTAAATTTAAAGAAGATAAGAAATTGATGATAACGCATCATTGCAATTTGTCGGCATTGTCCAGGCAGTTTGTTTTATCGGCAACAGCATCAATTAACCCATTGACGACCTTAACTATTTTTTTAATAACGAAATAAAACTATTCACCTCAGAGTAGCATATGCGGCCATGTTGAAAAGAGTTGAGTTGTAATAAAGAAGCCGTATGTAATAGTCGTGCGTGAGTTTAATTATTTCTTAAAATATCAGAAGAGGTTTTCACCCACATAAAATGCCTTCAAGTGATGAACTAAATTCATATACCGTCGACCAATTAAAGTTTTGGTTGCGGTCGCTCGGTCAGAAAACTTCAGGCAATAAAGCTGAATTGCTTATTCGCCTCCAAGAAATTCCTACAGAACAACGTGGAAGTTTCGAAGAATTAGCAGTCGACGCTAACACCACACAAGACGACAGCGGCGACAAGGAGCAAGCCAACGAAGACACGAGCAGTACAGCAGCCGTTAATACGTATAAGAATTGTCTGAAAAAAACGACAACGCGAATCAAATGAGTGTGGAACATGCAAAAAACGAGCAACAAATGAGAGAGAGAATGACGCAAACGAGTGGCGACTGTTAAAATGTGAAATCGAATTGTTAAAGCGTGGGTGTGAACTACAAAGAAAAGAAAACGAAATTTTGAAAATAGAAAAGGAACAATTGAAGTATAGTGCTGATCAAAAACAAATTTCTAACAAACAAAAGCTAGCCGACGTCAAAAGCTCATTTCTGAATTTTCGGGCAACGGCGAGTGCTTTAAGTTGTGGCAAACACAGTTGCAAAATATTCGAAGTGCTTATAACCTTGACGATAACAACACTAGAGCACTAATTGCGAATAGATTAAAAGGGAATGCACTGAGCTGGTTATACCCTCGAGCTGCTCTAATTACAATGCCCATTGACAAATTCTTATTAGAAATGAGTGCTCTGTTCGAGGAAAAAGCAAGCAAGCTGATGTTAAAGAAAAAACTCGAAGCTAGACGGTGGTTGACTTCTGAGTCGTTCGTCGAATATTTTCACTCCAAAATTATTTTGGCTAATAAGATTCTTATTGGAGAAGATGAGCTAATTGAATATTTGATTGAAGGAATACCAGATCAAGCATTACGATCACAAGCAAAAATACAAAGATTTCGTGACAAATACGAATTATTAGAAGCATTTAGAGCAATCCAACTACCCAGGTACTCGCAAAGAAAATTTACGACAGACATTCAGCGTGAACAGTCAAATGGTATGCAACAAGTAAGTAAACCCAGCAGATGCTTCAATTGCAACTCAGTTGGACATCTAGCAAATGAGTGTCGCAAATCTAAAATCCAATTCTATGGAAGATTACGAGTTTGTAAGATCATTAACTTATATATTTCTAAATTCTAAACGTTATTATAAAACTTTATTAGGCTCACTAATTGATACGGGAAGTCCCATTAGTCTCATCCGCCAAAAGTTCGTACCAGAAGCATTAATAAATAAAAATAACAATGTAATTTTAAAATATAGTGGCATAAACAAAAGCCCATTATCCATTATTGGAAATGTAAACAGTTTTGTGTTTTTGAAAATAAAAAGATTGAATTAACCGTTTTTGTTGTAACAAATGAAACGATGAATTATGCAATTATTCTAGGAAGAGACTTTCTAGGGGTAGCTAATTTAAAATTAGATTGTAGAATACAAGTTTCAAAGCTGGAAACAAAAAATGATACATATGATAAAGAGTGTCGAAAGTTAATGAAATTTGAATCCGATAATACAGAATTTGCTGAAGAATGTACCACAATAATGGAAATTGAAGTAAAGAATTTAGATGTTTGTATAAGAAATAACGAAATAAGCGTACGTGTAAAAGAAAGATTTATCAAAATTTTTCAAAATTATTATGCAAACTATAAACGCCCTGATACGCCAAAGATTAGATGCGAGATGAAATTGTCGTTAAGTGGAGAAAAACCTTTCCATTGCCCACCGAGGAGATTATCTTATAGTGAAAAAGAGCAGGTTAGAAATATTTTAGACGATTTAATTCAGAATCAAATAATCAGGCCGAGTAAGTCAGAGTATTATTCTCCAATTGTGTTAGTAAGGAAGAAAACAGGTGATATCAGACTGTGTGTTGATTTTCGCAATCTCAATAAGGTAACCCTAAAAGATAATTTTCCATTACCTCTTATTGATGACTTGCTGGATAGATTGGCAAATAAGAGTATATTTTCATTGTTAGATTTAAAGAGTGCATTTTATCACGTATACATGGCAGAAGAATCGATCAAGTACACTTCCTTCGTAACACCTTTGGGCCAATATGAATTTTTAAAAATGCCCTTCGGCCTAAAAAATACTCCATCAACATTTCAGCGTTTTGTTAGCCACGTTTTCGATGATCTTCTCCGAGCAGAAAAAAATGCCATTTACTTAGATGATATCATGATAGCCACAAGTACCGTGGATGAGCATTTAAACATTTTGCAGGAAGTTTTCAGTAGGCTAGTACAAAATAAGCTGGAATTAAGATTAGACAAATGTCGTTTTATGGAATCGGAGATACACTATTTAGGATATAACATCTCGAATAAAGGTATACAACCGGATGAAAAGAACATAGAAGCTATCATCAATTTCCCTGTACCCAATAACACGAAAGCCGTTCATAGTTTTTTGGGGTTGTGTTCTTATTTTAGAAGATTCGTTCAAGATTTTTCACGGGAAGCGCAGCCCTTGTACAAACTTATTAAAAATAATGTTAAATTTACGTTAGGCAAAGACGAATTGCCTTGTTTTGAAAAACTAAAAAACAAATCAATCGGGGCACCCATCCTAGCAATCTACGACCCAAGAGAAGATACGGAGCTGCATTGTGACGCCAGCTCTCTGGGATTTGGGGCAATATTATTGCAAAAGAAACGTGACGGAAAATTTCACCTAGTTTTTTATTTCTCAAAAGCTACTAGTGAATCCGAATCTAAGTATCACAGCTTTGAGCTGGAAGCCCTTGCTATTATTTATGCACTTCAGAGATTTCGGGTATATTTGCAAGGGTTAAAGTTCAAAATAGTAACCGACTGCAACTCACTTATGCTAACTCCAGGATAGCCAGATGGGTTTTGCCGGACATAGAGTTTGCATTTAATAATACGATGCATCGTAGCAAAGGTACAACTCCAAGCGAGCTACTTTTTGGTGTTCCCCAAAGAGGAAACATTACAGGTCAGGATGGTCGAACTGTGGCAGCTTTATGAATTCCTTGCTAATGATTTGATGATTTTGTAACGAAATGGCATCATTGTATTGATAGATTTCAGATTAAGTCGAGGTGGCCACACTATATGCGGCCATGTTGAAAAGAGTTGAATTGTAATAAAGAAGCCGTATGTAATAGTCGTGCGTGAGTTTAATTATTTCTTAAAATTCTGAAATTTTTTTATGTTAGATCTATTACTGCACACTTAAAAATTAAATGTTTACATTGTTAACCTTTTTTTATACCTAGTAGTGCTTCGCACACTAGGTATATTAACATCATTCGCCTAACGGTAGTATGTAACGGCATAAACGAATCGAGATAGATATTGACTTATATATATCAAAATGTTCAGGAGGAAAAGAGAAATTGATTAAGCCATGTCCGGCCGTCTGTGAACACGATAACTTGAGTAAGTCTTGAGATATCTCAATGAAATTTGGTATGCAGGTTTCTTTTAACTTATCTCGGAGCGCTATTGAAAATAGGAAAAATCGGTTAAAAGCCACGCCCGCATTCTATACGTTTAAAATTTTTGGAAAATACAAAAAGAATGATTATTCAGTACATAATACACCTATAAGGATAAAATTCGGTGTGTGGATATATTGCATATGCAATAACTTTACTTACACTACGTGTACATCATTTCTATTTTACTACTAAATTGTTCGTGGGCAAAGAAAGTCGAATGCATACAGTTTTTCAAAAACGGGAATGGCCCCACCCCTTTATGGTGGATTATTCCACAAAACTTTTCATGCCATAACTCCGGTAAAAATTAATTTATTGAAACGATATGTGGAAAAAGTCTTCAACATATAAAGCTTACTCTTTGCTGTAAAAATAAACAAAATTGGTTAACGGACACGCCCTCTGTTTGAACGCAGTTCTGAAAAACTTCTTTGTAAAATTAAAATCGCAATATTTCCATAATTGTATAAGTTATGTATATAAATAAGATTTTACACACATAATAAGCTTGTTAAGCAAAACTAAACTGTAAAAAAATGTTGTGGATTTTGTTGAAGTAGGCGTGGCGCCGCCCACTTTTTAGCAAAAAAGGTCTGCTATTTTCAAAAGCGATTGCTTGAAATTTCATGAAGGTATTTCATTGAAAGTTAGTGAGATGATTCCCAATAGTATTTAGTATACTTCTGCCAAAAATTACGCAAACCGAATAACGAACAAGCAAGATTTACGGGCAAGAGCTAACACCGTACTGCCTTTTTATACCTATTAGTGCTTCGCACACAAGGTATATTAACTTCATTCGCCTAACGGTAGTATGTAACGGCATAAACGAATCGTGATAGATATTGACTTATATATATCAAAATGTTCAGGAGGAAAAGAGAAATTGATTAAGAAATGTCCGTCCGTCTGTGAACACGATAACTTGAGTAAATCTTCAGATATCTCAATGAAATTTGGTATGCAGGTTACTTTTCACTTATCTCGGAGCGCTATTGGAAATAGGTAAAATCTATTAAAAGCCACGCCCACTTTCTATACATATAATAAGTACTTTCGAAAATACAAAAAGAGTGATTATTCAGTACATAATACACCTATATAGATAATATTTGGTATGCACTTTAGTGTTATGGCAACAAATACATTTTTGAAGAAATTTTAAAAAAGGGGCGTGAAAATTTTTAAAGACGGGCGTCGTACCGCCCAATTTTCATTAAGTCAAATTTGGAAATATTATTAATCATAAATCAAAAACCGCTCAAGATAGCAAAATAAAATTCAGCACACATATCTATATATTAATAGGCTAACACTCTCCCCATAGTAATTTTCGCAACCCAACTTCATATAGTATTTATAGATAGATCCCTATAAAAGTTATATTGCCATCTTGGTATGGACTATTTCTACTGTCTCGCGAAAAAAAATTTTGGAAATTATGGTTTGTTTATTTGTTATTAAACAAAAAGAAGCCTACAAACTCTCCAAAACTCTCCAGCTATTTTGCACTCTCCAACAGCACAACATATATAAAAGCTTTTACCAAAAGCCAAAGCTACAGTATCTGACTGTTTCATTGTACGCTAGATAGACCAGTGCGCGCCTTGTGCAAGAATTTCACCACTACCCTCAGCGACATCTACAACCCAGTAGATAAACTCTCTGATTCACAACAGAAATGATACACATGATACAGCAGTGGCGCAGGTGGTAAGGGTGCGTGCGTTTACAGGATCAGGCACGGGTTCGGGGCAGGTCAAGTTTTGTTTTTTTTATAAATTAAATTTGCCTTGAAACATATAACATATGAAAACCTTTTATCATAATATTTTTTTTTTTAATTTATTGAAGATTGGCCAGAAAAATATTACAAATTGTCTCATTTAGAACAAAGCTGTAAGTAGACGCTGCAAAGTATAAGTAGTTGCTGGCGTCATTTTAAATAATTTTCCTTTCCCATTTTTGTCTTCACCGAGAATCCCGATTCATCTAGAATCCCGAGAATCGAAGTCAGGTGCCCTGCAAGTAGTATACATTTATACCCGTTTTGGTATAAAAATTGTACAATTAGTGTCTTCATAGGACAATTTATTCCATTTAAAAGAGACTAAACGTTATCCAACTTTGGAAGGTCGTGGCATGAGACAGCTGATTAAAAAGTTGTTTTCTTTAATTTTGACATTATGCCCATTTTTCAGTGTAATTTTGACAGTACGCACACAAAGTACAACAACAAAATACATTACATAAATTACGTACGCACGGGTGTATGTCACCATGCGATCACCTGTTTATTGCATCATGAGACTAAAAAAGTAGTAGTCTACTACAATAAAATATTAGAAAAGCATATTTTCTAAGCAGAAAATGTATTTTTCGTACTAAGAATGAAGTTAGTTATATAGAATAAAATATTTTGATAGCAACACCAGAAGAGGGATTTTCAAAAATAGAAGAGAAAAAAGAAAAATATCAAAATCCATGCAAAGAAATGTAAAGCAGGAGTTATTAGCTTTCAAATGTTGTTGAAAATAATCTGTAGCCTTACTACAAGCCGAAATCTAATCACTTCAGTTGGTGCATGTTTTCATTACCTTATGAAAAATTTCAGCAGTATCTATATATTAATAGGCTAACATTTTTTCCATACAATCAATTGCCAGAGTGTATCTCATAAAACAATGCATAACTCCAATTATTATATATTTTGATATGTTTTCATGGGCCAGGAGCTTTGCATAGGCATATTATATTTAACAAAAAATGCTTCATTAATTTGTAATAATTCATCAAAGTTTTCACCAAAACCCAAAGCTGCTAACTACAGTATCTGACTTTTTTGTTGTACATACAGCAGTGGCGCAGGTGGTGAGCGTGCCGGCTATGATGCTTCCGTTCGTATGTTCAAGGACGTGTTCAGGGCAGGTTAAGTTTTTTTTTTTTTTTACTAAATTGAATTTGCCTTAAAATATACGAAAACTTTTTATTATATTTTTTTTTTTATTTATTATATTTGTAATCCAATATTTTTCTGTTTATGACATCTATTTTCGAGTGAAAAAACCAGATTTTTTGAAAAAACCCAAATAATTATTTTTTTAAGAAATATAACATATTTAATATACAAAAAGAAAAAACACAGTTTGTAGCTTCTTCAATTTTATACTTACGAAATAATTAGAAATCGCGTTAATTTTCCTAAAGACATCAACTATTTTCTTCCTAAAAATTTTAATTTGTAAAAGAGTCGACATATAACCCAATATTTCAATATTTCTCTGTTTATTACATCTATCTTTGAGTGAAAAAACCAATTTTTTTGAAAAAAAAGCTAAACAATTATTTCAATTTATCAATATATATTTTTTAAGAAATATATCATATTTAATATACAAAAAGTAAAAGCGCAGTTTGTAGCTTCTTCAATTTTATATTCACGAAATAGTTTGAAATTGCGTTAATTTTCCTAAAGACATCAACTATTTTCTTCCTAAAAATTTTAATTTGTAAAAGAGTCGACATATAACCGGAATCCTTACATATTTAGGCTAATTGGGCCAGTTAAGATATGTGTTTTCAATATTTCCGAGTTGAATTTGACGAAAGAAACCAGAAAACCATCATATGTGTAAGTTGTAATATTCCAGCTAAACGGACTTCAAAAAATCCACAACTAAAGGAAAAATTGAGAAAACAGTCTGTATCACCAAAAAAAAAAACACAATTTGGAAACCGGCTAATATTAAGAAGTTAACGGAATCTCAAAATGAACTTTCATTCGTTTCAATCCATATGGCCAATTTTGTTCGATATGGCATCATTCTATGTGACCATTATCTATATATTAATAGGCTAACATTTTTTCCATACAATCAATTGCCAGAGTGTATCTCATAAAAAAATGCATAACTCCAATTATTATATATTTTGATATGTTTTCATGGGCCAGGAGCTTTGAATAGGCATATTATATTTAACAAAAAATGCTTCATTAATTTGTAATAATTCCTCAAAGTATTCACAAAAACCCAAAGCTGTTAAGTACAGTATCTGACTGTTTTGTTGTACATACAGCAGTAGCGCAGGTGGTGAGCGTGCCGGCTATGATGCGTGCGTTCGTAGGTTCAAGGACGTGTTCAGGGCAGGATAAGTTTTTTTTTTTTTTTACTAAATTGAATTTGCCTTAAAATATACGAAAACTTTTTATTATATTTTTTTTTAAATTTATTATATTTGTAATCCAATATTTTTCTGTTTATTATGTTTATGACATCATCTTGGAGTGAAAAACCAAAATTTTTTGAAAAAATATAAAAAATTATTTCAATATATCAATATATATTTTTTAAGAAATATATCATATTTAATATGGAAAAAGTAAAAACACAGTTTGTAGCTTCTTCAATTTTATATTTACGAAATAATTAGAAAACGCGTTAATTTTCCTAAAGACATCAACTATTTTCTTCCTAAAAATTTTTATTTACAAAAGAGTCGACATATAACCCAATATTTCAATATTTTTCTGTTTATGACATCTATTTTCGAGTGAAAAAACCAAATTTTTTTAAAAAAAGCTAAAAAATTATTTCAATATATCAATATATATTTTTTAAGAAATATATCATATTTATTAAACAAAAAGTAAAAACACAGTTCTTTAGCTTCTTCAATTTTATACTTACGAAATAATTAGAAATCGCGTTAATTTTCCTAAAGACATCAACTATTTTGTTCCTAAAAATTTTTATTTACAAAAGAGTCGACATATAACCCAATATTTCAATATTTTTCTGTTTATGACATCTATTTTGGAGTGAAAAAACCAAATTTTTTAAAAAAAAATCTAAAAACTTATTTCAATATATATTTTTTAAGAAATATATCATATTTAATATACAAAAAGTAAAAACACAGTTTGTACTTCTTCAATTTTATATTCATGTAATAGTTTGAAATCGCGTTAATTTTCCTAAAGACATCAACTATTTTCTTCCTAAAAATTTTAATTTGTAAAAGAGTCGAATCCTTACATATTTAGGCTAATTGGGCCAGTTAAGATATGTGTTTTCAATATTTCCGAGTTGAATTTGACGAAAGAAACCAGAAAACCATCATATGTGTAAGTTGTAATATTCTCCCGCTAAACGGACTTCAAAAAATCCACAACTAAAGGAAAAATTGAGAAAACAGTCTGTATCACCAAAAAAAAAACACAATTTGGAAACCGGCTAATATTAAGAAGTTAACGGAATCTCAAAATGAACTTTCATTCGTTTCAATCCATATGGCCAATTTTGTTCGATATGGCATCATTCTATGTGACCATTATATATATTATAAGTCTAACTATGTTGTTGGTATATGTCAATGAAATTTAATTTTGTTTATTGAAATATTGACGGAATATGAAAGGAGTGGTGGGTCTGATGGTGGACTTTCAAACATTACTAAGTACCGTTTTTGCCATCTCCTATTAATGACTACTGGTCTTTAATGGACGGATTTTTTTTGGTTAGTTGTCAAATTACCCGTCTTTAGAGTAAACCAGCTTTTATGAAAGCGACTCTCAATAACTCAACTATAAATAATTATTTTCAGCAATAAAAATGTCTCCAATATTTATGCCTCTAGGCATTAGGTACTGGAGAAAAATGCGAACAGAGGATTTAATAAGTTAAACTAATTTAAGGTGGTCGAATTTCGACCACGGGATATACTAGTTTATATTAATACCCTAACTCTGTTGTACTACCACTCTAATGTGTGAAAACTTTGAGTGGCGTCACCACCTCGCAAAATTTTGCACTTTTTAAAAACTACGAAAACCACACAAACCCCTCTGCCTAATTTGAATTCAATTTATTTGACAGTAAGTTTTGCGGCTGTCATATGAATTATATACATCCAAAAATTCTTATCCCTATAGAATAGTTGGAAGATTTTATTCAAAATGTTAAAAAAAGGTATGGCATCATACAGTTCTCTCACGGCGCTCACTAAACTTAGAATTTACATAAAAAATCAAAACTCAACAGAATTCTAAGGCAAGTCAAGTAGGGTAATCGTATACATACATGCAAGTGGCAGTTCCAAGTCAAGTCAAGTCTATGCTAAGTATGCATAATGGCTGCTTTAGCTTACACGCTCACGCATACGGGCAATCCTGTAAGCTCAAAGATTTTAAAACTCATTCATTTTACATACATACATACATATTCATACATACTAATGAGGGGAATCCATGCGATTATAAACGTTACCGAAAAATTGAGAAATCGTCATTCTCTCTGCCGAAACTTTCTGCGCATTAGGTATGTTTCTTCTACTCGGTGCGTGAAACACTTGCTCACATTTTTTGCCCTCATTCCTTTTACTAACCATAGATAAATAGACTTGAGACTCTTCGTTTCGAGAGAGCGCTGTCAAAATGCACATATTTTATAAAATTTGTCATTGGTGCCACTCCGTGAAAGTGGAGTAAAACTGAGTATGGGTATTTTCATCATATATTTTGGGAATTTTAAAGGTTTTGCTTTTAATTGGACTTTTGAAGGGGTAAATAAATTTTTCAAAACTTATTTTTCAAAAATATGACAAATTAACGTATCTGCAGGCATAAATAAACAAAAATATATGTACAAATGAAGTTTAAATGCATCATATAACACTGCCATGAGTTGATAATGAAATATTGAATTTATTGATAAATATGGATTGATAGGATCAAAAGCACTATAAAAACCGTTGTTGGGTGCATGGGGGCTGGTCCTCTACTTAAAATTTCTGAAGTTCTTCTAACCAAATCAATAACATAAGGCCAAGTAAAAAATGTACTTAAGGTTTTTTGTTGATACATTTTGACTGGCTTATAGTATTGACCTTCCCCTTGACTTCTACTCTTTGACCCCAAAGTACATTTTTTCGTTGCCTTAGTCTGGCCTTCTGCGAAATGCCATTTATTTTGACTCTCCTGCTCTCCTGCATTGTACAGAACAAATTTTCTAAAATTTTTGCACGCCATAACTGCAAAAACACCTAGAAATAGTAGGGTAATGTAAATTGGCATACATACATTATGTTGGTGTAAAACTGATAATATGAAGTATGTAAAAGTAAAAGTTAAAGAAACAGTTGAAAGAAGTAAATTAAAAAATTTTAAAAATTATAATTTTGTCACTTAGAATGTTATTCCCGAGGATGCTTCAATTGCCTACCTCATGGGTGGTGTAGAAATGGCAAGACCTTTACTTTGGTACCAACTCACCAATTTACTGATTCTGGCAAATGTTTCGTTTGTTGGTTAGAGCCTTTGTGGATCAAATTAACGCACGTGAGCGTGAGTGAGTGGAGCCTTCTATAACGTACGAAAAGGCGTTCACAAATATTTTTCGCAATTTTCACGACTAGTAGTCAAATTTTTCAACTTTTTTTTTATATTCACCAAATTTTTGGAAAAAGCGACTTATATAAACCAGTTATACGAAGAAAAGTTGTTTAAGTTCACGAAGAAGTCTATGACATGCTATATCTCCTGTGACAAAACAAAACCAAGTAAGTAGCTCTCCCGCGACTTATAAAAAACGGAGTAAGTCTTAGTTATTTTTCCACCTACTTACTTCGTATTGCATTTGTCACGGGAGATATGTATGTAAAGGTATTAGAAATTCAATGATTTCACTATTAACGTTTTAGGTTTAATTTTAATAATAAGTATTTAATTCAGTTCAATTAAACAGTTATAAAGTTCATAGAAAATTATATTTTTAACATGAGAAGTAGTAATTAGAATTTAGGTAATTTAAATTGAATTGGGAATATTAACACGACTTCACAACCGGCGGCTGGCAACTGACATTCTCAACTATTTCCACGGATTCTCCTCCACATCGTACTACTTGACCAACGACCACGGGCGATACTAGTTTATATTAATACAGGCAATATTCCGAAAAAAATTAGCGAAATTGGGTAAGGTCCACGCCCAATTTTATACGAAAGATTTTGAAAAGGGTCATAGATATATTGAATATGCAATAACTTTACTTACACTACGTGTAAATCATTTCTATTTCACTTCTAAAATGTTCGCGGGCACAGAAAGTCGAATGCATAACATTTTTCAAAAATGGGCGTGGCCCCGCCCCTTTATGGTGGATTATTCCACAAAACTTTCCGTGCCATAACTCCGGTCAAAATTAATTTAATGAAACGATATTTGGAAAAATTGTTCAACATATCGACAGCCACACTGCAAAACCCCGTAAGTCACTATTTTTCCAAAAATAAGGTTCTGAGCCTTTCCCATAGATCGTGATATTTCGCACATTAAAATTCAGTCAAAATCGGGTTACAACTTCCCGTTTCTTTCCAGTGGTGAAATGAAATAACCGTCGCCCACATACATATGTTATAATTACACTGGATCACAAATTTCAACTTTTTTTCTGCACCAGAGACGCCATAGTGAATTTCCTATGTAAAATCACCTCCTAATTCCGAAAATCAAAGTTATTTTTTCTTGAATGGTACCGTTTTTGAGATATTTACGATTTACCATTATTTCAAAAAACAAAAAAGATGGCTCCACTTAATCGTGTATATCTCAAGAACAAATTGAGCTATTCGAAAACGGTTTAAAAAATTTTAAAGCTTATAAAATTTACTATAATCAGTGCATACAACACTTTTTGCTAGGTCCTGCAGATTCAAACATAGTGAACAATCATTACGGATTTTAAAAAATTTTTTTGTAAAAATATAAAAAAATTTGTACTTTGCGAGGAAGCATCTCGAAATTTTTTTGTTTTTTTGCAGATATTTTCCCCCCCCTCTAAGCTCTGTTTTATTACAAAAAAAACAAGCTATCAGTGAAAAAATCGATGAACTAATACAAAAGTTATAAGCATTCAAGTAAATATATCTATTTAATACTTAAGTACCCGACTGGTACATATGTGTTAGTATTCGTATATCAGTTAGTTAGCAAGGGTCGAATTACGTATTCCGTGAACTGAACAGCCGTCTCTTAAAAATGCTTATTTGGTAATACCAACGTGAACGTATAGCCGTTATCGTAATTTTGTATTACGAGTTCAGTGAACGTACCTCAAAAATCGTAAACGTCAAAAAATTGTATTCGATAGCAAAAGCTCGTTCGAGTGCCCTTGAAATTGACGGTTTTGAGTTTTTTGACGTTTTTTTAAACAATTGTTTTCAAATAATTTAAAAGTTTAAATTATAAAAAAAAATAAAGCGAGAACAAAAACGAAAGTATAAGAGAAACAATGTAAGTAAACAAATATAAATTAGCATAAAATATATGTATGTATATTAACTAATTCTCTGTTTCATCAAAGGACACACCTAAATAAATTAAATTATAGGCAAAAAATAATTATGGGTGAATTTATGAGGGATCACCCCAACCTAGCGAAAAATATATTACCAAATTGCGCGCAAGGAAAGGCGACAGCGCTGCGTTTATGCGAAGACCTTTCAGGGAAGCTTAATGCTGTGGGCCCACCAATGAAGGAAGCCAAAATGTGGAGAAAGGTACGGATAAAAGAAACTTTGGATTGATATGTATGTTTGTGTAATGCGATTGTTGATGTTGTTGTTGTAGCGCTACTTGGCCCTACCTAGGTAGTTAGTATCTTTACCCAGTCGTGTCATCGAACTCTTCTAACGGAAGTCCTAGAAATGGATGTTAAAAGGGTAGGCTCAGTTGAGCAGACAAATAGATGGTTTGTGTTGTGGGGGGACAAGCCGCAAGCCGGACAGATATTCGGCAAGTCGGGGTTCAGTCTGTATAGGTAAGAGTTGAGTCTATTACAATATCCAGCGCGGAGTTGGGCCAGCATCACTCTTGTCTCCCTAAGCAGTTCGCGCTCCTCTTTGGCAACGGGTGGAGTTGTTGCCTGAAGCACGGCGTTCGCTGGGAGAGAGTTGACATAGAAGTTTACCGATTCTGTGTGGATGAGGGTAAAGGCGGTGCACCTTAGCATCAAACGGCGTGGATCTGGTGCCGGATCTCATCAAAATGTTTGCGTAGATGGATTCTTATTCTCCTGGGGGGCGGATTTTCGTTAACCAGTTAACAGAAATCTCTACCGCTACGTGTATAGCCCTCACGTAACGGATTAGCTAAAGGGCGTGAACTTCCGAGGGGGACTACAGTCGTGCTAGCACAAGTTAGCTTTGGCTATTGTAATAGGTTGAACTCTCCCCCTGCCACTAAATATCCCTTTTCCTGTTCAATCGATCCTACTCTTTTCAACATCAATATCACTCTGGTCCAACACCGTTGAAACTGCACGTTTTCTTACTTGGACTTGGATCCTACCATTAGGCAGGGCGAAGCAATGTTAATAACGACAACGACAAGGGGAACAATGACAACGAAAGTCTGTTGGTCTGTGATAAATGTTTAAATTTGTATCGTTTGGTTATAGGTATACGCTGACCAGAAGTACCAAGCGAAAAAGAAATTAGCATTTAATAGGAGCTCAAAGTCCAGGACTGGCGGAGGACCTTACGAAGAAAAGGTTATAACACCAGCGGAAGAAAACATTATTGAGGCTAGTGGGTTAGAAGCTGCTGTTGAGGTCCTGAAAACAGTCCATACCTGGGGTAATACCTTAAGTAAGGCTCAATCTCCAAACAATGAAGCTTTTGGAGGCGTAGTAGAATATTTGGACGAAGATGAGTCACTTATGCAACTGCTTGAGGAAGAAGAGAAGCTCCCATCAACTTCGAAGAAAAATATGGACGACGAAGCAGATTGTATTCCATTAACCTCGAAGAGAAAGAGGAAAGTTGAAGATCCAAAACTGGCTTTGTTGGAGCAAAATTTAAAAGCTTCGAATGAGGCTAAGCTTAATTTGGACGAGAAGCTTGGAAGGCTCTTACAAATACAAGAGCGGGTGTTGCAAATACAGGAGCGAAAGTTGATAATTAAGGAAGAGAAACACAAACGGTTTTGTGCATTGAACGACGTAGAGATGAAAATCAAGAGACGTGAATTCGAAGCCTTAAATGATTCCGAGTAGTGTTCTGAAATAGAATTAATTGAATTTAATAAAACCTATATCTATAAACCACACTCATAGACACGAACATTAATAGAATTACATATATACATTGAATTATATACACACATACATACATTACATGAATACTTACCTTATTACACACACATTATACTCACCTTAGTTTATACTTACCTTTATCTAAAATAATAACTTTCGCTCCTGTATTTGCAACATCAACTCTTGTATTTGTACGAGCCTTCCAAGCTTGTCGTCCAAAATAAGCTTACCCTCATTCGAAGCTTTTAAATTTTGCCTTAATTACTTACCCTTTGCTATCCCACCGTTTGCCTATTTCACCTACATATGTACATACTTACACACATTCAAATTAAGTTAAGTTAGTTTAGTTGTTTTACAACTGTCCGCCTCGCTACTTACCCGTTCGAAAGTTGATATAAGGAATTAAATTGTAAATTATTAAGGGAAACAGTGGTTTTTTATTTATCTGGAAAAGGTCCCTGAATACCCGAGTGACCCTAGACCCATTTTTACCCCAATTTTATACTAAACTTTCATTCGTTTTTTATGAATTCAGATAGTATATAATACAAAATAATTAGGGTACTCACAGTCCCATATTACCAGCCCTGCTAATATTGCCAGCTGGCAATATCTTGACAATTTACCAGGTGGTAAATTTTTGTTTTGGTTTCACCTGTAATATTGCCAGCTGGCAATATCTTGACAATTTACCAGGTGGTAAATTTTTGTTTTGGTTTCACCTGTAAATCGAAAATACCACTTCTAGGTAAAATTGCCTCGCTTTTACTTATGTTTAAAAAGTTGGCTAAATTTAGAAATGTCATTTAGACTTTTTGTGAAAAATATGACTGAACAACCGGAAAAAGTAAGTTTCTAATTATTTGGAATTTATTTACATATTTAAGGAATTTAAACATGATTCATATTTTTAGATTAAAGCGAAGAGGGCTCGAAAAGGTCCATACAAGAAATGGACTGACAAGGAGCAGCAGGTCTTAATAAACTACCTGCTGGAAAATAGGCCGTTTGAAAAGCCGACCGCCCAGACTTATTACAAAACTTTTTTGCGGAACACTGGGAGTCAGCTGGACTGGACCCTGGTGCGGTGCAAGGTCAAAAATATACGCAGCAGTTTCAACAAGGCAAACAATTGGCTGCAATCCACCGGGAATGGAACTATTGAAGATGGACAAACAACCAGTGGTATGTACATAAAACTAGAGTTACCAATTTTTCGGGGTTATTATAAATCTTTTTCCCTCTCTTAGATGTAATTGCAAAAATGTGTCCACATTTCAATGAATTAGAGGACATCTTTGGCTACAAGGAATGCACTTCAATACCGATAGTTATTGATACTGAGAAGAGTAACGCACTTGACCCGCCGATTGCTTCCTCGGTTGATGCGAGCGTTGAAGTCGAATACTTAGAGGAACTTCAAGAGCAAAGCCAAAGCTCTGTCTTGCCTAACGAACCTAATCCACCAAGCACTTCACAAAAATCTTGTCGAAAGGGTATTTATTCACGCACAGCCCTTGCTGACGTGTTGGAGGTTCAATCCAGCATATTAACTTTGAAAAAAGAAAAATTTGATAAGGATTTGATGTTAAGAGAGCAGCAATTCAATTTTGAAAAGGAAAAATATTCGAAGGATTTGGAGGAGAGAGAAGCTGAAAGAAATCTGAAAATTTTAGAGATAGAATCTAGGGAAAGGATTGAATTAAAAAGAATGGAAATGCAAGAGAGAATTGAAATGGAAAAAATAAAAATGCAAAAATAACACGTTTATAGAATTTGTATTGTCTAGTGGGGGTCGATCATATACCTAAAGGGAAGCTAGAGTTCTCTTTCGAGATGTGGAGGTTCTCCGGGTCGTAGTTCATATAGACCGATGCCATCGCCAGACTGGTGCTGCCGACTGTTAAACTGACAGCTGTAATGTCGTCATTGGCATAGTTAGGTAGGATAAAGGTGTTCAGCTCAGACTTAACCAAAAAACAGGTTCCAACTTTGCCCTCCTCATTCGCTCGAATGAGCTTGAAACTCTTTGTCCCCAATCCGCAAACCCTCGAGCTGTTGACACAGGGTACTTGGATGAGGACCACGTCTACGTCGCCCTTAGAAATCCGACTGCTTAAAGCAGACTAGGCTGCTTTACATCTGTGCAGGCTTATCTAAAGCACCACCAGCATGAGAACTCTTAGACTTCCCTGCCACCGCCACATCGTCGAGGTGTGCCTCGTCTAGGAGGCTGTTTTCGAAAGACGAGTTGTTTAGACCACCTGCACGATTGGCAGCACCCCTCAGGATTGGCTGCCACCACCGTTACGTCGAGAGGGATGGATTCATGATCCGCTGCATCGTGACGATTTTCTCAAGTTCTGCAAGGATGGCAGGAATCCAAGCCCTTGCCCTTGGTATAGCCGGATTGTCCTTCCAGTCGACGACCTCGATTCTTGCCCTTGAATAGCCCTCCCCCAGTCTTCCTGCTGCTGCTTGTGCAGTACAATAGTTCTTGCATCCTCGCACGGGAATACTTTAAAGTGACCCTGGTGCCAACTCGCATCAGTACCACGCCAAAATAACGTTGAGAAGGGCATTACCGATTTTGTTCCGGACGTAGTGCCACCGGTCTCTAGAGATGGCCCAACGGTCGTTACCTCGGTCAATGATACCTATAATCCTATCCTATCACTTCAGCAAAGCTGAGTTTCACCACTGCGGGGTGTTCTGATGTCGATTCGGATGGGGGTTTTAACTCCCCGTCGGTTTCTGTTCATCCTCTTTGGCGCAAAGGTGCTTTGGAAATTTTTTAAATCAGATCTGCTTCTCGGAGTGGTCCTTTAAAGGTCAAGCTTTTTATCCACTAAGTGAAGCTAATCTAAATTTAATAAAAGTAATAAAGTTAATTTAAATCTAGATAAGTTTAGGAAACTTCAGTAAAGTTTATAAATTTAAGTTCAATTTATTCAAAATTAGTTAAATTCAGTTTAGTAAGAAGCAACAAAAGAAAACATACATTTTTAACCAACTTTATTGTTAACGTATTCATTTAGTGCGGTTCTTATATCACTGCAGTTGCGAAACTCAGGAGGGTATTCATATTCATAGCTATCACCGTCAGCATCATCTCTCAAGTTGAAGCATTGCAGAATATTGTGCAGAATGCAAAAGGCCAGAATCCAATCGCAACATTTCTTATAATTATCGTCATTAGATAACCGGAATCGCAGCTCTTTTAAACTGCAAAACCTTTCCTTCACTCTTCCAAAACAATTTTCCACACGTACTCTGTATTTAGAAAAGTATCTGTTGATTTTTTCCCTGCGTTCTGGAGACGTTTGGGAACTATTTTGTCGAAAAGGAGTAATAACATGTTGGCTGAGGGGGTACGCAGAGTCTCCTGCTATCCATTGATTTTCACAAAAATAGTGATTTGGCGTTCGTCCAATGGAAGATTCTGCAAAAATCTTGGCGTCATGTACACTTCCTTTGTACCCTATAGTTGCTTGTCGAATTCTTAGCGAATAATCGCAAACTATTTGCATTTTGAGAGAGTACTGCTTTTTACGAGAAAAAAAAAGTTCATGCTCTCTGAGAGGTGCCTCTGCAAGTTTTATTTCAGTTCCATCGACATAGCCTATGCATCCTGTTAGTTCATTCCCTGTATGGTGTACAATTTTACGTCTCTCATCTGGAGATGGCCAAAACAAGAACTGAGACTTCAGATTGATGATTGCGGCTAGAACTCGATCTGTAGTCTTAATCACCGTTCCTCCATCTCCTACACCAAATAAAGTTGCCACTTTTCTAATAGATGCACTTTCTCCACTAGAACCAAGGCGGAACAGCGCAATTTTTAATTGTAGATCCACTGGAAATTGGGAAGGTGAGTTCTTGGTTGTAAAAACGGGATCGTCTTTGATCAAAGACAAAATATGCTGGAACTCCACCGGCTCTACACGTAGCATTTGGCGCATGCGGTTGGTGTCAAAGTTACTTAGGACTTCTTCACTCCAATGAACAGATTTGGGGACGTCCAAATGGCTGCTTCTTCGTGAGGCTAGAACTAATGCAACGGTTGTAGTAAATTGCATTACCACATCCTCTTCGTCATCACTGCCTATGAACACAAAAATAAGTTATTAAATATAACTGGAGCAATGCCCCTTTGCCTTACTTGAGTCTTCCATTAATAGGCTTAAAGCTGTATTATAGCTTAACGCTTGGATTAATTTATCCTTTCCGCTTGTTCGTGGCATTTTTGCTAATAATTTTTTATTTTTTTTTTTCAAATTTATATTTTAGTAACGAATAACAATTCAAAATGTCATTGTCATAATTACTACAAATGATGGGGTGCTCACAGTTCTCATACAGTAATGTGGTAAATTTGAAACCTTTTAAATTTAAAAGATGACTGTGAGTACCCTAATTGAATTTCAAATGGTATTATACATAATTATGTATATACATATCAACATAGGCAAAATTACATCACAATAATCTAAACTTAAACTTGGGGTGGTGCTATAAATGTATAAACTGTAACTATGCAAATTTTATTTAATGACTCAAAGCTATGTACGATTTAAGTATTAAGTTAGACAAGGTAAGTATGTAGGTAAGAATAATATTTCTTCATATAACTAATGTCCGTCTGCTTTAACACTATCTATTAATTTAGAAGAGATTGTTTTATTTGATCTCGAATGTTTTGTCCTATTCTTGAAATTTGTGTCTGCTCACAAATATCAATATCATTACATATAATACTGTCAACAGTGGGTTGGTTAAAGGGAACTTTAAAATCCATACAAATATTATGCAGTGCTGCACAAACGTTGCAAAACATTGCCACCTTTTCTGGGGTATACCTTGCCCTCTTTTCGACTCCGAGTATTTTCCACCGGCCTTTGTAAATTCCAATGGTTCTTTCCACCATGCACCTAGCTTTTGAATGAACTGCGTTGAATGTACTCTCACTTGAACCATCCGCAGGACTTCTATATGGTGTTATACACCATGGTTCAAGTGGATAGCCTGAATCACCTAATTACATAGAAATATATAATAAGTATTCATAGTTAAAAAAGGATATGCATACCAAGTAGCCAAGAATTGTTGTGGGAGTTTGCTTGAAACTGTTCTTCTAACAGAACCCTCTGTTGTGATTGTTTCCAAACGAACGAATCATGGGCAGCACCTCCATACTTGGCATTTATTGCATTGATTTTGTATTGATGGTCGCATATCTGAAAACCAAAACAAAATAATACACATATGTACATATCAGAACGAAAAAGTTACATTTGGTGAATCAGTTGCAAGGGATTAAAGTGAGGGGTTAGTTTACTATACAACAATTTTTGGATCAAAATATATAGTAGATTATCAACTTTAATCGAATCAAAAAAATTATTCAACTTACAATCATTACATTTAAGCTGTGAAATCCCTTACGATTAATGAACATGTGTTCATTTTCGGTGGGTTTCTGCAGGCCAATATGGGAACCGTCAATACATCCAATTACTGAAAAAGTAAAATACCTATATTTCATAAATTTAATTTAGACTTTTTTCATGTTCAAACCTCGTGGTATCTTATGTTTCTCGTAAAACCATTGCATACAATTAGTGAGGCTTTCCGGTGTAAAAGGAATATGTTTGGCACATAGCTTAGATTCTATTTCGGTAGCAACTTTTGTCGTCAACTTGGAAACCAGGCTTTGACTCATTCCAATTAAGTAGTCATAACCTACCGACCGCTGGAAACTACCACTTCCAAGAAACGATAGTGTTACTGCTAACTGGAGGACTGGGGGTGCAGCTGCTGACGAGTGGCAGTGGAAATGTATGTTCCCCAGAACATAATTAAACGCATCTTTGTTTAGACGAAACCTTTTTATGAACCTAAGAATAATATAGTATAGAAGAAAGGAGGAAAGAATTTGAGAACTGCTTGGTTCTTAGAGCTGCCCACTTCCCAAAATGGTAATTGTTTACGACATGTGACGACTGCTAAAACGCGTCTAAAAATGTCGGGAGGAGTATTAAACGACGCGTTTTGACTCCCGTAACACGAATCCATAAAAACAAAAAATTACCCAAGTCAGATCCCAAATGAGGGACGTGATCCATGGATTTTATGTGCAGAACTCATTTTTGCTTAACCATTAACAGCGCCAACACCGGCTACGCGGTCCACAGTATTTTTGCGCAGAACACATTTTTGCACTTTTCGGCACATCCCGTATTTGTGATACAACAACCACTTGGAAAGGATTCGCATGGCTGGGATGGAAACGCGTTTTTACATACCTCTCCCGACATATAGCAATATAGTATATATAAACAAACTTACTCATTTTCTGCTAACTCCAGAGGATTACTGTTGTCCCTTAGCTTTCGCCTAGTAATTTTCTGATGCTTTGCATCAACCTCCTCGTCTGAGATTTCCAAAAAAAAAAGTAGTTCAGGGTCCATGTTTTATACAACGGCGCTGGCGGAAGAATACGTCATGGATTAGATACATATTTTGGAGACTTTTACTTTATTTGTTCCTACCTGATAGACGATTTTGCAAATTAATAACTATTTTCCTTACGTGTATTTCGCAGTGAAGGAAAGTTACAGCCTCAGTTAAATACGCTGGCGCAGGTCGGATTAAAAGGAATAATACTAAATGATATAAACAATTACTTGTACATGTATTACAATCAAAATATATAGATAAAACTCACTTTAATAAATTATTTGTGCACAATGGAAACAATGTATTCCAGCGTAAACACCAACCGCTTGAAATTTCTTTTCACTAAATTCTTGTTCACTTCCACGTAAGTAATTCACTCCAGAAATTAAATTAGATTAAATGGTGGATTTGAAAGGAGTATTAAAGATTTAAAGAATTTTCAATTACCGTCCAATAAATTGTAAATATTTTCTTTGTTTACAAATAGAAAATGACACTTAGTCTATTACAAAACTTCATTCAATCTATTACAGGTTGTCATGAATTACGATACGATACTGAACGTACCTTGTGATACCAATGTTGGAGCTCGTACGATTAGTCACGTAATCTTTTTTCGTACGATTGCCGTGTCGATCACGGAATATGTAATTCGACCCCAGGTAGATTTTCGAAAAGTTATTAGATACAAAAAGCTGTTAGTGTCGTTTTCTCAAACCTAGGTACATTTTAAACAAGAGCATATTTTTGAGGCAGGTAGTGTTTTCTTTGTAGAACTAGGGAACCTTTTTGTTTAGGTAGGCTTGAATTTTTACTGGATCTAAGTATAAATAAGAGTATATGCGCCTTGTTCCTTCATAATATCTGCAAGGCTCGCCGGATACTGTTCAGTTTATAATTGCAGTTTATAACCCGTCATTTACTTAAAAATAAAAAATGAATAAAAGGGCGCGAGAGTTTGAGTGTACAAATGATCCAGATATGTTTTGTTTCATCTGCGGTCAATTTATTGTTAAAAGTATGAGACGTGTGTTTTCAAATCCTTTGAAAGTTACATACTATAAGTGTTTTGGAATTGAGCCTAAAAACAATGAAAAACCATGGACACCGAACACTGTGTGCACCACATGCCGAGTCGAATTGATTTCTTCGGAAACCGGAACAAAAAGGTACGTTGTAAAAATTAGGAATTTGTTCCCTTTTAATGCATAGCTGACTAATTTCTGAAACTATCTATTTAGGCGACGTGTGAAATTTATTACACCAATGAAGTGGAGGGAACCAACTTGCTATTCAACGGACTGCTATATTTGTACTACAAAAGTACTTGGGGTTGGAAATTCTAGAAAAGTAACCTATGCGAGCGTATCTACAGTGTCATTACCAGAACTAATTTCAGTTTCATTGTCAACAGTAGTATCTGATTACTATTGTCACCAGTGGAGGCAGCAGCGTGGAATTCTTTTGAAAAGGTCGTTACTTCTTTTTTAGGCAAACACAAAAGTCCTAACTACGAGATGATAGTGAACGACTTAATCAAAAACTATGCGGAAATGGGTAAATAAAAAAACATATTATAATAAATTATATATTACATAAATTTACATGAGAATATATAGCCATAAATCTGAATTCATCGTCCAGCTCCGAACAAACAAGAACGGGAAAAATATAAACAAAAAATTTGTTCTGAATTGAAAGATAAATCCAGCCTAAGAAAATTATATACTAATGTGTAACTTATGTATTTATCTAATTTACTTTTTTATTTTCTTTCAGGAGTAAATACATATGTCTTTAAAAATTCATTTCTTACACTCCCACTTAAATTTTTTCCCGCAAAATCTTGGCGACGAAAGTGACGAGCATGGCGAAAGGTTTCACCAGCAAATGAAAGTGATTGAAAGTCGGTATCAAGGATTCTGGGATGTCGCTATGATGGGCGACTACTGTTGGTTTCTCATAAGAAGTATTAAATGGATATATTTACTTGAATGCTTATAACTTTTGTATTAGTTCATCGATTTTGTTCACTGATAGATTGCTTTTTTTTGTAATAAAACAGAGCTTAGAGGGGGGAAAACATATCTGCAAAAAAACAAAACGTTTTCGAGATGCTTCCTCGCAAAGTACAAATTTTTTTATATTTTTACAAAAAAAATTTAAAAAATCCGTAATGATTGTTCACTATATTTGAATCTGCAGGACCTATCAAAAAGTGTTATATGTACCGATTATAGTGAATTTTATAAGCTTTCAAATTTTTCAAACCGTTTTCGAATAGCTCAATTTGTTCTTGAGATATACACGATTAAGTGGAGCCATCTTTTTTGTTTTTTGAAATAACGGTAAATCGTAAATATCTCAAAAACGGTACCATTCAAGTAAAAATAACCTTGATTTTCGGAATTAGGAGGTGATTTTACATAGAAATTTCACTATGGCGTCTCTGGTGCATTTTGGCTGTAAACCAGCGTTATCACAGTTTTTTCCCTCTCCTGAAAACTTTTTGGTTTTCAACATACAGGGTTTTGCAGTGTGGCTGTCGATATAAAGCTTACTCTTTGCTGTAAAAATAAACAAAATTGGTTAACGGACACGCCCACTTTTTGAACACAGTTCAGAAAAATTTCTTTCTAAAATCGCGATATTTCCATAATTGTATAAGTTATATAAATAATATTTTGCACACATAATAAGCTTTTTACGCACAACTAAACTTTAAAAAAATGTTGAGGATTTCGTTGAATTAGGCATGGCGCCGCCAACTTTTCAGCAAAAAAGTTCTGCTATTTTCAAAAGCGATTGCTTGAAATTTCAAAAAGGTATTTCCATGAAAGTTGGTGAGATGCGTAGTAGACTCCTGCCAAGAATTACGAAAATCGAATAACAAACAAGCAAGATTTACGGGCAAGTAGTTAACAGCCCATTGCCTTTTCTTTATAAATTTTTTTTATTTTCCTAGCTTTCATGGAAATGGGGAAAGCTATTTATATTTTTTTATCTAGTGATAATTTAATTTACCACTCACAACAGAAGTGTTTTTAATCGAAAAAAATCAGTTGCCTTTATAACAACTTTTCCGGTATTAAAATAGACCTGAGTAAATTGGGATACCAAATTTAATGTTCAATTACACCCGAACTTAGACTTACTTAGGTACTAGTTATACCTAGTAGTGATTCGCACACAAGGTATATTAACTTCATTCGCCTAACGGTAGTATGTAACGGCATAAACGAATAGAGATAGATATTGACTTATATATATCAAAATGTTCAGGAGGAAAAGAGAAATTGATTGAGCCATGTCCGTCTGTCCGTCCGTCTGTCTGTGAACACGATAACTTGAGTAAATCTCGAGATATCTCAATGAAATTTGGTGTGCAGGTTTCTTTTCACTTATCTCGGAGCGCTATTGAAAATAAGCAAAATCGGTTAAAGCCACGCCCTCTTTCTATACATATAATATTTTCGAAAATACAAAAATAGTGATTATTCACTACCTAATACACCTATAAGGATAACATTCGGTGTTTGCTTTAGCGTTAAGGCAGCAAATATATTTTTGAAGACATTTTTTAAAGGGGGTGTGGTACCGCCCACTTTGGATTAAGTCAAATTTGGAAATATTATTAATCATAAATAAAAAAACCGCTCACAATATAAAAATCAAATTCAGCACATATGTAAGGTCCACGCCCAATTTTATACGAAAGATTTTGAAAAGATATATTGAATACGCAATAACTTGACTTAAACTACGTGTAAATCATTTCTATTTCACCTCTAAAGTGTTCGCGGGCACAGAAAGTCGAATGCATAACATTTTTCAAAAATGGGGGTGGCCCCGCCCCTTTATGTTGGATTATTCCACCATAACTCCGGTAAAAATTGATTTATTGAAACGATATTTGGAGAAAGTATTCAACATATAAAGCTTACTCTTTGCTGTAAAAATAAACAAAATTGGTTAACGGACACGCCCACTTTTTGAACACAGTTCTGAAAAATTTCTTTATAAAATCAAAATCGCGATATTTCCATAATTGTATAAGTTATATAAATAATATTTTGCACACATAATAAGCTTTTTAAGCAAAACTAAACTGTAAAAAAATGTTGAGGATTTCGTTTCAAAAGTGATTGCTTGAAATTTCAAAAAGGTATTTCCATGAAAGTTAGTGAGATGCTTCCCAATAGTACGTAGCAGGCCCGTGCGCACGGGGGTGTTTTGGGGGTTAAAACCCCCACCCATGGCCAAATCTAAGTTGCAATGATTTTGCAAAAAGTTTCCAAATACAGTTTATTAATCTTGTATTGAATATTGACTAATAATTTTTCAAATTTGTAAGTTATGAGCAAGCTCGAGACCAGTTAACAATAATTCTAAACGAATTAATATTGTCAGTTTTTGGGAAAAATTGATAATTGGAGAAAAATTACAAAGAACAAATCTACAGCGATGGATAGGATTACATGTTTCAGAGTTTCCAGGCTCATCATCAGATCCCTTTTCGGACACGGATTCGAACTCGTGTCTGCACCAAAGCCGCTGTTAGAAAATTCCAACACTAAGCAATGATGCCCTGTGACGTCACAATGCACTTATCTCCACTTCAATTAATTCCCTTTTGTTTGTTTGTTCTTGCCAACAGTATACACAAAATTTCTTAAGACATGCAGTCTTTATGTTATGATGTGTGTTGGTCTTGTTGTTTGTACATATTTACATATGTACGTAAACCCGTGCTTTGGTTTCAATGTATTTTGTTGTTGGATTTTGCGGTCTATTTTGTTTACAAATTTGTAAGTTATGAGCAAGCTCGAGACCAGTTAACAATAATTCTAAACGAATTAATATTGTCAATTTTTGACAAAATTAGTTAAAATAATTTTACGGAAGAAGAAATTGCTGAAAGTTGCAAAGAATAAGGTTGGCCAATACATAAGTCCGGCACTTTGAATTGCACTTGGAGCTTTCCGAAATTACAAAGTTATGTAGCGTATGGACATTTGTTTTAATTTTACTGATGAAAACAGTGAGCAGTTTCAATTAACAGAGCGAATGAACTGCAAGGCTCAATCATATGAATGATTTCGAGTGTTTTCTGACCCTTTTTGTTGTAGGCGTAAAGAGAATTGTGAGAAAATGAACGTTGGAGAGCAGATGAGCGACACGGTTCAATTATTTGAATGTTTTCAAACATTTTCTGAGGTTTTTTTTTATTTTACCTAACAGAAGATAAAGATCAAATTTTTCATGGACGTTTATCAATAGTCTGGCTTTAGTTTGTTAATCGTCGAGATCTAAAACTGCTCAGCTACAGAGCATTAAAATTTTCGAAAATTAATTTTACTGTAGAAATGTCATGTATAAACAACAAGAACAGAATCGGGCCAAGATGGCTTCCTTGAGGAACTCCTGAGGAGACATAAATAACATCGGACCACAATTTTTGTGCTCTGTCGGTAAGGTAAGAAGAGATCTAGCGATTGAGACCCGCCTGGAAACCCAACTGATCCAGTTTATGAATAATTAAAGAGTGACACACTTTATCGAAAGCTTTGCTGAAATCAAAGTAAATTCAAGTAAGTTTGTAACGGTGGACTTTCCCTTACAGAGCCCGTGTTGACAGTCGGAAATCAAGGTAGAGATAGGATTCGTAAGCTGATTGGTAAAAATAGCTTCACACCCTTTTGGGATGGCAGAAAGCTTTGCTATGCCACGATAGTGCTCTATAGAAGCCTTGCTTCCGCTTTTATGAAGCGGTAGAAGAAACGACTTTTTCCATGCTTTTGGAAAAACACCACACTTTAGTGACAGATTGAACATATTGGTAAGGGGTTGGTAAAGATTGTTAGCACACTTCTTCAAGAAGCATGTAGGAATCCTATCAGGACCGCATTTAAAAGATTCCTTCAAGGTTTTCAGATAAATAAAAGCATCATTGGCGCACATAGTTGGACAATTAATTAAATTGTTCCCATGTAGCTCATAGGGATAATTTAGAAAAACACGAAGAAAACATAATAAAACAACTCAACGAGTCTATGAAGAATCAAGAGGAGAGAGTGATGCAGAAAATAAGCGAGATTGTTGGTGAGCTAGCCAACACAAAAGAAAGAATATTAAGAATTGAAGATAGGGTGACAGGAGTAGAAAATCTATACTCTGAATTAGAAATATTAAAACGCAACGCGAATGAAATGCGCGGTGAGATTGAAAAATAAGAAGAAAGTGCGGTTTCAACTGATGTTGTCATTGTGGGAATACCCCCCGCCAGGGATGAAAACATAAGCGAAATATTTTCAAAGCTGTGTCGTGCCATAAACATTGAAACTCCAGGCAACCGCCAACTTTTTAGTATGCGCGCAAAGAACAACAACAACAGCCAACGACCTAATTCTGCTCCCATCTTAGTCAAACTTAATACGGCGCACGACAGAATTCAGCTGCTTAAAGCTATTGCTGCTTTCTGCAGATCAAAAAAGAGATCTCTAATACTCTCAGATATTGACGAAGTTGGCTACGACAAAATATACGTGCATGAAAGTTTAACGTTGAGAAATAGAACAACGATGAACTACGCTACACAGCAGAGACGGCAAGGTTTGATAACATCTGCTTTTAGCGTAAGAGGAAAAGTATACGTGAGAGTGCAACGAAGCAAAGATCCGATACTGGTGACCAGCGAAAATGATGTCGATGCACTTGTTAGCGAAGCAAAGGAAGCGCGGCAAAATGTATAGAGAGCGCAATGTTACACATTTTTAACTTAATCTATATATTTCTCTTTTTTACTTTATTTATCTCTCATTCGCTACTGCACATGTACGTATGTATAAACATGTATGACTTTTTCCAACCCTTTTTATTTGTTGTTGATTTTAATAATCTTAATATTGAAAGCCAATTACAGTGTGCTACTTGCGTTTATGATTATGGTGCGTGTTTGAGCACTGACAGCGGATGTTTGAATTTCTTGTTAACACTGTGAGCAACATACATCCAGGTCTTCAGCTCTGTCATATCAATGCTCGTAGTTTTAACGTTCCAAAAGTCGATTATATGAACTTGATCATGGGTAACTCAAACATTGATATTATTTGCGTGACAGAGACCTGGTTCAAAGAAGATGTTGGAGATTATCTGTATGAATTGCATGGTTACAGGTTGACTAGGAATGACAGGAAAACTGGTGCCAGAGGTGGGGGAGTTGCCATATATTGCAAAACGAAAATTCCCCAAAAAATTATTTTTAAATCGAGTTTGAATGACCCAGTAGAGTACATAATTATGGAAGTTGGTAGTAGTTATAATAAATGTTTAATTATATGCGCGTACAACCCTAGCAAATTATTTGAGATGGATAATTTATTCTCGCAACTGGCCCAACTTACGTGTGAATATGAGCATATTTTACTCTGTGGGGACTTAAATATAGACATTCTGAATAATGACTCTCGATCGCTAAAATTAATGAATAGCTTAAAGTTCATTGGCTTAGATATCATTAATAAATTTCCCACACGGTTTTCACCTAACTGTGTACCTAGCTTGCTAGACTTAATATGCACATCTAACAGCTCCGAGGTAGTTCATTATGACCAATTCTCGCTTGCTGGTGTATCTGATCACGATATGCTCTTCATATCCTATAACATTGACCTCAGCTGCAAAACTGCAACGCAATTTTATTACAGAGATTTTAAGTCAGTGAATCTATCTGAACTTTCGTATGAGGCTAGCATTTTGCATTGGAATAGTGCCTGGTTCCTTCCTGATATAAATCAAAAGCTTAATTTCCTTCATACACAAATTTTATACTTATTTGATAAATATGTTCCACTTAAGGAAGTGAGAATAAAAAACAAGAAACAACCGTGGTTCACGAATGAAGTAATGACGGCTATCAAAGCACGTAACAAGTGGTACAACTGTTGGAAGCAAGACAATACACAGACGACTTGGGAATTGTATCGCCAAGCCAGGAATCGTGCCACTTTATTAGTCAGGAATTCAAAGAAACGATTCTTCCAGGCAAAGCTTGATACTGATTTGCCAGTAAAAAGTCTGTGGAAAAATCTAAAAGCTCTGGGCATTGGAGGAAAAATTAAATCAAGCTGCGACCTGGACCCAGATAATATGAATGATTTCTTCTTGCAGTCGTGTAAGTTCCAAAATAATGTGAACTTTAAAATGAAACTTTGGTATACAACCCAGTAAATTTGTTTCATATTAGTGCAGTTACAGAAGACGATATTATAAAATTTATGCGTGCTATTAAATCTAATGCAGTTGGAGATGATGGTATCAGCCTTAAATTTTTGAAACTAATAATCCAGAGTATAGCCCCAACGCTTACACATATTATTAACTTTTCTATAACAACATCGACCTTTCCCAGCTCGTGGAAGATAGCGAAAGTCATTCCAGTTGCTTAGAAACCGTCGGCTACATTGTCGACAGATTTTCGCCCGATCATCATATTGCCAGTACTGTCAAAAATCTGGGAGAAATTACTTCTAGATTTTTCCAAAGCTTTCGATACAGTAGATCATTCTATTCTTTTAATAAAACTAAGTAAATACTTCGGTTTCTCATGTAGTGCTGTGAGGTTGCTAGAAAATTATCTACGTAATCGGTGGCAGAAAGTAGTGGTCGGCAACAGTTGCTCAGAAATGAAGCGTCTGGATTCGGGGGTGCCACAGGGGTCAATACTTGGTCCGATCTTGTTTAAGATGTTCATCAATGATATGACTCATTGCTGCAGGAGTGTATCGATACACTTATATGCTGATGACGCTCAGGTATACCTATCACGTCCGATTGGTTTATCAGAGGACTTAGTTTTTAGAATGAATGAAGACCTTGAAAGTATCTCTTCTTGGGCAAATGATAACAAACTGAATCTTAACGCATCCAAAACAAAGGTCACGTGTTTTACATATTCCTGGCAATTGGTTGAAACATTGCCATCACTTTCCTTACAAGGCATGTCAGTCTGTTATTAGCCTAGGGTTTAAATTAAATTCCTATCTTGGGTGCAAGGACCATATAAACTACATTTTGAGCAAGATATACTTTGTATTAATAAATACATATTAAATTAAAGCTGGTGAAAACTCTTATAGTTCCACTGTGTTTACGCGACTTAGGTAGCCACACGTCCCAATCCCAAAACCATACTACAACCCCTTTATATTAACTCATTATACCATTTTTATATATTATACATTTATACTATTAGTATGATTGCAATTCTTTTCATTGAATTACTTATATATTATGAATTACATACATCATACTACTCACCTCAACATAAAAACATACCCTTAGGTTAAGTAGTAAATATGATATCATTTGGGACGTGCGGCAACCCTCGCGCAAATCACCCCACACCAATTCGCCGCATGCAAATAAGGCTGATGTGGGGGCGGCCATCATTATTTTCATTACAAGTTTTTTACTTTAATATACACCGGTTTTTTTGGGAAAATTGCGTCGCTGCGAAATTGTGAACAAATATTCAGATTTAATAAAGCAAGTATATAAGTAAAACACAGTGAAAGTTCATAGGTTTGTTAACTGAATGTGGTAAATAAATAAATAGTAGTTTACACGACAATTGTTTTCACTCGGCAAAAGAATACAAAAGACATATGTATATACACATAGTTTAAAATATAATAATGTACATACATATATAAAGCAACAAACGACTGAAAATTCCTGTGAATATTAAAAGAATTATAAAGAGAATACGAATAACTCGAATAATTTTGTGTTTTAAATGCAAACCATTGATTTAGCAAATATCCAGCAACTAAAGTTTATATATGTCTTATTAATTGCGAATAAAGTGTCGCAAACGAAGTTTGAGTTACTGCGGGTGCATATAGAAGTTCGACTCTGGAACCACCAGGAAAACTTATTTCAGCACATTGAAGGTGCAGATTAAATCCACCAGGAAAACTTATTTCAGCACATTAAAGGTGCAGATTAAATACGAGCCCCACACTTAATTGCACGGGAGGTACGTGCTAAACATTTGAACCCGCCATAAACCGTGAGTACACCCTAATTTTTATACATGGTCCTTCTTCGCCATTGAAGAAACCAGCCCCTGCTCATCAGGGTTGGGCATAGTGCACAAAATTTAGTGAGCACTACTGGTTTCACTAGCACTATTTTTTTAGTGATAGTTAAAATTGAAATTCACTATCACTAATTTTATAGTGATAGTGAAAATTCAAAAACTCTATAACTAAATATTTAGTGATAGTGAAAATAAATTGCACTACCACTTGGAAAATGCACTAAATTACCACTAAAATTAGGAAGCTTAGGTTGATAACCCATGTTTGCTAGTTACCTTCGTATGTAATATAATAGTTTATAATTATATTTCATGTAAATAAGTAAATGCATCAAATAAGTAAGCATATAAGTATGTATATGTTTGAAGTTCTAGTTTTTAAAATTTTTATTTGCCTTCTTTAATACCAGCATTTCAAAATTAGAGTCATTAAGATTTTGCCTCGTGGATCTATTAACAATACCTGCAAAGGAAAAAAGTCTTTCCACTGGCGCAGAGGATGGAAGAGCTGCGTTATATTTTAAGAACATCTTTCTTATTGCATCAATGTTGCTATCATCATCGTTCAAGTAGATATCTACTTCGGTTGATATGGCTCTGCCATTATTTTCACCCTCAACGGTATTATTTTTAAATTCCATCGCGTATACTTTTATTTTGTCCCGAACGTGGTCTACAGTGTATGAATTAGCACTTTCCAGTAAGACCTTGCAAAACTTTAATTTTATATCGGGGATGATGGTTGCGCCAATAACTGCATCCCAGGAGTCAGAGTGCAAATAAAAATATTTCTCAAATCTTTCGAGTAACTTGGACTCCATTTGACTATTAACTTCCGTGAGAAATTTGAGATTTTCGGCAGCTAAACGCCGAATTTTTATTTTTATGGACACCAATGTGGGTATGAATGCATGCCCGAAGATTGGAATCTAAGTGTTCTGTGCCCAATCCACAAGAAACGTGATCCTGCAAACTGCACCAACTACCGCGGAATCAGCCTTTTGAATATCGCATATAAGGTCTTGTCAAGCGTATTGTGCGAACGATTGAAGCCTGACGTGAACAGACTGATTGGACCTTATCAGTGTGGCTTCAGACCTGGAAAATCTACCATCGACCAGATTTTTACAATACGTCAAATCCTGGAGAAAACCCGTGAGAAAAGAATCGACACACACACCTCTTTGTTGATTTTAAAGCCGCTTTCGATAGCACGAAAAGGAGCTGCCTATATGCCGCTTTGTCTGAATTCGGTTTCCCCGCAAAACTTATACCGCTTTGCAAAATGACATTGAGCAACACCACCAGCTCAGTCAGAATTGGGAAGGATCTCTCCGAGCCGTTTGAAACTAAACGAGGTTTCAGACAAGGTGACCCCCTATCGTGCGATTTCTTTAATTTTATGTTGGAGAAAATAATACAATCTGCAGAACTCAACCGCGCTGGAACAATATTCTATAAAAGCGTGCAACTGTTAGTATATGCTGACGACATTGACATTATTGGCCTTAACAACCGTGCCGTAACCTCTGCGTACTCCAAACTAGAAAAAGAAGCGGAAAAAATGGGTTTGGTGGTGAACGAAGGCAAAACGAAGTACATGCTGTCATCAAGCAAAGAGTCAGCGCATTCGCGCCTTGGCACCCACGCCACTGGTGGCACCAAAAAGTTCGAAATAGTGAAGGACTTCGTTTACCTTGGATCCAGCATAAACTCCAACAATAATGCCAGCCTAGAAATCCAACGAAGAATTTCTCTTGCAAATAAATGCTACTTTGGACTGAGTAGGCAATTGAAAAGTAAAGTCCTCTCTCGACGCACGAAAATCACACTCTACAAGTCACTCATCGCTCCCGTCCTGCTATACGGTGCAGAGGCGTGGACACTAACAACTAATTTAAATTAGTAGTGAGATGGTAACCATGTTTTCTTCATATTGTCTTCATATTGTTAAGAACACGTGTGTAACGTTTTGCTTATTAAAACCTTGTTAAGTAGAAAAGGTGTTTCATTTCAATTTAATAAGCAAAATTAATTAATTACATATGGAGAAATACTTACGTCCTGAAAGGTTCGATACCGAACCGTCTGATAATTCTGCTACGCGTGCCTGGGAACATTGGCGGAAAACTTTTGAAAGCTTCTTGGCTGCGCAAGAGCCCAACAGCACGGTAGAAGCAGAATTAGCAAGATGACGCGAAACTAAGCACAGGCTCCTAATTAACCACGTCTCTCCGAACGTTTATACCTACATTAGGGAAGCAGAAAATTTTGCTGACGCCATGACATTAATGGATAAGCTCTACATAAAGCCTAAAAACATTTTATTCACTAGGCATGCGCTTGCTACAAGAAAACAAGGTAATGACGAAAATATTAAAAGTTATTTACAGTCTTTGAAACAATTAGCAAAAGATTGTGAATTTGCAGCTGTTGATGCAGATACCAACAGGAACGACAGCGTACGAGACGCCTTTATAGCGGGAATCTCCTCTAACACTATAAGACAGAGGCTCTTGGAAAACTTATCTCTTACCCTAGACCAAGCCTACAATCAAGCCCTCTCTTTAGAAACGGCCGAAATCAATTCTTTAAACTTTAATTCTCCTTTTGTTAACGCCCTCGTCGAGGAGAATGCAACCGGCCAAGAGAAATATCAACCTTCGCTATATCAAGAGAACCAAGTTGCCGCCGTTCACTCTAATAAACGAAAATGTTTCTTTTGCGGGGAGCAACTACACCCCCGTAAAAACTGTCCTGCTGTGCAATAAACTTGTCAATTGTGCAACAAAAAGGGACACTTTGCCAGTGTTTGTAAAAGTGCGAAACCCGCTACTTCTACAAGCAAGCGTAATTCATCAGCGTGTATTACAGCTGCATCTCCTTCTTCGCTACAAAAAGCTACAGTTCCAATTACAATACGAGGACACAAAGGTGAAGATCTTGTAGATACCGGAAGCTCTGTTAGCTTCATTAATGAAAAATTTGCCAAAGCATGTGGGCTATCAAAACAGTACTGTAACGCTACAATATCGATGGATTCGCTAAATCACACCTCCTCAGTGGAAGGCCAGACGTCGCAGTCAATCACTATAGGCAATCACAAGCACAATAATGTAAATCTCCTTATAGTGAAAAATCTCTGCGCCGACTTAATTATCGGTCACGACGTACTCCAAAAGCATTCGTCCCTTGAATTTTCATTTGGGGGGCCTAAATCTACCATGCATATATGTAATCTAGCGCAGGCATCGGTACCACCGGTATCGCTTTTCTCCACTATTACTAATAACTGCAAACCAATCGCTATCAAATCACGCAGATATAATGACGCAGATACCAATTTTATCAAAACTGAAATTGATCAGCTTTTAACTGATGGGATAATAGAGGAGAGCAAGTCGCCATGGAGAGCCCAGGTCCTCGTAACTAAAAGCGAAACCCATAGAAAACGCCTAGTTGTGGACTATTCACAAACAATCAATCGTTATACTCAACTCGATGCGTACCCGCTTCCCAACATTGAGGATCTTGTATCAAAAGTTGCTAAGCACAACGTTTTTAGCTTAATAGACCTCAAAAGTGCTTACCACCAAGTACCGATCTTAGCAGAAGAAATGAAATACACAGCATTTGAAGCGTTAGGAAACTTGTACCAATTTCGGCGTATTCCATTTGGGGTATCCAACGGCGTGTCATGTTTCCAAAGGACCATCGACTGGATTATTAGAAAGGAGGAATTGAAAGACACATACGCATATCTAGACGACATTACTGTTTGTGGTAAAACTAAGTAAGAGCATGATACAAACCTAGACAGATTTATGACTGCGGTCAGAAAATATCAACTCACTCTCAGCCTAGACAAATGCCAGTTTTCACGAAGCACTATTAACATCCTCGGATACAACATATCTAACAACACCATTAAACCGGATGGCGAACGGCTCAAGCCACTTATCGAACTGTCACCACCAAGTGACCTACCTTCATTGACAAGAATACTAGGTATGTTTGCCCACTATTCCAAGTGGATACCAAAATTTTCGAAAAAAGTTCACGCACTCGTAAAAACATCAAAATTTCCATTAACTAAAGACCAAGTTAAATGCTTTTAAGGTCTTCAAAGCGACATCGCGAAATCGTCTATTCAGGCTATCAACGATAAAATTCCATTTACGGTCGAAACTGATGCGTCGGAGCACTCCATTGCCGCGGTACTCACTCAAGATTCAAGACCTGAGGCGTTCTTTTCTAGAACATTAAATTCCAGTGTACAGAGTTATTCAGCAATCGAAAAGGAGGCCTATGCTATAGTCGAATCGCTAAAGAAATGGAGACATTTTCTTATAGGCAAACAGTTCCGTTTGATAACTGATCAGCGTTCAGGCCAGGAAAAGATAATCATGCAGCTGATGCACTTTCGCGTGTATGTGCTACTGCAAATTCACACATAACAAAACTTCTTTCGTATCATGAAGCGCTGTACCATCCGGGAGTTACCAGCATGTTTCACTGGATTCGATCTAGAAATCTACCATATTCTATAGAGGAAGTTAGAAGTATGACTAAATCGTGCCACTATTGCTCAGAAGTCAAACCAAAATTCTTCCGAAGTGAAAACCAGAAAAATCTGATTAAAGCAACTGTTCCTTTCGAGCGGCTGAGTATCGACTTCAAAGGACCAGTTCCGACAAACAACAACAATACATTCATTCTTACGATTGTCGACGAATATTCACGCTTTCCATTCGCTTATCCCTGCCCGGACGTTAGTTCTAAAACAGTCATTAAACATCTTGACGACTTATTTATGACTTTTGGTATGCCTTCATATATCCATTCAGATCGTGGAACAGCTTTCCTTTCAGCAGAAGTACAAAACTTTTTACATTCGCAAGGTATTGCGACGAGTCGAACTACAGCTTACAACCCTCAGGGCAATGGCCAAGTGGAAAAGTTAAACTCAACCCTCTGGAAAACAATACTTTTGGCTTTGAAAACAAGTAAGCTAGAAATCAAACGCTGGCAAGAAGTACTACATCAATCTTTGCATGCTATTCGATCTTTGCTGTGTACTGTCACAAATTGTACGCCATATGAACGCATGTTTAGACACCAACGTAGATCAAGCAATGGAACTTCAATACCTACGTGGCTAACAAATTCGCATAAGGTTTTATTGAAAAAGTTCAACAGAACTAACAAGTACCAACCAATTGTTGAGGAAGTGGAATTAGTACACAGCAATCCTGACTTTTCGTATGTAAAAATGCCGGACGGACGTGAAACTACCGTTTCCAATCGTCACTTAGTACCCATAAATGAGGAGGGAGAAAATTCCCATCTAGATCGACACCACGCAGCCAGCCCACACAGCCAATTGGATCCAAACACCGAACAATCTCCGAAACTTGTAAGTTATGAGTCTGTTCCTCACGCTCCGACTGCTTCTGAACAGACAGATAACCAAAGCCATGATTGCCAGAGCCCTATGCAAACAGGATCTGAAAGTTCCTCAGTAGAGCAGCAAGTCGAACAACAAGCTACCCGAAAATCTACCCGCTTACGTAGAGCCCCAAAATATTTCGATGATTATATAAAGGATTGAAGAAAACAAAACAGTACGGAAGAATGATGTGAACCAGCCTTTATATTACCAATTTGCCTTAATATTAATTTAAATTAGTAGTGAGATGGTAACCATGTTTTCTTCATATTGTTAAGAACACGTGTGTAACATTTTGCTTATTAAAACCTTGTTAAATAGAAAAGGTGTCTCATTTCAGCTGCATTGGGAGCATTCGAGAGAAAAGTTCTGCGAAAGATTTATGGGCCTCTACGCGTTGGCGACGGCGAGTACCGAAGAAGATTTAATGATGAGTTGTATGAGCTTTACGCAGACGTCGACATAGTACAGCGCATTAAAACACAGCGGCTTCGCTGGCTAGGCCACGTCGTGCGAATGAACGAAGACGCTCCAGCCCAGAAGGTATACTTATCGGCACCCGCCGGTGGAAGCAGAGGAAGAGGAAGACCACCACTCCGATGGAAGGACCAAGTGGAGACCGACCTGCGATCTCGTGGGATCTCGAATTGGCTCCAGTTGGCGCAAAGAAGAAATGACTGGCGAGCTATGTTGGACGGTCAAAATCGCTCAGGCGGTTAGATGGCCATTTAAAGAAGAAGAATGTGGGTATGAAATAGCCAAAGAATATATGTTCTTCTTTTTGAAGAAAGTCAATAGCTTATGCAGAATTGAGTCAACTTGCTGTGGTGACTCTATCGCGTTGTTTAGGGTGTCTGCCCCACTGATGCAATCATCAATGTAGAAATCATCGTGTAGTACTGCGGCTCCAAGCGGATACTTTAAAGTGTTTTCGTTGGCTAGGTACTGCAGGCATTTTGTTGCTAAGTATGGTGCTGAGGAGGTTCCATACGTTACTGTTTTCAAACGAAATGCCATTGAATTGGATTCTGGGTACGGTAGACGAACGATGAATCCTCCTTCCTTATATCTTTTTACGTTATGGGTAAAGTGGCTCTCAATCGTTTATCAGCCAGAGACATAGATCCAGTTGAAGTATCGTTTGTATCGTCAAGCTTCCAAAATTTTTCAATTACTTCATTGGTGGTTTGATCTTCAGAGGTTGGGACTGCAGACGTAGCACTGTTGCTATTGTATTCCTGAAGTCTTTCTGTAACGATCCATCCGAGTCTCGTTCGTTGTAGCGTTGGAAGTTCATTGTTGAGTTTAATTTGCTGGGCGCCCATGAGTTGATAATAAAACTCCGAATGTCATTGACGTGAGTTCGAGGTTTATGTGTCTTGATACATTTCAAATTTTGCGGCCTATCCCTTCAATGCAAATTGATGATGGGGAAGCATTCAAAGAAAGCTTACTGAGCACTTTCTCTGTTATTAAATTTACTTGCGACCCAGAATCAAGTAGGGCTCGGAAAACGCCCACGCGTCCATTGCTTCCAGTCAATTGTACTCTTGCTGTTGCTAGTATTGTCGATGTCTTTGCCCTCTATCTTCCTGGGCCAGTTTCTATGGCCTTTGAACGAGTTTCCAATGCTTGGACCCGGTGCTCTATGAACGTAAGCAGCTCGGTTACATTTATCAGCCTCTTGTTATCGTTGAGGGATTGTTCAAACAGGCTTTCAGTGGACGGGTCCAATTTCATTAATAGTATATGCACTATTATAGCATCCCATTGTTCTACTGGAATTCCCTGTGCCTTTAACCCATGGATGCATTCCTTAGCGAGGTCGTGTATGCACTTAAGGGCTGGCGATGTTTCATTCTTTATTTTTGGATGAGACAGTAGCTTGTTCAGCAATGAGGTCACAATGAGCCTTTTACTGTCGTATCTATTTATCAGCAGGTTCCATGCGGTTTCATAGTTTGCCGTTGAGATAGGCAAATGCTTAATGAGATTCTTTGGTTCATCTGACAAATGAGTGGTTAGATAGAACATTTTTTGGACTTCGCTCATTGGTGCATTGTGTATTAGTTGCACATAGAGGTCCTTGAAGGCTTGGAGTTTCGATTTTTGGTAGTCGTACCAAGTGTTGCTCATTTGCTTTCGTAGTCGGCGTCATATTTGGGGTGATAGAAGCAGTGCGCTGCTACAGGTTATATAGGGTATTGTGTGATTGAGCCTCTAATTCGTAATACGCATCTTGAGTGTATCCGTCGATGTCTTCACTAGTGGTCGATTGCCATAATAACTCGTTGTTAGTGGACATCTCGTTCATGTATTTGGTTATGAGCGATGCCTTAGCTTGGTAATACGACTCAGGATGCTCCTTCTCAAAATTTTCTTTAAACTCGTAGATATTTCGGCTTAGGGCTTGCATTAATGCCTTTTGGTTTCGAATTAACTTATTAATCGTTGCATCATGTGGTTCCTGCTCGTTGACTTTGCCTGCTGGGTTTTCGTTGAGTGCCCCATCATGATCTTTCCGATGAATTTCTGTCGCCTTCAACAGCTTCAGCATTTCTGATTCAAAAATATTCCTGTGTTCCAACGTCGTGTTCGTTCATGTATTTGGTTATGAGCGATGCCTTAGCCTGGTAATACGACTCAGGCTGCTCCTTCTCAAAATTTTCTTTAAACTCGTAGATATTTCGGCTTAGGGCTTGCATTAATGCCTTTTGGTTTCGAATTAACTTATTAATCGTTGCATCATGTGGTTCCTGCTCGTTGACTTTGCCTGCTGGGTTTTCGTTGAGTGCCCCATCATGATCTTTCCGATGAATTTCTGTCGCTTTCAACAGCTTCAGCATTTCCGATTCAAAAATATTCCTGTGTTCCAACGTCGTGCTCGAAATGTGCAGATATAGGTAGGTAAAGTGTTGGTGGGTCAGTGGTAGCTCAGAGAGACATCTTATCTTATTATCAGTGCTCTCAAACTTCGACCACGAATCTTCAAGGCGTTGGAGACGTTCCTCATAGTACTTGTGAGTCTCCCTTGAGCTGGAATCTTTGTGAGGACCCCGATCCTGATGCTCTGGAGACCTCACAACAACTCTATACATATATATATATATATACATAAATTATAAACGTATACTTTTTGTGAATAAAATGAATTAAGATCAGAATTTCACGTTTTGCACATACGCCCTTTTACCCCGCAAGCACGCCTGCGTTTCCCCAAAACATATAGCATATATACCCATGTACATATGTATGTACATACATATTACCGAATATATTCATCTTTTATTTTTTACAATATTAGGCACACCCTAATGCACGTTTTACATAAAATCAACAGCGACGCTAAGAGGCCACCAACCTAACTACGCCCGGCAATAGAAAATATGCAGTGCACAAACAAAAACAACCACGAGCATTCCAATAAGCAAAGGGGTCGGCCAACCAACTTAAGCAGCGGTGATTTGCTACACCCGCGCGCACGCATACATATTTTGGTAACCCAATGTTAGCGGACATAGCATAAAGAGGAGAAGAAAAATGCATTGCTAGCATTGGCAGCAGGTAAAAATGGGATTGCAGGAAAATAACCAGCATATGTACATATGTATGCAAATAATATTAATGTTGAGGGAATGTCCAGCTGATCGATGGAGTGCGAGAAAGCAGCTCACCACAGGCAATGGGGAGTTCCGAGTGGAAGCGGCACCGCTGCAAAAACAGCTAGAATTCATGAAATATATGGGAAATATGTGAATACCAAATACAAATGTATAAACTCAGTGGAAGATGCGCCGTTAGGTTAAGATTTAGTTTTAAGAATTATTATTGTAATTTTGCGGTTTGCCGCCCGCAAAATCTGTATAAAAGGGCGACGATTTTTATGAAATAGGGAAGTCGTTTTGCGACAGCAGCTAGGAATAGTAGTTGGGGTTCTCACCTCAGCGAATGTAAACCTGGGGTTCTCACCTCACGATTGCAAGTTTTTATATTCAGTGGTGGTTTTCACCTCCGCTGACGGTCGGGCCAAGCAGGGGTTTTCACCTCAGCCGCCTTTATTATAGCTAGCCATATTCAATAAGAAAAGAAGGATTAGTACCCAAGTAAAATGAAGATTGTAGATTTGCGAAAAGAGGATAAAATCCCACAAATAAATAACACCTTTTGAATTGAAAACAAATAACAGGGTTTTAAGCAAATTAATGATTGGTAATAATTACTGAATTAGTGCTTCTATTGCGTATTTTGGTTTATTGTGTAATTTTGTTATTGTATGGAAATATGTGACGCTGTCAGGCAAATGACACCACACGCGCAACCAGAATGTGATGATGTCTCAAATGGCAAAATGATAAACTTTCCCATAGATGCAGGTGCAACGTGACGTTGACCAACGGTTGGCAGTATAGTTATAAATTCCACTGTAAATTTATTTAAGTCGTCTTTCGTCTTTTGAATAAAGTAAAGAACGGACGGAAGTCCTAAAAAAATCATTTTTTTTAATCAAATAAGTAGTGGATAATCTAACTGGCGCCCGAGCAATGGGTCCGGTATAAATGTGCGATAAAGTAATGATATAGGCACAGCCGGAAATGTAGATGCAAACAGGACGTACTAGGTACTAGCCGCCATCCAGGATCCAGGACCCGAGCAGGATGTTCCTGATAGTGATGTAAGACTTAATATTAAGAGAAAAGAAAGAAAAGTAATAATTTTTTTTATACACGCAATCAAAAGAAAAGTGAAATTTATATACATACATATTATTAAACTCGTAAAATTCGATGCAAGTAAATTTGAAAAGTGAAAGTAAAATTAATACATTCATAAGGTTCAGTAAAAATCAAAACATAAAAATTCATAATGATTTAGGATAAGGCTTTATTAAGTAAGTGTACCCAACAAAAATTTACAAAATTTCAGTTACCTCTGCCTTGAAAGTGAAATTTTTTTTCTTTGCTAATCTTACTAATATATAACAAGTAAGGATGTCTAAGTTCGGGTGAACCGAACATTAAATACCCAGCGTTAGTTTTCAGAAAAAGGGGGCGTAGTTTTCATCCGATTTCGCCCATTTTAAAAACCAATCTATTCCGAGCCTAAACAATAGCGAATTTGGTGGGCGCGGCCACGCTCCTTGCTTATAAAGCTTTAACCGCTTACATGAGCCAAAAGTACTGAATCGATCTTTACAAGGGTTATACTATGTCCTATATATAACTTTGGAAAAGAAGGCGTGCCATGCCCATAACTTTTAACGTATTTTGTGAAATTTTTTGATATACGGATATATGTGTCCATTAATCAATATTTACCTAATTTTAAAAAAGTGGGTGGTGGCACGCCCACGGATTTTATTATGTTGTTTGTCCCTATTTGAAGATCAGTTTTCATTGCAGATCTTTATGATACTTTCACAGTGGCTTGTTAATAGCGAAATGTTGATATTTTGTTTATTCACTTGTGGGCGGTGCCACGCCCATTTTCCAAAATATTACCAAAAAACCTTTAAACATCACTAATAACATCATCAGGTGAATGAGTGTACTAAATTTTAGCATTATATCTTTATCAGTTAAACAGATATTGCATATTCCGGTTTCCTAACTCTCGTTTAGAGAACTTTAGTCCAAAAAGGGGCGTGGTTGTTCACCGATTTTTCTTATTTTCTGTGGTAGTACTCTACATAAACATAACATGCCTGGTACCTAGTTTCGTAAACCTATCTCACACCGTTCTGAAGTTATTAGCAGTCGAATTTGAAAATTGCCAAGCGATTTCGTTTATTTTCTATATCTGAATTTAACACAACAATAGTATGCCCTCTACAAAATTTCGTTATACTAGCATAAACTGTTCTCTAGTTATTAAGAGTCAAAATTTTAAAATTTCTTCAAATATATGTGGGCGGTGCCACGCCCCTTTTCCAAAAATTTGATAAAATCCGCCTTAGAACATATAAATCAATACATATTGCAAACTTTATCATTGTAGCTGCTTCTGATATGGAATTAACCCGTTTTATACGTTTTTCATCGATTTCGCCCATTTTCAATAGCAACCTACCTTGGCCAGAAAGTAACCTGTATGCAAAATTTCATGCAAATATCTCAATTTTTACTCAAGTTATCGTGTACACGGACGGACAGACGGACACACGGACGGACATGCCTTAATCAATTCCTCTTTTCAACCTAAGAACTTTCATATGTGGAACCCCATATCTAACTCGATTATTTTGCGCCGTTACATAGTACCGTTATGTGGACAAAATTAATATACCCTTGTACTAGTACTAGTACGCTGGTATAAAAACGTAAGTTTGTGAGTGATTGCGGATGTTTGTGGTTCTTTATCGTCTAAACAAATGGCCTGATCATTACATCACATTTTGCAGACAGGTCCTTAGGAGTGTGGAATGGGTAACAGGCATCATGAAATTTCGATAAATTTATCGATAACAGAGTTATCGGTCAAAATGTGGTTTCGGGTAAACTTTGGAATATTCGCACAAAATTGGTATCAATCGAAAGGGGAAGACCACAGCTTTCATTTGGACTTTGGTTCAATTCGATATATTTATCGATAACAGAGTTATCGGTCAAAATGTGGTTTCGGGTAAACTTTGGAATATTCGCACAAAATTCGTATCAATCGAAAGGGGAAGATCACAGCTTTCATTTGGACTTTGGTTCAATTCGATATATTTATCGATAACAGAGTTATCAGTCAAAATGTGATTTCGGGTAAACTTTGGAATATTCGCACAAAATTGGTATCAAACGAAAGGAAAAGACCACAGCTTTCATTTGGACTTTGGTTCATTTCGATATATTTATCGATAACATAGTTATCGGTCAAAATGTGGTTTCGGGTAAACTTTGGAATATTCGCACAAAATTGGTATCAAACGAAAGGGGAAGACCACAGCTTTCACTTGGACTTTGGTTCATTTCGATATATTTATCGATAACAGAGTTATCGGTCAAAATGTGGTTTCAGGTAAACTTTGGAATATTCGCACAAAATTGGTATCAATCCAAAGGGGAAGACCACAGCTTTCATTTGGACTTTGGTTCATTTCGATATATTTATCGATAACAGAGTTATCGGTCAAAATGTGGTTTCGGGTAAACTTTGGAATATTCGCACAAAATTGGTATCAATCGAAAGGGGAAGACCACAGCTTTCATTTGGACTTTGGTTCAATTCGATATATTTATCGATAACAGAGTTATCGGTCAAAATGTGATTTCGGGTAACCTTTGGAATATTCGCACAAAATTGGTATCAAACGAAAGGGGAAGGCCACAGCTTTCATTTGGACTTTGGTTCATTTCGATATATTTATCGATAACATAGTATCGGTCAAAATGTGGTTTCGGGTAAACTTTGGAATATTCGCACAAAATTGGTATCAAACGAAAGGGGAAGACCACAGCTTTCATTTGGACTTTGGTTCATTTCGATATATTTATCGATAACAGAGTTATCGGTCAAAATGTGGTTTCGGGTAAACTTTGGAATATTCGCACAAAACTGGTATCAATCGAAAGGGGAAGACCACAGGATTAATTTGGACTTTGGTTCATTTCGATATATTTATCGATAACATAGTTATCGGTCAAAATGTGGTTTCGGGTAAACTTTGGAATATTCGCACAAAATTGGTATCAAACGAAAGGGGAAGACCACAGCTTTCATTTGGACTTTGGTTCATTTCGATATATTTATCGATAAGAGAGTTATCGGTTAAAATGTGGTTTCGGGTAAACTTTGGAATATTCGCACAAAACTGGTATCAATCGAAAGGGGAAGACAACAGGATTAATTTGGACTTTGCTTCATTTATGGAAACATCTATTTTGAGAACGGCTGGACCTAATACACATAACTAAATTTGGAAGGTAAATTTTGTATCTGCTCGAGATGGTTATACGCTAAAAAAATGAAGGCATTTGGAAAGGTTTTGGAGATGTCCCTAAAAATGTTGACCAGGATAACCTTATAAAGTGTTCTTTCAATTTGAGCCCATTTTCGAGATATTGGTCAAAATGTCAACCAGGAGGGGCCCTTGATGGTATTGGTATGATATGGGTATCAAATGAAAGGTGTTGACAAATGATTTAACATGTTTTAGCTATTTTCCAATATAAAACGAAGGTTTTTAGATATAAACCAAAACGTAGACCAAAATTGGAGCTAGAAGGTTTTTGTGAAAAAATGGGTCTAAAATGAAAGATCTTGATGCGATTTTTAAAATGGAGTCATTTTAAATCCTTTTGGGATTGGGATTGAGAGAGGGATAGTATATGGATGACATTTAAAAAGCAATGTGAAAAGACAAAAGCATATGAAGAGGATGGACGGAGAGAAGGATGTGGAGCTGAAATTAGGAGGGCGAATCACATATTTTAAATGCAAACAAGTTAGCGTTTGGGCAGGACAACGTCTGCCGGGTTTGCTAGTTCTTAATAAAAGCTGAACCACCGGCTCATAAAACTTAGAAGTTCACATAATGTAAAAGTTTTTTTTTAATTGACATTAACTATGATCCGACCTAGTGTATTAACCAACCCTCAGGGAGCTCAAGCCAATCAGGCTCCTCAACCTTCTCAGCCTCAAGCTAACAATCCCAATGCCGACTTAGGAACATTAGTCTCCTTAATTGTGAGCAGGCTGCTGATAGAGGAAAGACAAAGAAATTCAACCCCACTCCTCAACGCGACAGACGAAACTATAAGACTGGAATATAACGGACAGTTAGGAGATTTAGATAAGATCCCCGACATAGTCAGGAGCTTGAGAGAATCTAGCGGAAACCCTTGCGAATATAGTTCCTGGAAGAAGAGTGTAGACAGGGTGTTGAAGATTTATGAGGCATCAAAAGGCACTCCGCAGTATTTCGGAATATTGTCAGTTATTAGGAAGAAAATGGTTGGTAACGCGGACACAGCGCTGGAATCGTATAACACCCCCCTCGATTGGAAAGCAATCTCAAGGTGCCTATCCTTGCACTATGCCGATAAGAGGGATGTCACTACTATTGAGTGTCAACTGACCTCTCTTATCCAGGGTAACTCGACAATACCAGAGTTTTACCAAAATGTTTATACTAATCTCTCCTTAATTTTAAATAAACTAAGTAGCCTGGAGATGAGCCAGGAATCTCTTTCGCTGCTAACACAGCCATACAGACATAAAGCCTTGGACACCTTCATAAGGGGTTTAAAGGGTGTTTGTTTGGTTGTTGTGTTTTCCGACAGGGTGGATACTGGATTTATATTGGAAAGAATTTCCGTAGTCCCTTGTCAATTTTGGTTTTGTAGGAAACCGGTTTCGTCGATGCGACATCTTCAATGCTTTATTTCGTTCTTAAGGGTGATTTACCTCGTCTCTTGGGTATGAAGGAACGAAGTAGCTACGTGTTCTCTCAGAGCCCAGCCAGAAAACCGGTTGCAGGCCCGTTATCCTTAAAATAACTTGCAACTACCCCAATTTAACCAGAATCCCCGCAAATAAACCAAAATACCCAACAGCTTTATCCAAACTATCGCCAATCTCAGACACTAAGACCATTAGATCCGAAGCCCCAACCTCGTCCAGAGCCAATGGATATCGATCGGTCTACTCAGTCTAGAGCCGTTAACTATATGAATAGACAAAGCATCAGCAAACCGGCCGAAAAAAGGACGGCAAGCTTCTCCCAGGAGACACCACTTAAACAGCAAAGGAATTTCCATTACAGGGAGAACAAGCAAACCAACAATACCCCTCTGCCCCGCAAGGTCAATATCAGGAGGACCAACGATACCAACAAAATTGGACTCCAGCAGAACATTAATATGAAGCATACGTGGCTGAAGCAGTGGACGAGGAGCCTTGGCCTGTGTCACCTGCTTATATACTCTGGACTCGCGAACAGGAACCTATGGACTGATACGTACGTTGCGCCATGCTGTCGAGCTACGCAACCTTCAACGTCGTCCGACTCGCCTCTACCTTCTGGTAACGCGATTCCTTCGACTTCAAGATTGCGCCGTAGTGCGCGACCCAGCCTATTACCACCTAGGCATACGCACCAGTCCTTGACCCCCGGAATCAACTCTACTCCCCCTTCGCATTTCGGTATCCTGCAATTTAATTGCAACGGCCTACCTGGTAAAATTGTTGAAGTGACAGATTTAATGAAGCGACTGAACATCAAGATCGCGGCGATTCAGGAGACAAAGCTAGGGGGAAGGCCGTCTCTTCAGACCTGCAACGGGTACAATGTACACCGGTGTGACCGTGCGAGAGGGCTTGGGGGTGGTCTGGCATTCATCACGCATCAATCTGTGCAGTATCGTCTATTTGAGCCTGACATCGACCCGAGGGACACCACCTTAGAACGTCATGGTATGGTTGTCCGGTCAGGCGATGCCGACCTTGAAATCATAAACATTTACATACCTCCTGTCACCTGTTGTCCCAGGGATTACCACCCTGACATTCGTGCGTTACTCAGGGGCGAGAACCGCGTCATCCTTGGTGACTTCAACGCACACCACGACCTGTGGCACTCCAGCTTGCAGGCCGATGGTAGGGGACGGGAGCTGGCTGACCAAATAGATGATTCGACGTTCTGCACGGTAAATGGAGATGCCCCCACTAGAGTGGCGGTAAACTGCTCTAGCTCGCCAGACATCACCATAGTCAGCGCTGGCTTAATAAACTGCGTTGAATAGCGTCCGATGCTGACGCTTGCTTCAGACCACCTACCCATAGTGCTCTCTATCGATCGCCCCACCGACTTTGTCACCGCTGAGAATCGCACATTCACTAACTTGAATAAAGCCGACTGGGAGGTCTTTCTCAACACCACAGAGAGCGCCTTCGCTGCTCTTCCCACCCCGTCTGACGTACGAGAAGGGGAAAAGGCGTTTCGTATGACCCTAATTTCAGCCTCCCATCAACATATTCCGTCAGGTAGAATAAGGGAAGTGTGTCCATTCTTCCCCACAGAGGCAGCGGCCCTGGCAAATGAACGTGACCATATTAGACGCCTTGACCCTACGGATCCTCAAATAAGGGATCTTAATGAGGAAATCAGACGCTTAGTAGATCAACACAAACGCGCTAAGTGGGATGAGCACCTAAGGTCTTGCAACCTCTTGGCTGGAGTTGGCAAATTATGGTCTACGGTGAAATCTACACCTACTAAAGCTAACGACAAAATATCCATCGCCTTCGGTGATAAGGTTCAGTCGAAGCCAAAAAGATGCGCCAGCGCCTTCTGCCGACAATTTGTAATGCATTCTGCGTTGAACAAAGAGATTCGCCGAGCCACCAGGGAAGCGCACAAACACAAAAACAGCGATGCGCCCATTGCCATCTCCACAACAGAAGTTCATGAGGCAATTCGGAGATCTAAGAACACCAAATATATTGGCCCCGATGGCATTTCCATGCTGATGCTGAAACACCTCGGCGACGAAGGCGCAAGATACCTTACGCACATTTTCAACCTTTCCCTGTCCACCTTTGTTATTCCTGAAAGATGGAGACAAGCCAAGGTGGTCCCACTACTAAAGCCTGGCAAGCCAGCTGCCGTAGGGGAGTCATATCGCCCGATATCTCTCCTCTCGCCAGTAGTGAAGGTGTTGGAATCTATCTTGTTGCCGTACTTCACCGCAAACCTGCGGCTCGCCGAACATCAGCATGGATTTCGCAAAAATCACAGCACCACCACCGCGCTGAAAGCCATAACCACTCAGATAGGGGACGGATTAAACCAAAAGCGTCCAAACCACAGGACAGTGCTAGTTGCGCTTGACCTGGCCAAAGCTTTTGACACGGTCAACTATGCGCAACTAATGAAAGACCTTGAAGACTCGTCCGTTCCTCCCTGTCTTAAACGTTGGACTGTCAACTACCTGAGTAGTCGTCAATCGTCGGTTGAGTTCAGAGGTGCCAGATCAAAACCCAGAATAGTTAAACAAGGGGTGCCACAGGATGGTGTGCTATCCCCGTTTTTGTTTAACTATTACATATCGAAACTTCCCCCCCCACCAAAAGGGTGTCTCGATCGTCTCTTACGCCGACGATTGTACGATTTTGGCTACTGGCCCCTCCGTTGAAGAACTCTGCTTTCGCATAAACTCTTACCTCCCAGCCGTGTCCGAATTCTTCGCCGGGAGAAACCTGGCACTGTCACCGAATAATTCCTCGGCCACCCTATTCACGACGTGGACAACGCAAGTGAACATGGAATTAGACGTCTACGTTGATAGTGTCAACTGTTGCAAACCGCAGCATCCGAACGGACGCCTGGCCAAAGAGAATCCACCCCCCAGGAGCATAAGGAGTCATCTACGCAAACACTACGATGAGATCCGGCACCTGATTTCCACGCCGTTTGATCCTAAGGTGCACCGGCAGGCCCTCACCCTCATCCACACGAATTCGGTAAATTCCTTTGTTGGCTCTCTCCCGGTGAACGCCGTTCTTCAGGGAGACTAGGGTGATGCTGGCTCAACTCCGGTCTGAATATTGTAATAGGTTAAACTCTTACCTATCCATACTAAACCCCGACTTGCGTAATGTCTGTCCGACATGCGGCTTGTCCCCCATAACACAAACCATCTTTTTGTCTGCTCAACTGAGCCTACTCTTCTAACACCCATATCCCTCTGGTCCTCCCCTGTTGAAGCCGCTAGGTTTCTAGGACTTCCGTTAGAAGAGTTCGATGACAATATTGGGTAAGGTAGATACTGACTACCTAGGCAGGGCATCGTAGTGCTACAACAACAACAACAACAGCCATCGCAAGAGTATACAGAAGAAAACCAAGCAGACGAGGAATGGAGAAATAGGGTAAGGATACTGGTGTATACAGGCTCGAGTAAAAATTACATACAACCGAAATTTGTAACAAACCCCATACCCAACAAAAAACCATTTGTTGTAAATTTCATAGCAGGCCAAATCAAGATTACCCATCACACGGTAATAAATTTGTTCGGTGAGGAGAACACAAACTTGAAATTCTTTATTCTACCAGACCTCAAGACTTTCCACGGAATTATCGGTAACGATAGTTTGAAGGACCTTGAGGCAACTATCAACTTCCGCAATGATACGATGCAGTTCGGCAACGGAAAAAAAATCCGAATCAAGCTGTTTACGCGACTTGGGTAGCCACACGTCCCAATTCCAAAACTATAATAAAACCCCTTACTCTGAATTGTACATATATAATTACCGTCATTGAATTACGTCATTATATCATTTTTATGAATTATACTATATCTCATTCTGAATTATATTATATTATTCACCTCAAGATATAAACACACCCTTAGCTTAAGTATGAAATATGGAATCATTTGGGACGTGTGGCAACCCTGCGTAAATCACCCCGCACCAATTCGCCGCATTAAAAAACAGCTGATGTGGGGGCGGCCATCATTTTTTATTATTCCAATTGCTCTACCTTTTTTGCATACACTCCGGCTTTGCCAAGTTTCTAAATAGTTTACAAATTCTCTCTCTTTTAATATATATATATATACATATTGTGAACCAAAACCATAAATATAAGTTTGAAAGTGTTTTATATGGTGTTCTACTGGTTTTAGTGGTGCTTTGAAATAAATATACGATACGCACCTTTGAAAAGTGCGAATAAATAATAACTTTTGTTGCCGGTTATTACAATTCTTGTCCGTGATCAGCGGCTTTTACACACATATACGTATATATATCTTTTCGCAACATAAATTAAAGCGCCTGGTTCCTACAATATGAAATCAATACAATAATAAGGAAGCTACACCAGTACTCCTGTACCACAGGAGGACGCTCAACATATTTGGACAAGCACGAAACATTGAAAGCAAAGGCTCGCGGGGCAACCGAGACAAGCACTCTAATTACGACTGTGAGTATTACAAAGTTAAACATGGTCCTTCTTCGCCATTGAAGAAACCAGCCCCTGCTCATATATATATATAATACGCGAAAATTATAATCCTTAAATCTTAATATTGGTTCCCGCCAAAACCCCTAATTTTCCCGCCAATCTTATAAATAAAAATGAATGTGTGTCTGTGTGTCTGTGTGTCCTTTATGGGCGTCCAAAGTACTCAACCGATTTTTATGAAATTTTCACAGTATATTCTTGAGATCATGGGTTAAAGCATAGGCTATATTAATTTTTGGAAAAGTGGGCGGTGCCACGCCCCCAGGCTATATAAAACTACAATTCTTCATAACTCTGAACATATTTAGTGTAAATTAATGATTTTTGGATATGTGTGGCCTTTGGTCAAGATTTATGTAATTTTGGAAAAGTGGGCGGTGCCACGCCCACATTTTTTGTGTTTTGTTTGTACTTCAATAATGTCCAAAGTTTATGGTCGATCTCTTTTAAACTTTCAAGATTGGTTCAGAAGATTGTTGTGTACGATTTAGGCTATATCAATTTTTGGAAAAGTAGGCGGTGCCACGCCCCAAGGCTATATAAAATTTAAATTCTTCATAGCTCTGAACATATTTGGCCTAAAGTAATGATTTCTGGATATGTGTGTCCTTTAGTCAAGATTTATGTAATTTTGGAAAAGTGGGCTGTGCCACGCCCACATTTTTTGTGTTTTGTTTGTACTTCAATAATGTCCAAAGTTTATGGTCGATCTCTTTTAAACTTTCAAGATTGGTTAAGAAAATTGTTGTGTACGATTTATAAAATTTAAATTCTTCATAGCTCTGAACATATTTGGTCTAAATTAATGATTTCTGGATATGTTTGTCCTTTGGTCAAGATTTATGTAATTTTGGAAAAGTGGGCGGTGCTTTAGTGACATTTTAACGTCCTTAAATCTTAATCAAAGCACTTAATTTTTTTTGTTTGTTATTGCCGCTCATACATATCTAGAGTATTATAGGTAGATATATGATATAATTAAATAAGTACTAACTATACATCTGCTCAGCAGCGCATAATGGTTTTTGTCATACCCATTTATTTGTTTATACCAAAGACTTTAAAGCCAGAAACATTGTATATCCTAAAGCACTGCAATAAATGGAATGTTAAAAGTTAAAGAAAAATATTTGAAAATGTATTTCTAGGGAAGTCACTGGTCAGGCAGAACAACGTCTGCCGTGTCTGCTAGTTATATATATATATAAATCTCGTTGAACCTAAATTAGTTACTGCGAAAATTCACACACATACAGTGTAAGAAATAAATAACGCGAAAATCTCTTTCTATAAATATATACATATATACGTTCAAAAACAGTGGGCCTAAACGCAAAAGTTTCCTCTCAAATAAAATATTTTAAATTTCACTGGTTATTCAAACCATTCCTCACAAATTTAATAAATTTCAATTTTGGGTCAAACGTAAAATAATAAGCACCGTAAATTAGTGTTGCAAATCCCGAAAAAGTAATTGATAAAATTATAAATTACCGCCCATTGATTATATCCATTTATACGTAGTTATATACCGTGGACAACGCGTACATACTAATTTTAGACCAGTACATCCCCTGAACAGTGGTACAAGACTGCTGAATTCCCAGTTAAAAAAAAAACCGCGTGTAGCCAGTACACGTGAAAGAAGTTAACTTCTTAAATTCAGAAAAATTCAGAAATAACGAAATATGAATAAGGTGTATTCGAGAATTGTTTAGATTCACAATTTCTTACTTCCATTCAAAAATATCTTATGCATTGTGCGTTTTGCTTCAAATTTGGTAAGTGGGTAGAATTATGCCTAAATTAACAGGGGCCAATACGAATGGGATATAGAGGAAGAGGGGCGGGGTAAAAGGAAAGCGGGTAATGAAGAGAAAAAGGGGGGAGATAGAGTGAAGGCAAAGAAAGATTGGAAGGAGAGTTGTAAAAGGGGGGACAGTGAGCTCGCATTTAGACAGGACGTCTGCCTCTACTACATATCGACAGCCACACTGCAAAACCCCGTAAGTCACTATTTTTCCAAAAATAAGGTTCTGAGCCTTTCCCATAGATCGTGATATTTCGCACATTAAAATTCAGTCAAAATCGGGTTACAACTTCCCGTTTCTTTCCAGTGGTGAAATGTAATAGCCGTCGTATAATTATTACAGTTTTTTCCCTCTCCTGAAAACTTTTTGGTTTTGAACATACAGGGTTTTGCAGTGTGGCTGTCGATATATAATGTATAAGATTGAAATATTGTATGTGTGTATGTATGCATAACTTAAGTTGCGTTCTAAACGGATTGACCGATCATAACCAACTTTAGAACAGAAACCCATCGATGAATTAAGAGGGATAAGGGAAAAGGTGCGGGCACCTGACATACAAATGGGATTTTTCATGTTGCATATCTCTGGAAGTATTCATGCTAGGCCGCTAAAATTCAACAGAGTTATATGAGGATTATGAAACCACTCGTATAAGGATTTGAAGAACGGGCATAATTGGTATCAGTTCTATCGACTTTATCAAACTTACCTACCTAATTTCGATTTACTCCATGGAATGGAACCAATTTCATCCATTCACGGAATATGTAATTCGACCTAAGGCATGTCTCAATCTCAAGGGGGCGAATAGAAATTTTTGTCAAATAGCATCCGCGCACGCATTTTTTCTGCGTGCCTGGTAGAACGAATTTATGCGCCGGTATAAAATCAAGCCGTCCGAGTCTGAGGATTGAATTTTATTGATTTGGGGGGACATTCCAGTTCTAATGTACTTGAATTAAATTCTTACAAAATCCGAAGAATTATTTAAAACTATAAAAGATGGTGATGAACACCCTAGGCCAAACTAATTGATTTTTAGATGTTACTAGCAGACCCGGCAGACGTTGTTCTGCCTGACCAGTGACTTCCCTAGAAATACATTTTGAAATATTTTTCTTTAACTTTTAACATTCCATTTATTGCAGTGCTTTAGGATATACAATGTTTCCGGTTTTAAAGTCTTTGGTATAAACAAATAAATTTTTTGAATGTCCAACTCAAAAAACAGATCATTTGAACTCAATGGGTATGACAAAACCCATTATGCGCTGCTGAGCAGATGTATAGTTAGTACTTATTTAATTATATCCTATATCTACCTATAATACTCTGGATATGTATGAACGGCAAAAACAAACAAACAAAAATAAGTGCTTTGATTAAGATTTAAGAACGTTAAAATGTCACTAAAGCAAATACATTCAGGGATATAACGAATTGAAATATTACTTAGTTTGTGGTCCTGGAACTGCCCACTTTTCCAAAGAATTTACAAATGTAGCCTATGTATGTCGTACCCTTCGAAGATTTTAACGTATTGGAAAAGCTTAAAACAGATCAACCATAAACTTTGGACATTATTGAAGTACAAACAAAGCACTGAATACAAAAAATGTGGGCGTGGCACGGCCCACATTTCCCAAATTATATAATTCTTGACCAAGGGACACACATATTCAAAAACCATTAGTTTAGACCAAAAATATTCAAAGTTATGATGATTTAAATTTTATATAGCCTGGGGGCGTGGCACAGCAATCTTCTGAACCAATCTGGAAATTTAGAGAAGATCGACCATAAGCTTTGATTTTATTTAAGTACAAACAAAACACAAAAAATGTGGGCGTGGGACCGCCCACTTTTCCCAAATTATATCTATCTTGACTAAAGAACACACATATCCAAAAATCTTTAATTTAGACATAATATGTTCAGAGTTATGAAGAATTTAAATTTTATATAGCCTGGGGGCGTGGCACTGGCTACTTTTCCAAAAATTCATATAGCCTGAATAGTACACAACAATTTTCTTAACCAATCTTGAAAGTTTAAAAGAGATCGACCATAAACTTTGGACATTATTGAAGTACAAACAAAACACAAAAAATGTGGGCGTGGCACCGCCCACTTTTCCAAAATTACATAAATCTTGACCAAAGGACACACATATCCAGAAATCATTAATTTAGACCAAATATGTTCAGAGCTATGAAGAATTTAATTTTTATATAGCCTGGGGGCGTGGCACCGCCTACTTTTCCAAAAATTGATATAGCCTAAATCGTACACAACAATCTTCTGAACCAATCTTGAAAGTTTAAAAGAGATCGACCATAAACTTTGGACATTATTGAAGTACAAACATAACACAAAAAATGTGGGCGTGGCACCGCCCACTTTTCCAAAATTACATAAATCTTGACCAAAGGACACACATATCCAAAAATCATTAATTTAGACCAAATATGTTCAGAGTTATGAAGAATTGTAGTTTTATATAGCCTGGGGGCGTGGCACCGCCCACTTTTCCAAAAATTAGTATAGCCTATGCTTTAACCCATGATCTCAAGAATATACTGTGAAAATTTCATAAAAATCGGTTGAGTACTTTGGACGCCCATAAAGGACACACAGACACACAGACACACAGACACACAGACACACAGACACACATTCATTTTTATTTATAAGATATGCAGTTGTGGTTTGGACGCATACATACAGCCACCTTAGGTCCATTTAATATAGCTATTTACTCAACATATTATACTCAACAAGCATGACAATAACAAATGAGTTGACAATTGCAGCAACAAAAATCAACTATGTACATAATTACTGTACTAATCTAACCAGCACCAAAGGCAATTATGTACAGCGTGTGTGTGTGTTGGTGTGCACCATCTAGCGTCATATGGCGTTTTCAGTGCCATCTAGTTACGCAGCAGTAGTGCGGATTTCAAAGACAACAACCAATATTCTATTTCCGTTGCATAGTTCCCGTTATATCATCTATTACAATACAATTTTCTCAATTTTACTCTCAATAAAAACTTCATATCGCCGCCTAAGAAGTTAACTTCAAAAATTGTTTGCGTAAATAAAAGAAAAGGTCGATAAAATCTCCCAAAATTGCTAAAGTCAAGTTAAGCAAATCAATTTAGAATGACTACCGTGGCTGAAAATAAATTTATATCTGAAACAGATATTTTTACAGATTACTGTACTCGGTTCCGCGCAACCCCCCTTCAAGACAATACCGAGTCAGCCCTAAAATTAAAAGATAAAAATATCGATGTATTTTGGTCTAGAGTACAGAGTGCCTTTGACGTGGTAGTAGAATCAGACGACCACGACATTCCCGATGATTTTAAACCTGCCGCCTTCGGTAAATACCGAGCCTGCCTAATAGCGTATGAGGAGACAAAGGCTTAACAAGGCGATCAACTCCAACTCAAGGAATTGAGTAATCCCGCGCCTCAAGTGCCAACCCAACCCCCCTCAGAGTCCTCCCATATGAACCTGAAAGTCCCCCCATGTGATACACAAATTTTCTATGGAGGGTATGATCAATGGCCGTCCTTCCGTGACATGTTCACAGCGGTGTATATCAACCACTCCAAACTCTCCAGCGCCCAAAAACTGTATCACCTCCGTCAAAAGACTAAAGGTAAGGCAGGTCAAATAGTACAACAATTTCCCCTAAGTGACGACAATTTTGCCCTAGCATGGGAAGCTCTTAAGTCACGATATGAGAACAAAAGACGGAAATTCTTTCCAATATAAATCCAGTATCCACCCTGTCGGAGAACACAAGGTGTCCAAGGCTTTATGTCTGTATGTCTGTGTTAGCAGCGAAAGAGATTCCTGGCTCATCTCCAGGCTACTTAGTTTATTTAAAATTAAGGAGAGATGAGTATAAACATTTTGGTAAAACTCTGGTATTGTCGAGTTACCCTGGATAAGAGAGGTCAGTTGACACTCAATAGTAGTGACATCCCTCTTATCGGCATAGTGCAAGGATAGGCACCTTGAGATTGCTTTCCAATCGAGGGGGGTGTTATACGATTCCAGCGCTGCCAACCATTTTCTTCCTAATAACTGACAATATTCCGAAATACTTCGGAGTGCCTTTTGATGCCTCATAAATCTTCAACACCCTGTCTACACTCTTCTTCCAGGAACTATATTCGCAAGGGTTTCCGCTAGATTCTCTCAAGCTCCTGACTATGTCGGGGATCTTATCTAAATCTCCTAACTGTCCGTTATATTCCAGTCTTATAGTTTCGTCTGTCGCGTTGAGGAGTGGGTTTGAATTTCTTTGTCTTTCCTCTATCAGCAGCCTGCTCACAATTGAGGAGACTAATGTTTCTAAGTCGGCATTGGGACTGTTAGCTTGAGGCTGAGAAGGTTGAGGAGCCTGATTGGCTTGAGCTCCCTGAGGGTTGGTTAATACACTAGGTCGGATCATAGTTAATGTCAATTAAAAAAAAACTTTTACATTATGTGAACCTCTAAGTTTTATGAGCCGGTGGTTCAGCTTTTATTAAAAACTAGCAAACCCGGCAGACGTTGTCCTGCCCAAACGCTAACTTGTTTGCATTTAAAATATGTGATTCGCCCTCCTAATTTCAGCTCCACATCCTTCTCTCCGTCCATCCTCTTCATATGCTTTTGTCTTTTCACATTGCTTTTTAAATGTCATCCATATACTATCCCTCTCTCAATCCCAATCCCAAAAGGATTTAAAATGACTCCATTTTAAAAATCGCATCAAGATCTTTCATTTTAGACCCATTTTTTCACAAAAACCTTCTAGCTCCAATTTTGGTCTACGTTTTGGTTAATATCTAAACACCTTCGTTTTATATTGGAAAATAGCTAAAACATGTTAAATCATTTGTCAACACCTTTCATTTGATACCCATATCATACGAGTACCCATACCATCGAGGGCCCCTCCTGGTTGACATTTTGACCAATATCTCGAAAACGGGCTCAAATTGAAAGAACACTTTATAAGGTTATCCTGGTCAACATTTTTAGGGACATCTCCAAAACCTTTTCAAATGCCTTCATTTTTTTAGCGTATAACCATCTCGAGCAGATACAAAATTTACCTTCCAAATTTAGTTATGTGTATTAGGTCCAGCCGTTCTCAAAATAGATGTTTCCATAAATGAAGCAAAGTCCAAATTAATCCTGTTGTCTTCCCCTTTCGATTGATACCAGTTTTGTGCGAATATTCCAAAGTTTACCCGAAACCACATTTTGACCGATAACTCTCTTATCGATAAATATATCGAAATGAACCAAAGTCCAAATGAAAGCTGTGGTCTTCCCCTTTCGTTTGATACCAATTTTGTGCGAATATTCCAAAGTTTACCCGAAACCACATTTTGACCGATAACTATGTTATCGATAAATATATCGAAATGAACCAAAGTCCAAATTAATCCTGTGGTCTTCCCCTTTCGATTGATACCAGTTTTGTGCGAATATTCCAAAGTTTACCCGAAACCACATTTTGACCGATAACTCTGTTATCGATAAATATATCGAAATGAACCAAAGTCCAAATGAAAGCTGTGGCCTTCCCCTTTCGTTTGATACCAATTTTGTGCGAATATTCCAAAGTTTACCCGAAACCACATTTTGACCGATACTATGTTATCGATAAATATATCGAAATGAACCAAAGTCCAAATGAAAGCTGTGGCCTTCCCCTTTCGTTTGATACCAATTTTGTGCGAATATTCCAAAGGTTACCCGAAATCACATTTTGACCGATAACTCTGTTATCGATAAATATATCGAATTGAACCAAAGTCCAAATGAAAGCTGTGGTCTTCCCCTTTCGATTGATACCAATTTTGTGCGAATATTCCAAAGTTTACCCGAAACCACATTTTGACCGATAACTCTGTTATCGATAAATATATCGAAATGAACCAAAGTCCAAATGAAAGCTGTGGTCTTCCCCTTTGGATTGATACCAATTTTGTGCGAATATTCCAAAGTTTACCTGAAACCACATTTTGACCAATAACTCTGTTATCGATAAATATATCGAAATGAACCAAAGTCCAAGTAAAAGCTGTGGTCTTCCCCTTTCGTTTGATACCAATTTTGTGCGAATATTCCAAAGTTTACCCGAAACCACATTTTGACCGATAACTATGTTATCGATAAATATATCGAAATGAACCAAAGTCCAAATGAAAGCTGTGGTCTTCCCCTTTCGTTTGATACCAATTTTGTGCGAATATTCCAAAGTTTACCCGAAACCACATTTTGACCGATAACTCTGTTATCGATAAATATATCGAATTGAACCAAAGTCCAAATGAAAGCTGTGGTCTTCCCCTTTGGATTGATACCAATTTTGTGCGAATATTCCAAAGTTTACCCGAAACCACATTTTGACCGATAACTCTATTATCGATAAATATATCGAAATGAACCAAAGTCCAAATGAAAGCTGTGGTCTTCCCCTTTCGATTGATACCAATTTTGAGCGATTATTCCAAAGTTTACCCGAAACCACATTTTGACCGATAACTATGTTATCGATAAATATATCGAAATGAACCAAAGTCCAAATGAAAGCTGTGGTCTTATCCTTTCGATTCATACCAATTTTGTGCGAATACTCCAAATTTTACGGAAAACAAAATTTTTACCGATAACTCTATTATCGATAAATTTATCGAAATTTCATGATGCCTGTTACCTATTCTACACTCCTAAGGACTTGTCTGCAAAATTTCGTACTGATCGGGCCATTTGTTTAGACGATAAAGAACCACAAACATCCGCAGTCACTCACAAACTTACGTTTTTATATATTAGTAGGAAACCGGTTTCGTCGATGCGACATCTTCAATGCTTTATTTCGTTCTTAAGGGTGATTTACCTCGTCTCTTGGGTATGAAGAAACCCGAAGACCTTCCGCAAGCATTGCACCTATGCTTGATATTAGAAAATCAAATGGCACGAAGTAGCTACGTGTTCTCTCAGAGCCCAGCCAGAAAACCGGTTGCAGGCCCGTTATCCTTAAAATAACTTGCAAACTGCCCCAATTTAACCAGAATCGCACCAGCGATTCCCGCAAATAAACCAAAATACCCAACAGCTTTATCCAAACTATCGCCAATCTCAGACACTAAGACCATTAGATCCGAAGCCCCAACCTCGTCCAGAGCCAATGGACATCTATCGGTCTACTCAGTCTAGAGCCGTTAACTATATGAATAGACAAAACAACAGCAAACCGGCCGAAAAGAGGACGGCAAGCTTCTCCCAGGAGACACCACTTAAGCAGCAAAGGAATTTCCATATTATACAGGGAGAACAAGCAAACCAACAATACCCCTATGCCCAGCAAGGTCAATATCAGGAGGACCAACGATACCAACAAAATTGGACTCCAGCAGAACAGGAATATGAAGCATACGTGGCTGAAGCAGTGGACGAGGAGCCTTGGCCTGTGTCACATGCTTATATGCTCTGGACTCGCGAACAGGAACCTATGGACTGATACGTACGTTGCGCCATGCTGTCGAGCTACGCAACCTTCAACGTCGTCCGGCTCGCCTCTACCTTCTGGTAACGCGATTCCTTCGACTTCAAGATTGCGCCGTAGTGCGCGACCCAGCCTATTACCACCTAGGCATACGCACCAGTCCTTGACCCCCAGCATCAACTCTACTCCCCCTTCGCATTTTAATTGCAACGGCCTACCTGGTAAAATTGTTGAAGTGACAGATTTAATGAAGCGACTGAACATCAAGATCGCGGCGATTCAGGAGACAAAGCTAGGTGGAAGGTCGTCTCTTCAGACCTGCAACGGGTACAATGGGGGTGGTCTGGCATTCATCACGCATCAGTCTGTGCAGTATCGTCTATTTGAGCCTGACATCGACCCGAGGGACACCACCTTAGAACGTCAAGGTATGGTTGTCCGGTCAGGCGATGTCGACCTTGAAATCATAAACATTTACGTATCTCCTGTCACCTGTTGTCCCAGGGATTACCACCCTGACATTCGTGCGTTACTCAGGGGCGAGAACCGCGTCATCCTTGGTGACTTCAACACACACCACAACCTGTGGCACTCCAGCTTGCAGGCCGATGGTAGGGGACAGGAGCTGGCTGACCAAATAGATGATTCGACGTTCTGCACGGTAAATGGGGATGCCCCCACTAGAGTGGCGGTAAACTGCTCTAGCTCGCCAGACATCACCATAGTCAACGCTGGCTTAATAAACTGCGTTGAATGGCGTCCGATGCTGACGCTTGCTTCAGACCACCTACCCATAGGGCTCTCTATCGATCGCCCCACCGACTTTGTCACCGCTGAGAATCGCACATTCACTAACTTCAATAAAGCCGACTGGGAGGGTTTTCTCAACACCACAGAGAGCGCCTTCGCTGCTCTTCTCACCCCGTCTGACGTACGAGAAGGGGAAAAGGCGTTTCGTATGGCCCTAATTTCAGCCTCCCATCAACACATGTCCATTCTTCCCACAGAGGCAGCGGCCCTGGCAAATGAACGTGACCATATTAGACGCCTTGACCCTACGGATCCTCAAATAAGGGATCTTAATGCGGAAATCAGACGCTTAGTAGATCAACACAAACGCGCTAAGTGGGAGGAGCACCTAAGGTCTTGCAACCTCTTGGCTGGAGTTGGCAAATTATGGTCTACGGTGAAATCTACACCGACTAAACCTAACGACAAAATATCCATCGCCTTCGGTGATAAGGTTCAGTCGAAGGTGCAGTGAAATAACTCCCAAATGAAATAACTCCCATGAAATAACTCCCAATGAAATAAGTCCCAATAAAAATAAAATAATTCCCAACTTTAATAAATGAAATAACTCCCAAAGAAGGAAATGAAATAACTCCCAATATTTGGCAGTTATTTCACAATGAAACCACAAGTCCCCAAAAAAATGAAATAACCCCCAAATGAAATAAGTCTAAAAAAAATGAAATAACTCCCAAATGAAATAAGTTCCAAAAAAAAATGAAATAAATCCCAAATCAAACTTTGAAATGGTATATTTTTACAATATAATCAGTTACAATGAAATTTGAAAAATACAGGAAGTTAATATGTACCTAGATATGTGAATGTAACAATTACATGAAAACCTGAATAGTGTTGTCGACCTTTTGACGGCAAATCAGACAGTTAAAGTTTTCTAGTCCTTCAGAAATACTCTTAGCTGGCAGCATTAGAACACAAGCGTTGCATATTTTTAAATGTTTGCGCGGCATCAATAGTACATTGGGCTCAACCTCCAAACAAATTACGCACCCAAAAAGCGAATTAATGTCAGTGACATTAAGACGCATGACCAAAAACGAATTAAAGTCAGTGGCGTTAATTCGTATAATATTTTGACTTTAGTTCGCTTTGGACATGCGAATTAATGTCATTGAGGCAAAATTTGACTTAGGTCAGATCCTCAATTCGGGGCGTGATCAAAGGTATTTATGTGCAGAACTCCTTTCTGCATTGGCGGCCTTCGGCCGCGCTTCAAAAAATAACCCTGGGCTACGCCATTTCAAGTCCGGGTGTGTGCCATAGCCGTGGCTACCGCCGCGGTGATGTCCTTCCGCGTGCCACGTTTCCAACTTTTTCACTTTTTTGGCTCAGCGTAATGTGCCATTACAACAACCACATGAAAATGACAGAAAATTGTGAACTTTAACTGGAAATAACTTTTGAACTGTTGAAAAAAATCTCATTTCAGATTCTAAATCTAGACATGGGTAATCGTTTACGTGGGGTACCGAGCGCTAATACACAACCAAAAATGTGGAGATATGTATCAGGAGACGCGCTTTGGTCCCAGGAGCATGAATATAACTCCGCTGAACCAATATTTTTCGTAGTTTACGAGATATTTGCAGTTAAAGTCATTTTCATGTGGTTGTTGTAATCACATTACCCTGTGAGAAAAGAGTGCCACGCAGAAGGACATCACCGTGGCGGTAGCCACGGCTATGGCAAGCACCCGGAGTTGGAATGGCGCAGCCCAGGTTTATTTTTTGAAGCGCGGCCGAAGGCCGCCAACGCGGAAAGGAGTTCTGCACATAAATACCATTGATCACGCCCCGAATTGGGGATCTTTCCTAAGTCAATCCCAGATTCATCTTTTAAATCCCAGATTCATGATATAATGATCATAAGTCAAAGGTGATAATGAAAAATGAAAATTTGGAATATAAAAAATGTACTGACTTTAGTTCGCTTTCATAATGCGAACTAATGTCAATGACGTTAGTTCGCTAAAAATATTCCCCAACAAAAATTAAATAACTCCCATTAAAAATGAAATAACTCCCAATGCCTGGATTACAAGCAATGAAGTAGTAAGTCCCAAAAAATGAAATAACTCCCAATTTCCAAAAATTATGAAATAACTCCCAAAGATATTTTATTGGGGATTATTTCATTATGAAATAATTCCCAGTTAAAATTATGAAATAAGTCCCAATGAATTGGGATCTATTTCATAATGAAATAAGTCCCAACTTGCATGGAAAATATTTGGGAGTTATTTCATTTTTTTGTAGGGAGTTATTTCATTTGGGAGTTATTTCACTGCACCTCAGTCGAAGCCAAACAGATGCGCGAGCGCCTTCTGCCGACAATTGAACAAAGAGATTCGCCGAGCCACCAGGGAAGCGCACAAACACAAAAACAGCGATCCGCCCATTGCCATCTCCACAACAGAAGTTCATGAGGCAATTCGGAGATCTAAGAACACCAAATATATTGGCCCCGATGGCATTTCCATGCTGATGCTGAAGGTGCAGTGAAATAACTCCCAAATGAAATAATTCCCAACAAAAAAATGAAATAACTCCCAAATATTTTTCATGCAAGTTGGGACTTATTTCATTATGAAATAGCTCCCAATTCATTGGGACTTATTTCATAATTTTAACTGGGAATTATTTCATAATGAAATAACTCCCAAATGAAATAATCCCCAATAAAATATCTTTGGGAGTTATTTCATAATTTTTGGAAATTGGGAGTTATTTCATTTTTTGGGACTTACTTCATTGCTTGTAATCCAGGCATTGGAGTTATTTCATTTTTAATGGGAGTTATTTCATTTTTGTTATGCATATTTTTAGCGAACTAACGTCATTGACATTAATTCGCATTAAAAAGGCGAACTAAAGTCAGTACATTTTTTTTATATTCCAAATTTTCATTTTTCATTATCACCTTCGACTTATGATCATGAATCTGAGATTGGCTTAGGTCAGATCCCCGATTCGGGTCGTGATCAATGGTATTTATGTGCAGAACACTTTTTCGCATTGGCGGCCTTCGGCCGCGCTTCAAAAAATAACCCTGGGCTACGCCATTCCAACTCCGGGTGGTTGCCATAGCCGTGGCTACCGCCACGGTGATGTCCTTCCGCGTCCCACTCTTTTCTCACAGGGTAATGTGATTACAACAACCACATGAAAATGACTTTAACTGCAAATATCTCGCAAACTACCAAAAATAATGGTTCAATGGAGTTATATTCATGCTCCTGGGACCAAAGCGCGTCTCCTGCTACATATCTCAACATTTTTGGTTGTGTATTAGCGCTCGGTACCCCACGTAAACGATTACCCACGTCTAGACTTACAATCTGAAATGAGATTTTTTTCAACCGTTCAAAAGTTATTTGCAGTTAAAGTTCACAATTTTCTGTAATTTTCATGTGGTTGTTGTAATGACACATTAGGCTGAGCCCAAAAAGTGAAAAAGTTGGAAACGTGGCACGCGGAAAGACATCACCGTGGCGGTAGCCACGGCTATGGCACACACCGGGAGTTGGAATGGCGTAGCCCAGGGTTATTTTTTGAAGCGCGGACGAAGGCCGCCAATGCGGAAAGGAGTTCTGCACATAAATACCATGGATCACGCCCCAAATTGGGGATCTGACCTAAGTCAAATTTTCGCCTGCGGCACTACTTCGTCGAATCTCAAACCCAAATGCCTCAATGACATTAATTCGCATGTCCAAAGCTGTCCTGTATTTTTCAAATTTCATTGTAACTGATTACATTGTAAAAATATACCATTTCAAATTTTGATTTGGGAGTTATTTCATTTTTTTGGGACTTTTTTCGTTTGGGAGTTATTTCATTTTTTTGGGGATTTGTGGTTTCATTGTGAAATAACTGCCAAATATTGGGAGTTATTTCATTTCCTTCTTTGGGAGTTATTTCATTTATTAAAGTTGGGAATTATTGCATTTTTATTGGGACTTATTTCATTGGGAGTTATTTCATGGGAGTTATTTCATTTGGGAGTTATTTCACTGCACCGATGCTGAAACGGTGCGGTGAAATAACTCCCATGAAATAAGTCCCAATAAACATGAAATAATTCCCAACATTAATAAATGAAATAACTCCCAAAGAAGGAAATGAAATAACTCCCAATATTGGGCAGTTATTTCACAATGAAACCTCAAGTCCCCAAAAAAATAAAGCAACTCCCAAACGAAAAAAGTCCCAAAAAAATGAAATAACTCCCAAATGAAATAAGTCCCAAAAAAAAATGAAATAAATCCCAAATCAAACTTTGAAATGGTATATTTTTACAATATAATCAGTTACAATGAAATTTGAAAAATACAGGAAGTTAATATGTACCTAGATATGTGAATGTAACAATTACATGAAAACCTGAATAGTGTTGTCGACCTTTTGACGGCAAATCGGACAGTTGAAGTTTTCTAGTCGTTCAGAAATACTCTTAGCTTGCAGCATTAGAACACAAGCGTTGCATATTTTTAAATGTTTGCACAGCATCAATAGTACATTGGGCTCAACCTCCAAACAAATTACGCACCCAAAAAGCGAATTAATGTCAGTGACATTAAGACGCATGACCAAAAACGAATTAAAGTCAGTGCCGTTAATTCGTATAATATTTTGACTTTAGTTCGCTTTGGACATGCGAATTAATGTCATTGAGGCAATTGGGTTTGAGATTCGACGAAGTAGCGCCGCAGGCGAAAGTTTGACTTAGATCAGATCCCCAATTCGGGGCGTGATACATGGTATTTATTTGCAGAACTCCTTTCCGCATTGGCGGCCTTCGGCCAACTCCGGGTGTGTGCCATAGCCGTGGCTACCGCCACGGTGATGTCTTTCCACGTGCCACGTTTCCCACTTTTTCACTTTTTTGGCTCAGCCTAGTGTGCCATTACAACAACCACATGAAAATGACAGAAAATTGTGAACTTTAACTGCAAATAACTTTTGAACGGTTGAAAAAAATCTCATTTCAGATTCTAAATCTAGACGTGGGTAATCGTTTACGTGGGGTTCCGAGCGCTAATACACAACCAAAAATGTTGAGATATGTATCAGGAGACGCGCTTTGGTCCCAGGAGCATGAATATAACTCCGCTGAACCAATATTTTTCGTAGTTTACGAGATATTTGCAGTTAAAGTCATTTTCATGTGGTTGTTGTAATCACATTACCATGTGAGAAAAGAGTGCCACGCAGAAGGACATCACCGTGGCGGTAGCCACGGCTATGGCAAGCACCCGGAGTTGGAATGGCGCAGCCCAGGTTTATTTTTTGAAGCGCGGCCGAAGGCCGCCAACGCGGAAAGGAGTTCTGCACATAAATACCATTGATCACGCCCCGAATTGGGGATCTTTCCTAAGTCAATCCCAGATTCATCTTTTAAATCCCAGATTCATGATATAATGATCATAAGTCAAAGGTGATAATGAAAAATGAAAATTTGGAATATAAAAAAAATGTACTGACTTTAGTCCGCTTTCTTAATGGGAATTAATGTCAATTACGTTAGTTCGCTAAAAATATTTCCAACAAAAATGAAATAACTCCCATTAAAAATGATATAACTCCCAATGCCTGGATTACAAACAATGAAGTAAGTCCCAAAAAATGAAATAACTCCCAATTTCCAAAAATTATGAAATAATTCCCAAAGATATTTTATTGGGGATTATTTCATTTGGGAGTTATTTCATTATGAAATAATTCCCAGTTAAAATTATGAAATAAGTCCCAATGAATTGGGAGCTGAAACACCTCGGCGACGAAGGCATAAGATACCTTACACACATTTTCAACCTTTCCCTGTCCACCTTTGTTATTCCTGAAAGATGGAGACAAGCCAAGGTAGTCCCACTACTAAAGCCTGGCAAGCCAGCTGCCGTAGGGGAGTCATATCGCCCGATATCTCTCCTCTCGCCAGTAGTGAAGGTGTTGGAATCTATCTTGTTGCCGTACTTCACCGCAAACCTGCGGCTCGTCGAACATCAGCATGGATTTCGCAAAAATCACAGCACCACCACCGCGCTGAAAGCCATAACCACTCAGATAGGGGACGGATTAAACCAAAAGCGTCCAAACCACAGGACAGTGCTAGTTGCGCTTGACCTGGCCAAAGCTTTTGACACGGTCAACTATGCGCAACTAATAAAAGACCTTGAAGACTCGTCCGTTCCTCCCTGTCTTAAACCTTGGACTGCCAACTACCTGAGTAGTCGTCAATCGTCGGTTGAGTTCAGAGGCGCCAGATCAAAACCCAGAATAGTTAAACAAGGGTTGCCACAGGATGGTGTGCTATCCCCGTTTTTGTTTAACTATTACATATCGAGACTTCCCCCCCCACCAAAAGGGTGTCTCGATCGTCTCTTACGCCGACGATTGTACGATTTTGGCTACTGGCCCCTCCGTTGAAGAACTCTGCTCTCGCATAAACTCTTACCTCCCAGCCGTGTCCGAATTCTTCGCCGGGAGAAACCTGGCACTGTCACCGAATAATTCCTCGGCCACCCTATTCACGACGTGGACAACGCAAGTGAACATGGAATTAGACGTCTACGTTGATAGTGTCAAGCTACCAACTGTCTCATACCCCAAAATCTTAGGGGTGACGTTTGATAACATGTTCAAATTCGGCGCTCATGTAACCGCAATTGCCAATAAAGTCCAAAGCCGTAACAAAATCCTCAAGTCCCTAGCTGGCAGAACTTGGGGTAAAGACAAAGAAATGTTACTAGCTACATATAAAGCAATTGGCCAGCCGGTACTGAGCTACGCATAGAGATGTTGACCAAGCAATTCCTGGTCAAAGAGAATCCGCCCCCAGGAGCATAAGGAGCCATCTACGCAAACACTACGATGAGATCCGGCACCTGATTTCCACGCCGTTTGATCCTAAGGTGCACCGGCAGGCCCTCACCCTCATCCACACGAATTCGGTAAATTCCTTTGTTGGCTCTCTCCCGGTGAACGCCGTTCTTCAGGCACCAACACCACCCGTTGCCGAAGAGGAGCGCGAGCTGCCTAGGGAGACTAGGGTGATGCTGGCTCAACTCCGGTCTGGATATTGTAATAGGTTAAACTCTTACCTATCCAGACTAAACCCCGATTTGCGTAATGTCTGTCCGGCATGCGGCTTGTCCCCCCATAACACAAACCATCTTTTTGTCTGCTCAACCGAGCCTACTCTTCTAACACCCATATCCCTCTGGTCCTCCACTGTTGAAGCCGCTAGGTTTCTAGGACTTCCGTTAGAAGAGTTCGATGACAATATTGGGTAAGGTAGATACTGACTACCTAGGCAGGGCAACGTAGTGCTACAACAACAACAACAACAGCCATCGCAAGAGTATACAGAAGAAAACCAAGCAGACTATATCGACGTAAATTTTTTAGGATGAAGAGTTCCTCGTTGCCATACTTAGAGTTTAAAACGAGGAATGGAGAAATAGAGTAAGGATACTGGTGTATACAGGCTCGAGTAAAAATTACATACAACCGAAATTTGTAACAAACCCCATACCCAACAAAAAACCATTTGTTGTAAATTTCATAGCAGGCCAAATCAAGATTACCCATCACACGGTAATAAATTTGTTCGGTGAGGAGAACACAAACTTGAAATTCTTTATTCTACCAGACCTCAAGACTTTCCACGGAATTATCGGTAACGATAGTTTGAAGGACCTTGAGGCAACTATCAACGTCCGCAATGATACGATGCAGTTCGGCAACGGAAAAAAAATCCGAATCAAACTGTTTACGCGACTTGGGTAGCCACACGTCCCAATTCCAAAACTATAATAAAACCCCTTACCCTGAATTGTACATATATAATTACCGTCATTGAATTACGTCATTATATCATTTTTATGAATTATACTATATCTCATTCTGAATTATATTATATTATTCACCTCAAGATATAAACACACCCTTAGCTTAAGTATGAAATATGGAATCATTTGGGACGTGTGGCAACCCTGCGTAAATCACCCCGCACCAATTCGCCGCATTAAAAAACAGCTGATGTGGGGGCGGCCATCATTTTTAGTATTCCAATTGCTCTACCTTTTTTGCATACACACCGGCTTTGCCAAGTTTCTAAATCGTTTACAAATTCTCTTTCTTTTAATATATATATATATACATATTGTGAACCAAAACCATAAATATAAGTTTGAAAGTGTTTTATATGGTGTTCTACTGGTTTTAGTGGTGCTTTGAAATAAATATACGATACGCACCTTTGAAAAGTGCGAATAAATAATAACTTTTGTTACCGGTTATTACAATTCTTGTCCGTGATCAGCGGCTTTTACACACATATACGTATATATATCTTTTCGCAACATAAATTAAAGCGCCTGGTTCCTACAATATGAAATCAATACAATAATAAGGAAGCTACACCAGTACTCCTGTACCACAGGAGGACGCTCAGCATATTTGGACAAGCACGAAACATTGAAAGCAAAGGCTCGCGGGGCAACCGAGACAAGCACTCTAATTACGACTGTGAGTATTACAAAGTTAAACATGGTCCTTCTTCGCCATTGAAGAAACCAGCCCCTGCTCATATATATATAATACGCGAAAATTATAATCCCTAAATCTCAATATTGGTTCCCGCCAAAACCCCTAATTTTCCCGCCAATATATATATATATATAAATCTCGTTGAACCCAAATACAGTGTAAGAAATAAATAACGCGAATATCTCTTTCTATAAATATATACATATATACGTTCAAAGACAGTGGGCCTAAACGCAAAAGTTTCCTCTCAAATAAAATATTTTAAATTTCACTGGTTATTAAAACCATTCCTCACAAATTTAATAAATTTCAATTTTGGGTCAAACGTAAAATAATAAGCACCGTAAATTAGTGTTGCAAATCCGGAAAATGTAATTGATTAAATTATAAATTACCGCCCATTGATTATATCCATTTATACGTATATAACTACCGTGGACAACGCGTACATGCTAATTTTAGACCAGTACATCCCCTGAACAAAGGTACAAGACTGCTGAATTCCCAGTTAAAAAAATTGTTTGCGTAAATAAAAGAAAAGGTCGATAAAATATCCCAAAAATGCTCAAGTCAAGTTAAGCAAATCTCAATTTAGAATGACTACCGTGGCTGAAAATAAATTTATATCTGAAACAGATATTTTTACAGATTACTGTACTCGGTTCCGCGCAACCCCCCTTCAAGACAATACCGAGTCAGCCGTAAAATTAAAAGATAAAAATATCGATGTATTTTTTTCTAGAGTACAGAGTGCCTTTGACGTGGTAGTAGAATCAGACGAGCAGGACCTTCCCGATGATTTTAAATCTGCCGCCTTCGGTAAATACCGAGCCTGCCTAATAGCGTATGAGGAGACAAAGGCTCAAATAGGCGATCAACTCCAACTCAAGGAATTGAGTAATCCCGCGCCTCAAGTGCCAACCCAACCCCCCTCAGAGTCCTCCCATATGAACCTGATAGTCCCCCCATGTGATACAGAAATTTTCTATGGAGGGTATGATCAATGGCCGTCCTTCCGTGACATGTTCACAGCGGTGTATATCAACCACTCCAAACTCTCCAGCGCCCAAAAACTGTATCAGCTCCGTCAAAAGACTAACGGTAAGGCAGGTCAAATAGTAGAACAATTTCCCCTAAGTGACGACAATTTTTCCTTAGCATGGGAACCTCTCAAGTCACGATATGAGAAGAAAAGAGTCCTGGTCGATAATCAAATCCGAATTCTCATGAATCTAAAACCGATTCAGTCGGAAAATAGTGAGGATATACAAAAATTACAATCCTCAGTAAATAACGCCCTCCAAATACTAGCGACACAACAAGTCGAAACCTCCAGCTGGGATCCCATTTTAATATATCTGGTAACGTCAAAGTTACCAGTGAGCTCCAGAAGAGACCTACCAAATGAACCAGTTTCTGACAACTCGCTACGAGATAGTGGAAAGGGTGGATCAATGGCGTCCAGCCAAACCCCGATATAATCCACCCTCCACAAACTTCTCAAGGCCACACCCCCCAGTTCAGGCAGTCTCAACCCCAAACCCACAGCAACAACCCCCCAACACATACAAAATCCCACGCCACAGGGCAGCAACGATTTTATACCTGCAAATTATGCAAACAACAAACTCATACCCTACAAAGCTGTTTGCGGTATAAAAAGTTGCCAATCTCAGAACGCAGAAAATTCGTAAGAGACAACAATATCTGCGAAAATTGTTTAGACCAAACCCATCTCTTGAAAGACTGCCAAAGCACGAGAACGTGCATGCACTGCCAAGGCCGACATAACACCACTCTTCACGACACAGCTTCTCCCAGTACGAGTTCTGGAATTCACAGAACTAGATCTCAGGTAGCCACAATAGAAGGCAGCAATCCAAGGCTTCAGGACGTGAATCAGGCGGCACCCCATGAAAGCGATCCCTCTACACCCAACACATCCCAAGTACAATCTAGCAGACCAGAACACCCAAAACCCCTCCCAAATCGATCTGGTATTGGGTAGTGTTCTTATCCCTCAGATAATGCTTAATGGTATAGAAAAGATCTCTCCCATCCTGCTAGCACAAAATACCATCTTTGGATGGATAATAAGTGGCCAAACTCCCGAAAAGGTTGGAGCGCATTCCTCCCAAGCGTGGGAAATAACCAACAGTCAGTTGAATGAACAACTTCGACAGTTCTGGGAAATCGAAGAGATACCCAGAACCCCAGTGGAAACTCCCGAAGACCAAATGTGCGAAGAATTCTACAAAAGCACAACCACTCGAATAGATAACGGTCGATATATGGTTCGGCTTCCCTTCAAACCCACATTTCCGAACGATATCGACCTAGGCCAATCCCGTACTGCAGCCCTACGACAGTTCCACGGCATGGAACGTACACTCTTAAATAAGGGCGATCTCAAGCAGCAGTACGACAAGGTACTCGAAGAATACCTGTCCTTAGGCCACATGGAAGGATGCAGCCCAAATGAGATAGAATCTCAAGGGAAATACTGCTCTTTCTATCTCCCTCACCATGCGGTCGTCAGACCAGACAAAAAGACGACAAAAGTCAGAGTTGTATTTAATGCTTCCAAGAAATCAGGGTCCGGTCACTCCCTCAATGATACCCTATGCACCGGCCCAGCCCTCCAACCCGATCTCCGACTTATGTTGTTGAAATGGAGAACATATAAATATGTGTTTAATGGCGATGTGGAAAAAATGTACCGCCAGATCCTCCTACACCCCGATGACCAAAACTACCAGCGGATAATATTCCGAGCCCCCGAAACCAGTCCAATAAAGGACTTTAAATTAAAAACGGTCTTCTTTGGAGTTAACTGCGCTCCCTTCCTGGCTATTCGCACTCTGCACGAGCTGTCGAAAACATAGCCGTCTCTCACCCACGCGCAGCCCCAATACTAAAGACCGAGACGTATGTATACGATATTTTATCCGGCAGCCATGATCTCCCATCAGCCGAGCAATCCCTACATGAGACCATTGATGCACTCAACTCAGCCGGCTTCCCATTAAAAAAGATCACGGCAAACCATCCGGACATTCTCAGGCAAATTCCCAAGGCGGCCTTACTTGACACCGACTTCCTCGAATTCGAGAAAAGTAGTACCGCCAAAACTCTTGGAATTCAATGGAATGCGCTCTCGGACACATTCTCTTATACTGTGGACTCAGATCCAGCCTCAACGGCAGCCACCAAGCGAGGGATTCTCTCCGCTATTGCAAAGCTTTTCGACCCCGCAGGGTGGCTGATGCCAATCATGATACAGGCAAAAATATTGATGCAAGAGTTGTGGCTGGACGGGACTGATTGGGCTGAACGAGTCAAACGGATCCGTCTCGTAAAATGGACACAATTCGCAAAGAATCTGCACTCCATCTCCAATATAAATATACCCCGATGGAATAACTTCACCCCTGACCACTTAGTCGAGCTCCATGGTTTTTGCGACGCCTCTGAAAAGGCTTATTGCGCAACCCTCTATATGCGAACTACTGTCGGAACCCAAGTCTTCTCTCACCTCCTTGTGTCCAAAGGCAAAGTGGCTCCTCTCAAAATTATAAGTCTGCCACGCCTGGAACTATGTGGAGGGCTCTTACTAGCCAAACTAGTGGCAGTAGTGCAGCCCCATCTCGGTCTCACTCAAAGAAAGCTTACTATGTGGTCTGATTCGGAAATCGTGTTAGCCTGGCTCGAAAAGCCACCCCACTCATGGAAGACCTATGTCTCCAATCGAACCGCGCAGATAATAGATCTCGTAGGTAATGTGCCATGGCGACACGTCCCCAGCAAAGAAAACCCAGCGGATCTGGGAACCCGAGGTTGTACGCCAGTCGATCTCGCAAATTCCGCCCTCTGGTGGAATGGGCCAGAGTGGCTTTCCAAATCCCCCGAAGATTGGCCACAACCAACAATTCGTAACGTCAACCCCCCAGAATCACGTAAAGTAGAAGCCCTACATGCTACGCAAGAGAGTGAGGATCTTTTAGATAGATTCTCTTCCTACCCTCGTGCTTTACGTGTAATGGCCTACGTTCTCAAATTTGTACGTCACCTGAAAGACGCGGTGAACGGTATTAAAGAACCCACCGAAAACTCCCTAACTCATGCCGATCTCAAAAGATCCAAACATCGCCGCATAATCATGGCCCAAACTCGATATTAAGCTCTTGAAGATCATGTCTAGAGGATGCCCAGTTAATTTCAAAACGAAGTTCCCTACTTGTACTTAACCCCTTCCTAGACAAGAGCGGAGTTCTCCGAGTAAATGGTCGACTAGCCCATGCAACTCTCACCTATAATGAGCGTCATCCCATTATCCTAACTGAAAAGTCGCGCCTCTGTACTCTATATATACGATTCCTCCACGAAATGCTCCTACATGCGGAAGCGCGTCTCATGCAACAAACATTAAGGCAAGAATTTCACATTGCCCGTCTCAAACCACTTATAAAAAGTGCATTTTCCAGTGTAAAGTCTGCACTACTCACAGACAACAAACGCGATCACAAATCATGGCAGCCTTGCCCCCCGAACGATGTCGATTCGCTCCCCCCTTCACCACAACTGGTGTAGACTTTGCTGGCCCCTTTCAATTAAAAGCATCTATGCTTAGGTCTCAAACCCTCGTAAAGGGCTACGTGGCAGTCTTTGTCTGTTTTACCACCAAAGCGGTCCACCTGGAATTGTGCTCAGACCTCACCAGTAAAGCCTTTCTTGCCGCCTTCGCCCGATTTGTAGGACGCTGAGGATACCCGAACCAGATGATGAGCGACAATGGCAAAACATTTATCGGCGTCAAGCGGGCGACCAAACTCGAATTCGTATCATTTATGCGAGAAGTCTCGTCAGATATTGTTGAGAAGTACGCCCCACAAGGAATAAATTGGAAGTTTATACCCCCCGGCGCACCTCACATGGGCGGATTATGGGAATCCGCTGTCAAAAGCTTTAAAACCCATTTCAAAAAGGTAGCCGGAACTCACAATTTTACCTTTGAAGAATTCTCGACTTTATTAATTCGCATAGAAGCCGTACTTAATTCTCATCCCATATCCCCACTGTCTCAGGACCCGAATGACCTCACTGCCCTCACACCAGGTCATTTTCTTCGAGGAGCACCAATGCTCTCGATCCCCAAACCGAATCATGAAGATCTATCTCTGATAAATTGATAGGAAAGACTAAAAGTTCTGCATCTTCAGTTCAGCAAACGCTGGAAAACTGACTACCTCACCGATCTGCAAAAGCGTTACCGATGGAAAAACGCCCAAACTCCCCCGAAAATCGGCGATCTCGTCATCATCAAAGAAGACAATTTACCTCCCACAAAGTGGCGACTAGGTCGATTGGAAAATCTACACCCAGGACGAGATGGACACATTCGTGTCGTAGACGTCCGCACCCAGAATGGTATTCTCACCAGACCCCTCACAAAACTTTGTTTTCTACCGTCAGCCGAGAGTGACGACGGCTCTAAGAGCCCACTCCCATCTCCCAAAACTCATACAGTCCAATAATCGCACGCTATCGAAGAATTCATACAGTCCACTAATCTCGTGCTATCTCAGGCAACTATTTAGGCATTCCCCCAAACTATGCCCACGCCCAAGCGCATAACTAATATGCATTCATATATTACTCTCTCCTCTACAGATGGATCGTCCACGCCCTCCGGTTCCAACCCCCCGCCGCTCGTTGGCATCGCAGGTAACCCTGCCCGCAGCCCGCCCACGCCGTAGCGAACCCGTACCGGATTACCGAAAATGCAGATTGTGCCTGCGTCATCATGCGTTGCTGATGTGCCCAGCGTTCACGGCCATGCAGCCGCAATAGCGTTTCTTAATCGCTAGGGCACATCAATACTGCACCAACTGTTTAGCGCTATCGCATCGTACCAATCAGTGCACCTCAACCGAGAGCTGCCGGGTCTGCGGGCAGCACCACCACACCTTTCTCCATCGGGACACCGGAAGCAGTCAACCCGCATACGTCGTCCCGCCTGTAGCGGAGATACCTCCACCACCACGCCGCCAGGAGCCGCGCCGCCGACCAGCGAGCCATCGTCGTCGCACTCAACAGCAGCCTCCAAGGGCCAACGGTCGTGCTCCCCTCGCACGTCAACCGCCACGACCAACCAGAGTCGGCGATCGCACCATCCGATGCACCGCAAATGGCTTGCGCACCTCTACCTACAAAAACAAGGTCGGTCGAATCCTCATCCAAGAGGCCGTTCGAGCCCTGCAGGAGCTACAGCATACACTAGGCGCTTAGTACGCCTAGGGGAGGCAGAATGTTTACGCGACTTAGGTAGCCACACGTCCCAATCCCAAAACCATACTACGACCCCTTTATATTAACTCATTATACCATTTTTATATATTATACATTTATACTATTAGTATGATTGCGATTCTTTTCATTGAATTACTTATATATTATGAATTACATACATCATACTACTCACCTCAACATAAAAACATACCCTTAGGTTAAGTAGTAAATATTATATCATTTGGGACGTGCGGCAACTCTCGCGCAAATCACCCCACACCAATTCGCCGCATGCAAATCAACTGATGTGGTGGCGGCCATCATTATTTTCATTACAAGTTTTTTACTTTAATATACACCGGTTTTTTTGGGAAAATTGCGTCGCTGCGAAATTGTGAACAAATATTCAGATTTAATAAAGCAAGTATATAAGTAAAACACAGTGAAAGTTCATAGGTTTGTTAACTGAATGTGTTAAATAAATAAATAGTAGTTTACACGACAATTGTTTTCACTCAGCAAAAGAATACAAAAGACATATGTATATACACATAGTTTAAAATATAATAATGTACACACGTATATAAAGCAACAAACGACTGAAAATTCCTGTGAATATTAAAAGAATTATAAAGAGAATACGAATAACTCGAATAATTTTGTGTTTTAAATGCAAACCATTGATTTAGCAAATATCCAGCAACTAAAGTTTATATATGTCTTATTAATTGCGAATAAAGTGTCGCAAACGAAGTCTGAGTTACTGCGGGTGCATATTGAAGTTCGACTCTGGAACCACCAGGAAAACTTATTTCAGCACATTGAAGGTGCAGATTAAATCCACCAGGAAAACTTATTTCAGCACATTAAAGGTGCAGATTAAATACGAGCCCCACACTTAATTGCACGGGAGGTACGTGCTAAACATTTGAACCCGCCATAAACCGTGAGTACACCCTAATTTTTATACATGGTCCTTCTTCGCCATTGAAGAAACCAGCCCCTGCTCATCAGGGTTGGGCATAGTTCACAAAATTTAGTGAGCACTACTGGTTTCACTAGCACTATTTTTTTAGTGATAGTTAAAATTGAAATTCACTATCACTAATTTTATAGTGATAGTGAAAATTCAAAAACTCTATAACTAAATATTTAGTGATAGTGAAAATAAATTGCACTACCACTTGGAAAATGCACTAAATTACCACTAAAATTAGGAAGCTTAGGTTGATAACCCATGTTTGCTAGTTACCTTCGTATGTAATATAATAGTTTATAATTATATTTCATGTAAATAAATAAATGCATCAAATAAGTAAGCATATAAGTATGTATATGTTTGAAGTTCTAGTTTTTAAAATTTTTATTTGCCTTCTTTAATACCAGCATTTCAAAATTAGAGTCATTAAGATTTTGCCTCGTGGATCTATTAACAATACCTGATATTGAAGTTCGACTCTTCAACCACCAGGAAAACTTATTTCAGCACATTGAAGGTGCAGATTAAATCCACCAGGAAAACTTATTTCAGCACATTGAAGGTGCAGATTAAATACGAGCCCCACACTTAATTGCACGGGAGGTACGTGCTAAACATTTGAACCCGCCATAAACCGTGAGTACACCCCAATTTTTATACACACTGATATCATTTGGGTCGACCGTATTCAGCAATATTGATTGTGAATCACAGAGAAAGCTGCAACTTGCGTTAAATAACTGTGCTAGATATATATTTTCCAAACGCAAATTTGACCATATATCGGAGTTCTCCATCAAAATTCTTAATTGCAGTCTTGTGAATTTTATAAATTACCGCAATTTAGTTTTCTTAAATGAACTAATTCATAGAAGGCAGCCTGATTATCTTTTTAGAAACCTAAGTTTTTCTCGATCAGACAGAACTTGTAATCTTAAACTTCCATGGTACAGATACCTCACATCATCTAGAACATTCTTTGTTAGTGCTATCAAACTTTGGAACTCATTACCAAATAAAATAAAAAATGAACGCAATAGTAGACGCTTTAAATTGACATTATTTGAATTTTTGCAATAGTAGGAAAAAGTATATAACTGGTTCCCACAACTTCATTTTATTAATATTAGTTCTATTAAACTAATCTAGATAATCAATCTAATATAAAACATGCATACAATACATAAATACATGTCTAGTATGATCTATATAATTTTTTTTCTCTTTTCTTTTGTTGTCTTAACTCATTTTCAAAAAATTGTATAATTAAGTAATTTACTGTTTTGTAATCGTATTTTAACATATATTTACTTATTATCTTTATTTCCAAATGTTGATGTACTTTAAGAGACAACAGTCTTACTTGTACAAAATGATTAAATAAAATATAAATATAAAATAAAATATAAATAGTCAAAAAACGCTTCAAATTCATCGAAATCGGACTCATTTCGGACTCTTTTTTATGACTCCGTTGGAGTGCCCGCGTAGAGCGATTTTTCGCTCCATTTGGGCTCCGAAAGGAGTCTTTTTTTGCACTTTTAGTTAGCTGGGATATGCCATCATATCACCAATTCTCTATCAAATACAGAAAAATGTGTACAACCAAAAAAATTTTCTTGGGTATAGTTTTAGGTATCAGAGTATGCAGTTTCAGAAAAGTTAAAGAACATTTAAATTTATGATGTATGGGTCTAGGTATCTGTTTCAGCAAATATGTTTATCTTAGTGAAAAATGTATGCGAATGCATATCTAAATTAAAACCCCCCCCAAGGCCAATTCCTGCGCACGGCCCTGGTACGTAGTAGACACCTGCCAAGAATTACGAAAATCGAATAACAAACAAGCAAGATTTACGGGCAAGTAGTTAACAGCCTATTGCCTTTTTTTTATAATTTTTTTTTTTATTTTCCTAGCTTTCATGGAAATGGGGAAAGTTATTTATATTTGTTATATAGTGATAATTTAATTTACCACTCACAACAGAAGTGTTTTCAATCGAACAAAATCAGTTGCTTTATAACAAACTTAACAAACACCCGAACTTAGACCTCCTTACTAGTTTTTACTACTTTCTTGACTATGTAGTATATTTTCTTTAATATTAATTGGTTTGACTAAATTGGAACGAGTTTTTATAAATCTACCTAGAAAGAGCTCAGCTGGGGATTCATTTGTAGTACAATGTTTTGTTAATCTATGAATACTAAGAACTGAAAACCTTTTATAGGCCCCACGAAATCTATGTGTATTCTACTCCAAACTGAGTCAGCCGGCTCCCATGGAAATAATACACTTTTGTTAGGACTTGGTAAAAGCTCCTGACATGAAATGCATTGCTTAATTAATTTTTCTATGTCATGATCGATCTTTGGCCACTATACATATCGTCCCCTCAATATAACAATAGCGTATAATTTTTTTTGGGTTTTGAGAAAATCGAGTTTAAAGTTTTTGTCAAATCAGATGTCTATTAAAACCTCAATATCACGGTAAAGAAAAATTGTTCATAGTGGATTTTTCGATGAATACATTATACCGTTTCTTGCCTTTAAATTTACCAAGTTTTTTTATTCTACGCATCCTTTAAGACCATAGTTATGTTATTCAAAGCGCAAGTCCTCCATATAGGCCATTTTATTTTTTAGGGAATTCGTATGATGTATCTGATACACTATTTTATTTTGTATGGTATACGCTGTTTCATTCAATAATTTTACGGTATTTTTATTAAAATATCAATTTGTAACATTATAAAACAGTAATTAATTCCTGTTGATATTTACCTTACTTTCTTCACTTACATTATATAATGGACGATACTCACTCATATGTTTAAAATCCATATTTTTAATGAACAAACTTTCTCTGCGAAATGAATTTGCAAGCTGAAATTTCAAATGACTACAATATTTCCTTGGCATTCATGTGGTTTCGTTTAATACGTGGTTTTATTTAAGGTATTTAAATCTCTTTATTGAAAGACTTATATTTAGTTACACACGTACTTAGTGATAATATCGCACACTAAATCAAAAAGAGTCACAACTCAAAATCCGAGTAACTTTCAGTTAATTGCTTCTGGATCGCACAAAAGTGATTTGAATTTTAAAAACTTGACATCACTGTGCTCTTTAAAGAGTAATGATAATAGTCAAAAAGACAAATATTGTATGTACTGGCTGCACTACTTTTTATTAGGAAATTTATGCCAAGAAAGCGACCAAACAAAATTTTGAGTTGTGACTGTTTTTGATTTAGGGTGCGATATATTGAGCTGCGTTCTGGTTGGTGCCAAAGTGTCAACTGTCCGTTCGTTCGTTTGCTGTCTTCTCATAAAGTGGTCGTCGTTAGTCGCACTTTCGTCCTCTCATCTCTCCAATTATCTTGTCCGTCTCTTATCGTTGCAGAGTTGCATCCCTTACGTAGTTGTCATTATGTCAAAGCTACGTCCACTTCTTGTCCTACGTCCGTCTGTCACTCCCACATTCGGCCCTCCTGACTCAGGATTCGACCCGAATTCTGGACGCCAAGGCTTGAGATATTCTGCCACTGTGGAGGTAGAATTAGGTCCCTCCACTTCGTCTAGCTTTTCCACTCTGTAACGGCCGTGAGGCAGCTTTTCGACGATTTTATACGGTCCAAAATATTTCTGTTTCAATTTTAAATTCGTACCAAATTGGGTGCGCTTTACAGCCACTACGTCATTGACTTCATACTTTACATTCTCCTTGCGTTTGCGATTATAATTCCGACGGTTTTCTTCTTGAATTGCTGAAATTCCCTGCTTGGCCAATCTTCGAACTTCATTGCGATCGGTTTCGACCGACTCAATTGCTTCGTTTTCAACGATTTCATCCAACGCTGGCGATTCTAACAACCTCATGTCATATCCTGTCAATAGTTTAAACGGTGCTACTTTTGTGCTTCTCGGGCCAGAGTTGTTTATGTACTGCTGAACTCTTCCAATGTGCTTGTACCAATGATCGGGGTTATCCTGCGACAGCTTTGCTAACATGGGTATAACGATTTTGTGCATCCTTTCCACCTGTCCGTTTCCTCTCGGTACTCCAGTTGTGATCAGTAAATGTTGTATGTGGTTTTTCTTACAATAATCCTCAAATGCATGTGATGTAAAGGCGGAACCCCTATCAGTGACGATTCTTCTGGGATTTCCAAACGTGGCTTCCTGCTTCGTCAATCGGTCGATCACTGCATCAGTACCCGTGTCCTTTGTGGGATAGAGCCACACAAACTTCGGAAATGCATCAACAACAACGAGGATGTAATTGTATTGTTTCCGAGTAGCCGCGAGTGGACCAACGTGGTCTATATGGAAAGTCAACAAAGGTTTATCTGCCTTATCTATGGGTACCAAAAACCCATCCTTTTTGCCCCCTTTGGCATTCACTACTATACAAGCTATACAACAGTTAACAATTTCTGCGACTTTTGCCTCTATTCGGGATATATAGAAATCCTTCTCAATACAATCTTTTGTTTTCTTCACAGAGAAGTGTCCTTGACGATGTGCCATCTCTATTACCTCTCTCTCCATCGGCATAGGTACCACAATTAGCTGTCGAGCTGAGTCTTTGTACAGGATGTCATTATACACGTAAAAATCTTCGTAGCTGTTCGTCTCCAAAATCTTACGTACTGCCTTCGTCCAAGGGTCCTTCAACTGTGCCTGTCTAAGTCGATGTCGCAACGATTCTTCTATAATCATACACTGCACTCTACTGAGCGCGTCTACATGCCTCATTTGCGCTCCTCGTCGGTGTTCGATCACGTAGTCAAATTCTTGGAGGTACATAGCCCATCGTGCCACTCGCAACGGTACGTCCTTTTTCTGCAACGTCATTGTGAAAGCGTTGCAGTCGGTGATTAGCTTAAATCTTGACCCCAACACATATACGCGCCACTTTTGAAGCGCTTGGACTATGACGAGTACCTCCAATTCGTAGGAGTGATACTTTTGTTCGGCGGGCGACGTCTTGCGGCTTATGAACTGCACCGGATGTAGTTGCTGGTCTTCGGAGTTCTTTTGGAGAAGAATGGCTCCATACCCATACATAGAAGCATCGGGGTGGATTTCGGTCTTTGCCTTAGGATTAAACATCGTCAGGACAGGTGCTTGGATCAGGGCCATCTTCAACTGTTTAAAAGATTCTAAGGCTTTATCGCCCATTCTAAACTCTTCGGTTTTCTTCAGCATGTCTGACAAAGGTCTCGCGATCAAGGCATAGTTTTTGATGAAACGGCGGAAGTAAGACATTAAGCCTAAAAATCTTTGTAGTGATTTTTTCGTCTGTGGTAAAGGAAAATTATCTATAGCTTTGGTTTTATCGGTACTAGGTTTAATCGTACTGTTCTCGATTATATACCCAAGGAATTGTATCCTTTTTTTGAGGAATTGGCATTTTCCCCAATTAACCCTCAAGCCCTTGTCGCTCGCTAGCTTTAATACCTTTCTTAATTTCCCTATAGCTTCTTTCTCAGTCTTAGCCGGAATCACCAGGTCATCCATATAGGCAACCACTGTCCCATCCCTAATATAATCATTCAAAATTGCATGGATGTACCGACAAAATACTGCTGGTGAATTACAGATACCAAAAGGCACATACTGAAATTCATACTGGCCACTATGAGTTACAAACGCTGTATATTTGCGGGAACTTTCATCCACCGGTACGTGGAAAAAACCATTGGCTAAATCTAAAGTCGTGTATACGTTCGCTTCGCTAAGCCTCTCTAGTGCGTCATCGATTAGGGTCATAGGGAAGTTATCGCGTACGATTTTTGTATTCAACTTGCGATAGTCGCAACAGAGTCGTTTTGTGCCATTCTTTTTCGACACGAGTACCACAGGCGAGGCATAGCTCGAACAGCTTGGGCGTATTATGCCTTCATCCAGCCACTGTTCGACTTGTTTGTCTATAATTTTTTGTTCCTCGTATGACACCCTTCGCGGTGGTTGATAGACAGGGACTTCGTCAGTAAGAATGACTTTCATGTCCACTGGAGGGCTATTATCTTTCTTTGGCTTGTACTCTTCTATAATCCGCCTTACCTCACTAGCCAATACCTTATTAAGGTGAGTTAAATCATAATCCAGTTCCTCCCTACTTATATTAAAACATGAGTTTGAAAAAATATTTGCCATCGGATCGTCGTCTTTTGGTACAGCTTTTGCAACATCCTCGCTATCGACGTTACTCGACACCACAACTCTTTCTTTAAATTCAATATTATCGTCTCGAACCAGCATGTCAAAATGTTTAAGAATGGAAGTGCCAAGAATAATTTCATAGCTTATGTCACCCTCTTCTACTACGTGAAACTTCAAGTTTACTGGCCTTTTATCTATTAGTACCTCCATTTCCAAACTACCCCTAGTCGATATTCTGGATGCGCCAATGCCAAACAGTTGCCGTCTTTCTGGAGTCAGTTGAATAGATTTATCCAACTTGTTAAATATGTCGCATCTCATTAGACATAAACTACAGCCCGTATCGATTAGAGCCCATACGTCAATGTTGCAAACTTTTATCTTTTTGAGTTTTAAGTTAGTTTTGGGTGCTTCGCCAATTGAATTAACGTGCGCGCTTTGTACCTGTACCCGGTTGTGTTTTGCATTCGAAAGACCTATGCCCCATTTGTTGGCATTTAAAACATTTAAATTCTCTTTGTTTACAATCTTTCGCTAAATGCGAGAATTCGCCACATCTACATATAACACCTCTTTTCGATTTTTGCTGGCAAAGAAGAATTTGCGTTTTCTTGTTTGGGCCTGTTAAATGGTTCAACCTTCTTAAAACTATCTACTCGTGATTCCTGCTTAATCTTTTCGAAAATGACTATTTGCTCTTTCAGCTCGCTTATGGTTTTTGCCTGATAAAGTACGGCTTTACTGAATTTAGAACCAGGAATACCATCAATAAAATATTCCAATAAACTTTCTTCATCCAATCGAACCGATTTACCTATCTCCATTAACGCATACAGATACTCGCGATATGATTCGCCCTGCTTCTTGTGTCTCTTCCCTAATATTTTGTGAACATCAGCTGCGGACAGCTTATTACCAAACTCTTTGCTGAGAGATAATTTCAAGGAACTCCAATCCCGTAACCCAGTTTGACTGCTTATGAAAAGTTTAGCAGCACCACGTAACAATTGTTTTGCCTATATAAATTTGTGAACCTCGTTCCAGTTCACGATTTCGGCATTCTCTTCTATTTGCTCGATCCATTTCTTTATGTCGGATGTGTCGGAACCATCAAAAGTTGACAGACTTTCCTGAATATCTTTAAATGTGAAGTGCGCGGTACTTGCCGGCGCAGGTGATGGTCTAAATGGAACTTCAATTACGGATTGATTCGGCTGGGAATCACCGTCTTCATCTTCGTCGTCACCATCATCAATCAGGCCTAAATGTTGGAGTAGTCTTTCCCTAAGTTCATGTTTGCGTCCTACCACTCCTAACCCTAGCTCCCTTAATTTTTCTTTTAGCGTTACTACCGTCATTTTTAGGACTGCGTCCGCGTCTATGGCACCTGTGCTCATTTTGTTTTACTTATAATATAAAAGTATCGAATATATTACTATTGGGCCTTAAATCTGAATGCAACGCTTTTTTTTTTTAATATATCTTGCGGGCGTATAATTATAGTGGTTTTGTTTTAACGTGAATAAAAATCAAAGTAATTTCGCTCTGTTATCATCGACAGTATTTTCAAACATATAAAACGATATATAAGCAATTGTACGTTGTGAATAAAATTTAAATGGTCGACAAATTACATATAAATAAACATACGTAGGTAATTTAATTACACCTGAAATCGTATACGCTTTAATTCGTGTTTTATAAAACCAAATTAATCAATTTGAATATTAATTAAAGCATAGACATCTTTTGATAACACATTCTAATCAGAAATTTCATTTCACAGATGTTTGTTTTTAGTTTATATTTCTAATTGGTATGCTTATATGTGTGTGTGATTATTTATTGGCGCATCTACTCCCGTAAAATTCTTACAGCTTCAATTTCGCATTACATCTGCACATATGTGCATAGTAACCAAGGTTTTTACTTTCAAAACATTCACGCCAAATAAATACACATAGATGCATGAATTCCAATTATATTTGCAACTGCTTTTCTACACTGTCAACTTCTAATTAGAATTGTGTTTTCTTTCTACTTTCAATACTGCGCAATATTCTTTACAAACTTCTTTTGCTTCTTTACAAACTTCTTCTCAATATAATTTCTTTATTCGTCTTTACTATTTAACTTCTTATCGTGTTCTTTCTACTTTAGATCACGTTCGTCTTTCCTTCACTTGAAAAATTTTCGTCTTCTTCTTATTCGTCTCGACTTTAACTTCTTATTTATTTCGCTTCGCCTTCTTGCTGCTTGCTTTCAACTCTTCTTACTGGTATGCACCTGCTGCTGCCGCTGACGTGTGTGGTTGTTCTCTGCTTCTACCAACTTCGCTGCTGAAGTAAACGTTCTAGTTGCAATGGTGGTGTGTTTTCTACGCTGCCTTCTGCGAGCGAGCTATGTTCATTGCAACTTGTATGATGACGAAGTTGCTGCTGTGATCGCTCTGCTCATACCAGTTCACACATGTATTTATAAGTTCCTTTCGTGACGAAAATTCGTATGTATACTAATAAATCTCGCTCGTAATTACTTGCATGGTGACGAAGTAACTGCTGCAGTTGTTCCATTCGTATTACAGGCTTTCGTTTTTTAGCTGACTATACCAATAATTTTTATGATTGACACTTGTGGATGTGGTGCTTTCTCTGTTCATACCAATTATGATGTGTCGTTGCAAAGCAGAACTGCGTTTTTGTGGACGTCGCTGAGGTTCTGATCTGCTGGCGTCTATGAGGTTATTGTGCTGCTTTTACGTAACTGTGCTTGCATACCTCCGTTGATTTTATACATGTGTTTCTACATATATATTTCATGTAGATATACATATGTATGTACATATATGTAACGGTGAAAAATTATGTCACCTTTGGTCACAAATGCGTGTTGTTGTTGGTGCAGCAAACGCAAATGTAAAATTTTCAGAGGTTTTAAGAATTTGGTTACCTTAAAGATGATTATGCAGCCACAAATTTTCTTTTATTTGGTTCAACTTTTGCTGGTATCAAACGCAGACGTCACTCCTCCCTGCTGCAGCTCCACGTTTTACCTCTTTTGCGCGCAGTCACTACTTTTCGCTTGGCTCAGCTTTGCTTGTGTGAAATGCTGTTGGTATTTTTCTCCGGTTGGCTTATCCCGGTTGAGCCCCCAAAATGTGGTTTCGTTTAATACGTGGTTTTATTTAAGGTATTTAAATCTCTTTATTGAAAGACTTATATTTAGTTACACACGTACTTAGTGATAATATATTGAGCTGCGTTCTGGTTGGTGCCAAAGTGTCAACTGTCCGTTCGTTCGTTTGCTGTCTTCTCATAAAGTGGTCGTCGTTAGTCGCTCTTTCGTCCTCTCATCTCTCCAATTATCTTGTCCGTCTCTTATCGTTGCAGAGTTGCATCCCTTACGTAGTTGTCATTATGTCAAAGCTACGTCCACTTCTTGTCCTACGTCCGTCTGTCACTCCCACATTCATGTAGTCAAAACAACGTAAAAATCGCATAGACTATTACTCTTGTAAATTTCTGATAAAATTTTCGAATTTGTATTGAAAATAAAACAGCTTATGTGGGGTATAGAAAGGGTCGGAATAAAACTATTTCTCAAACAATAGTGTATATCATTATAAGCTATTTTATGAGTTAAAGTTTTGATAAATTGTATTTATTTCTACAGGGTAAAATGGAGTATAATGCGCATACACTATTATTCTTTTAACAACTTTGCAGTGGCAATTTCAAGTAAAATAGCGCATATGAGCTTATACACTTATTGAAGGAAATGTTTGAACAAGAAATTATACACCATTTTTTCCAATGACATTTTGACCCACTTTGTGGAAGTAGAATTTGACGAAATTTTGATCCGGCATAGAATCAATGATGGAGATTCTAAATATGCAATAAAAAAATAATGGCGTATGAGCACATACGCTATTGTTATATTGAGGGGACGATATGACCTTGAAAGGGCTTTTGTTTTTACGACCCCTAAATGTGAGTCATGTAGCTGCTCCAGTAAGTACTTAAGCAATTAAGATGGAGCTACTGCTCTGTAACCCCATAGTAAACACACTTGGTCAACAGTTAATTCAGTGCTTTTATTAACAAATGCAGCAAACTCACTGCCTTTCAGGTTTTGTATTGTCCCCATTGCCACAGCAGTACCTACATACTTTCGATAAAATCGGATCACCCCGTGTTTCACGTGCTATATCTTTGAAGCTATTGCTAAGGACGTTTTCCGCCTTAATATGACTGTATAAATTTGATGAATACTCACTGTGCTCACTGTGGGGTAGGGACCAGCTGCGTATTAGTTCGTGGTACTGATGTCCAAATTCCACTCTTCTGGTAGTGGTAATGAGCACACTGCTTGCTCTGTCCAATCCTTGCACGAAAAATTCTGGAGTGGGTTTGCCACTTAAACGTAGTTATCCCAGCAAATATGTTTAATTTGATATTTCACACTTAGTGGTTTGTCTGTGTAAATTGGCGCAACGCTCTGCTAGTATTTAAAGCAAATATCACTATGGTTTTGACTAAATAATATATATTAATTAGAATGAACTCGACTTTTGTTATGGCGAACTTTTATTTCGAAGTAAATTAAATCACTTTCACTTGTAAATTTGCAATAGAAATATATAAAAGCCGGTGTATTGCAAAGCAAAAGAAAAAAGAAAATCACAATCCGGCACTTTAATTCAATAAATAGCATAAACTTTCACTTTAACAATTTTATTTATTGTTTTCTAAACAATAGATATATGTCTATATAAATATATTTATAACTAGTAAGGAAGACTAAGTTCGGGTGTAACCGAACATTAAATACCTAGTAGTGATCTGTTGCGTTATCCCAATTAACTCAGGTCTATTTTAATACCTGAAAAGGTGTTATAAAACAACTGATTGTTTTCGATTAAAAACACTTCTGTTGTAAGTGGTAAATTAAATTATCACTAAATAACAAAATATAAATAGTTTTGCATGGGGATTATGAAAGGTATGAAAATAAAAAAAATTAATAAAAACAAGTAAGGAAGTCTAAGTTCGGGTGAACCGAACATTAAATACCCAGCGTTAGTATTCAGAAAAAGGGGGCGTAGTTTTCATCCGATTTCGCCCATTTTAAAAACCAATCTATTCCGAGCCTAAACAATAGCGAATTTGGTGGGCGCGGCCACGCTCCTTGCTTATAAAGCTTTAACGGCTTAACATGAGCCAAAAGTACTGAATCGATCTTTACAAGGGTTATACCATGTTCACAGTGGCTTGTTAATAGCGAAATGTTGATATTTTGTTTATTCACTTGTGGGCGGTGCCACGCCCATTTTAAAAAATATTACCAAAAAACCTTTAAACATCACTAATAACATCATCAGGTGAATGATTGTACTACATTTTAGCATTATATCTTTATCAGTTAAACAGATATTGCATATTCCGGTTTCCTAACTCTCGTTTAGAGAACTTTAGTCCAAAAAGGGGCGTGGTCGTTCACCGATTTTTCTTATTTCCTGTAGTACTCTACATAAACATAACATGCCTGGTACCTAGTTTCGTAAACCTATCTCACACCGTTCTGAAGTTATTAGCAGTCGAATTTGAAAATTGCCTGACTCATAAGTGGGCGGTGCCACGCCCACTTTCCAAAATTTTGCAAAAATTATGTTAAGAATATAAAAGTTGATGTATGTACCAAATTTAATTATTATAGCGGTATCAGTTAATTAGATATGGACTTTTCAATATTTCCACCTCCTTTCAATATAATTTTTATAAAAAAGTAGGCGTGGTCGCGAAGCGATTTCGTTTATTTTCTATATCTGAATTTAACACAACAATAGTATGCCCTCTACAAAATTTCGTTATACTTGCATAAACTGTTCTCAAGTTATTAAGAGTCAAAATTTTAAATTTTCTTCAAATATATGTAGGCGGTGCCACGCCCCTTTTCAAAAAATTTGATAACATCCGCCTTAGAACACATAAATCAATACATATTGCGAATTTTATCATTGTAGCTGCTTCTGATATGGAATTAACCCGTTTTATACGTTTTTCAAAATTTTCGATATCGAAAAAGGGGGCGTGGTTATCATCCGATTTCGCCCATTTTCAATAGCAACCTACCTTGGCCAGAAAGTAACCTGTATGCAAAATTTCATGCAAATATCTCAATTTTTACGCAAGTTATCGTGTACACGGACGGACAGACGGACAGACGGACGGACATGCCTTAATCAATTCCTCTTTTCAACCTAAGAACTTTCATATATGGAACCCCATATCTAACTCGATTATTTTGCGCCGTTACATAGTACCGTTATGTGGACAAAATTAATATACCCTTGTACTAGTACTAGTACGCTGGGTATAAAAAGGCAATAGGGAGTTAACTACTTTCCCGTAAGTCTTGCTTGTTTGTCATTCGATTTGCATAGTTTTTGGCAGGAGTATACTACATACTATTGCGAAGCATCTCACTAACTTTCATTGAAATACCTTCTTGAAATTTCAAGCAATCGCTTTTGAAAATAACAGACCTTTTTTGCTGAAAAGTGGGGGGCGCCACGCCTACTTTAACAAAATCCACAAATTTTTTTGCAGTTTAGTTTTTCTTAAAAAGCTTATTAAGTGTGTAAAATCTTATATATATAACTTATACAGTTATGGAAATATCGCGATTTTAATTTTTCGAAGAAATTTTTTAGAACTGTGTTCAAAAAGTGGGCGTGTCCGTTCACCGATTTTGTTTATTTTTACAGCAAAGAGTTAGCTTTATATGTTGAACACTTTCTGTAAATATCGTTTCAATAAGTCAATTTTTACCGGAGTTATGGCATGGAAAGTTTAATGGAATAATCCCCCATAAAGGGGTGGGGCCACGCCCATTTTCCAAAAATTTTGTGTTTTCGACTTGCTTTGCCCACGAACACCTTAGAGGTGAAATAGAAATGATATACAGCTAGTTTAAGCAATGTTATAGCATATTAAATATATCTATGATCCTTTTCAAAATCCCTGTATTAATATAAATATGTGTGCTGAATTTTGATTTTGCTATCTTCAGCGGTTTTTGATTTATGATTAATAATCAAAAGTTGGCGGTGCCACACCCCTTTTTAAAAATTTCTTCCAAAATTTATTTTTTGCCTTAACGCTAAAGTACACACCAAATTTTATCTTTAATGGTGTATTATGTACTGAATAATCACTCTTTTTGTATTTTCGAAAATATTATATATATAGAAAGTGGGCGTGGCTTTTAACCGATTTTGCCTATTTTCAATAGCGCTCCGAGATAAGTAAAAAGGAACCTGCATACCAAATTTCATTGAGATATCTCAAGATTTACTCAAGTTATCGTGTTTACAGACGGACGGACGGACGGACGGACATGGCTTAATCAATTTCTCTTTTCCTCCTGAACATTTTGATATATATAAGCCAATATATATCTCGATTCGTTTATGCCGTTACATACTACCGTTAGGCGAATGAAGTTAATATACCTTGTGTGCGAAGCCGGTGTATGTACAAGAGAAAATTGATGATGATTCGTAGGTAGAGGTGCGCAAGCCGGTTGCGGTGCATCAGCTGGTCGGCGGCGCGGCTCCTGGCGTCGTGGTGTTGGAGGTATCTCCGCTACAGGCAGGGCGACGTATGCTGGTTGACGTCTTCCGATGTCCCGATGGAGGAAGGTGTGGTGATGCTGCCCGCATACCTGACAGCTCTCGGTTGATGTGCACTGATTGGTGCGATGCGGTAGCGCTAAGCAGTTGGTGCAGTATTGATATGCCTTAGCGATTCCTAATCGCCAGCGGAGTCCTGCATGGCCGTGAACGCTGGGCACATCAGCAACGCACAATCTGCAATTTCGGGAACCGGGTACGGGTTCGCTACGGCGCGGGCGGGCTGCGGGCAGGGTTACCTGCGATGCCAACGAGCGGCGTGGGGTTTGAACCTGAGGGCGTTGGAGAGGATAGAGTCATATATAAATGCATATTAGTTATGCGGTTGGGCGTGGGCATAGTTTGGGGTAATGCCTAAATAGTTGCCTGAGATTTTGCGATAGCCCGATATTAGTGGACTGTATCAATGGCGATAACACGAGATTTGTGGACTGAATGAGTTTAGGGAGATGGGAGTAAGCTCTTAGAGCCCTCGTCACTCTCGGCTGACGGTAAAAACATAGCTTTGTGAGGGGTCTGGTGAGAATACCTTTCTGGGTGCGGACGTCTGAGACACGAATGTGTCCATCTCGTCCTGGGTGTAGATTTTCCAATTGGCTTAGTAGCCACTCAGTGGGTGGGAAATTGTCTTCCTTAATGATGACGAGATCACCGATTGTGGGGGGAGTTTGGGCGTTTTTCCATCGGTAACGCGTTTGCAGGTCGGTAAGACAGTCAGTTTTCCAGCGTTTACGGAACTGATGATGAAATTTCAGTCTTTCCCATCTATTTATAATAGAGAGATCTTCCTGATTCGGTTCAGGGATCGAGAGCATTGGTGCTCCTCGAAGAAAATGGCCTGGTGTGAGGGCAGTGAGGTCAATCGGGTCCTGAGACAGTGGGGATATGGGGCGAGAATTAAGTACGGCTTCTATGCCAATTAGTACAGTCGAGAATTCTTCAAAGATAAAATTGTGAATTCTGGCTACCTTTTTGAAATGGGTTTTAAAGCTTTTGTCAGCGGATTCCCATAATCCGCCCATGTGAGGTGCGCCGGGGGTATAAACTTCCAATTTATTCCTTTGGGGGCGTACTTCTGAACAATATCTGACGGTACTTCTCGCATAAATGATACGAATTCGAGTTCGGTCGCTCGCTTGGCGCCGTTAAATGTTTTGCCATTGTCACTCATCAACTGGTTCGGGTATCCTCGGCGTCCTACAAATCGGGCGAAGGCGGTAAGTAAAGCTCTGCTGGTGAGGTCTGGGGATAATTCCAGGTGGACCGCTTTGGTGGTAAAACAGACAGAGACTGCCACGTAGCCCTTTACGAGGGTTTGCGATCTAAGCATAGATGCTTTTAATTGAAATAGGCCAGCAAAGTCTACACCAGCTGTACTGAAGGGGGGAGCGAATCGACATCGTACGGGGGGCAAGGCTGCCCTGATTTGTGATCGCATTTATTGTTTGTGGGTAGTGCAGACTTTACACTGGAAAATTCATTTTTTTATAAGCATTTCGTGGATTACTCGTATGTATAGAGTATAGAGGCGCGACTTTTCGGGTAGGATAATGGGATGACACTCATTATAAGTGAGGGTTACATGGGCTAGTCGACCATATACTCGGAGAACTCCGCTCTTGTCTAGGAGGGGGTTAAGTACGAGTAGGGAACTTCGTTTTGAAATTGACTTTGAATCCTCTAGACCTGGTCTTTCCAGAGCGTAATATCGAGTTTGGGCCATGATTATGGGGCGATGTTTGGATCTTTTGAGATCGAAATTAGTTAGGGAGGTTTCGGTGGGTTTTTTAATACCGTTCACCGCGTATTTCAGTCGACGTACAAATTTGAGAACGTAGGCCATTACACGTAAAGCACAAGGGTAGGGATAGAATCGATCTAAGAGATCCTCACTCTCTTCCGTAGCATGTAGGGATTCTACTATACGTGATTCGGGGTGTTGATGTTACGAATTGTTGGCTGTGGCCAACCTTCGGGGGGCTTTTAAAGCCACTCTGGCCCATTCCAGCAGAGGGCGGAATTTGCGAGATCGACTGGCGTTCGACCTCGGGTTCCCAGTTCCGCTGGGTTTTCTTTGCTGGGTACGTGTCGCCATGGGACATTACCTACGAGATCTATTATCTGCGCGGCTCGATTGGAGACATAGGTCTACCATGAGTGGGGTGGCTTTTCCAGCCAGGCTAACACGATTTCCGAGTCAGATAATATAGTCAGCTTTCTTTGCGTGAGATCGAGATGGGATTGAACTACTACGACTAGTTTTGCTAGTAAGAGCGCCCCATAATAAAATTGTTAGATTGGTGTTATGAATACTATTCTAATTTTCGTTAATTGTTTACAACCGGTGCCGATGCTAATGAGCGTCCAAAAATATTAGATTTCCGTACGTGGATTCACAGTCCTGGCATCGAAATGCGTTTTTGATACCCCTGCCTACATTTTTGGACAAATATTAGCACTTGGCACCAGTCGAAAACAATTACCCTGCAAACATATCAAAAAACATCATTAGAGCACAACAACAAAATATAGCGAGCGTTTTACAACTTTTACATACGAGTTTTACTTAAATTTTAAGAATTTCAACAAAAAATCGCGAAAATTAATCGTAAATTGTTTGCAAAAGTGCAGAATTAGCAGAATTGGAAGTTTCGAAGTTGAACTTAGCGGAATTGAACCGCAGAATGCAAAAGTTTCCAAACGGAGAAATTTTCGATCCAAGTCGAAATGCAGAATAGGGGTCCAGAAGTTTTGGAGTTCATCGCGGACGAACATCGTGACACTGGAATTATATATAACAGATTACAAGATATATACCAATAAATTAAACCTATCTTAATTATCCAGTGTATCGGTTATGGTGCCCAAATTTTTAAAGATGATTCACTATTTTAGTGTATATTTTTTGTTTATCGTTTTTGTATGGGTTTTTTTTCTTTTTAAATATCCCTTGCGGTATTGGCTGGCACACAATACCCCCCGTTTGCTTTTGCTACTAGGGAGCCACTTACCAGCAAGGATCACTCACACACGTTATCGCTTCGCGCAGGCGTTTTCGTTAGCCGCGAGTCCTTACTTGGTTTTTTCAGGACTATTTGTCGCACACTTTACGCGAGACCGTACTTTAGCTCGGTCGCCAATTAATATTTCTTTAACTGAAATTTTATATTTGCCGGAAATATAAAGAAAGAAAACTTTATTTTGGTTGCCGACAAATAGACTGGCAGGTTTTAAAATTAAAGAAAACTTTATTTTAGTTGCCGGCGAATAGCACGGCGTTTATTGTACTAGGTCATTGCACATTTATTAGCATAATTGTCGACAAACGTACGTGTCGATTTACTGAGGCCTTATTGTTGGTAGGCCCCAGATATGGTGAGGTCGAATATCGTGGCCTGGGCCAGGAGCCCGTTGAGGGTCGATGGTGGGGTGCCCGGCTGCATAAGGCTAGCGTAGACGTCGGCGCCCAAGGTCAGGCGCACTGGTGAGGACCTGAAAAATTCTGGGTCAGCCAGCTTCATGAATTGAAAGGGCGTGGAAACGGTGGCGTCTATATTCGAGGCTGGGTTCACTCGATGGTAGTTGGCCATGACAGTGGCTTGTGTTGTGACCCTTCTTGCCACCCCATATTCTCCGCGCAAGACGAGTGTGCACCTGATCGGCTGAGTCCCCCCAAACCGTTCTAAGCTGAGCTTGGAAGCGAGCTCGCTGTCAATGACCGATGTGGGTGAACACGAGTCGATCAGGGCACGTACAACATGCAGTTTGCCGCCGGATTCGATGCAGACGGAAGCAGTTTGGGAAATGGCGACAAACGACCTCAAAATAATGCTTTTGGTGGGCGTATTGGCTGCTCTTCCAGACCGGAAAGTGGCAGGCGGATTCCTATGGCGGACTACGGTGGTGTCGCTGACAGCTGTGTGGGCCGAGTAAGTTGCCGTCCAACCCGCTGTAAGGCGTGATGAGCGGAAAGGACGTGTTTCCGCGTCACCCCGTCTTACTGCAGTGGAACGCCACCAGGATTCACCTTACCGGGTATTTGCTGGGGTCGGAAAGTACGTGTTTCCGAGCCAAGCTCTCCTCTCTTCTCTTCGTGGACTGTATCGCGGCTCGTGTCGTAGTAGCGGTCGGAAAGAACGTGTTTCCGAGTCACCGAGCTGTGGAGAGCGTATCGGTGGTGACCTGACCGCCTCCTCTTCTTCTTCAGCTTCGGCTACCTGTTTTGCCCAGGATTTGGTGGTTTCGGTGATGGCGATCGACAACGCGCCATCGGAGATCTCTCCATCATCCAGTCTGTCGACGTTAGAACCGACGTGCTCAGAGGGGCGGGCGGCTGAGTCATCGATGTGCAGCGTCGTATGGTGTTTCTCGTCACACCGGTAGCAACGGTCCTTGCTCGAGCATGTTCCAGGACCGTGGAATGGCGATAGGCAGTTGGAGCAGTAATTGTGGATAAGTACTACCCTCAACCGCTCTTCAACCGCCATCCCACGATATTTTTGGCAAAATCGGATGCCGTAGTTATTCCCGCATAACCGACAGGGGACGGTGAAAGGGCGAGACCTTTGCTCGGTTTTTACGCGTGTTGTGGAGTCATACTAAAACAATAGAAATCCCATTAATACCTGTATTTGGCTTGTGTTCCTGTGTAGTTGGTTGGCTTGTATACCTAACCACGAATATTTTCTTTTCCGTATAAATTGTGTCTACCTTCAATTGGGTAAGTTTGGCATTTTGTTTGGCAATTTGTTTGGCAATTTTTACCTATCTGGCAGCTTTGTCACGAATGACAATTCACTGCAACCCCAGAACACAGTACATAATGGTGAGTGTAGTAACTCGTTGGAGCCCGAAATGTAATATTTGTCGGTAACCTGGCGTAAAAAGGGAGAAATGGGCCGAGGTCCTGCAACTTTTGTTGTAGTTTGGTTATCATTAAGCGGTATGCGCATGCATTTGCTCTGAAAAGACTAAGTTTGTGGTCTCATCACGGCTGGTTCTTGAGTGGTGCATAACCAGCTGATCGACACCGTTTTCAATCAGCTCGTAACTCACCCACATTTGCAACTCTGTGCTGCCACATTCCATCGCTGACGACTGTGTCACTTGTCAATGTAAAGGTGCAGACAGATGTACCGCGACACCCATGAAGGAATTTAATATAGCAAAGCTCATTGCGGTGAAAAATCTACCATACTGAGATATTTCCCTTTTTTTCTGTGCAAATAAACTGGCAATTGTGGACGGTTGTAGTGAAAAAATAATGGTGGAAGAAATTAAATATTCTGTGAAAAAGTGGGTAGTTTCAATATTTTTGACCACGCTATATCTCGTCCTTGCGATTAAGTTAATAACGTACGGGCAAATATATTTATCTCCACAAACATTTTTAGGAGTGAAAAATGCGTATAAGGGTACACATTCATAGTGACCCAGATTTCCCCTAACATCATGCGAAAAAGTTTCACCCGCTCAATATGGTACGCCACAAAAAGTGGTGGATTTTTGTAACGAGTACATACCCGTTACGATCATGTGTGGGTACCGATCGTTACGCGAATTGGCTACGCTAATTCATTCAGCACTGCATACATTCCTGAATGAAATGTCATTGTTGGAAAATACACACGAGGTAAGTAGTAAAAATTGTGTTGTTGATAATTTTTCTGCAATTAATTTGTAACTCTTTTATTTTTCAGGTGGCAGGTGGATCATTGGGGGATCGGAGCAGCGGACACATGGCGGATTTCGAGGTAAGTATAAGTTTACGCTGCCGAAATCCTGTATCGTTTCGGCACCGTTGAAACCACGTATGTACGTGTGTGTATTACTCGCTGTGGTGGCCGGCGCCCAGCGATGGATACATACATGAAAATTATTTGTATATTCAATTTTAATTCTTTGTCTTTTCAGGTCTTATGCGCAGCTTTCTCTATGTCCCATCAATGAGCAGCCAAACATATGATCCATCAATGGGCAGCTTTCTATATGCCCCAACGGTGCATGCCACGAAAATATAAATGCCCTATTGTGGCACGGCGCATGGGCGGGTTGATGATTTAATTGATGCGCCAGGGGAATTATGTGTGGTCGGAGAATTCTGCAAAAGAGGATTCCTATATTGTGAATCAATGGTTAACGTCGAACCGTATTGAACCGTATACATATGTGTCGTACATTTAAGGTTGTTGAAAACGGTCAGACACTACGATATTAAATTGGGGCTCAGTAGAAACTTCAGATAAGGATGGTATTACGTTGCCATCAGAAAGTTTTAAAGGTAATCAATTTCGTGTAACACTTGGTGATTATCAAAAGTTACTACAGCGTGTAAAACGCAACTTGGACGAAGCGAAGAAACATGCAGAGTCTGCGCTGTATTCGGTGGAGACAGTGGGAGGCATTGAATCACCAGCGGAAGATTTGAAACCAGTGCGCAGTGAAAATTGATGATTTAGCAACTCGGACGACCAGCAGTAAGCACGGCGGCTTGGTACTTGAGAGCATGTTGTTGTTGTTGTTGTTTTAACAACAAAATCACTCCCCGAAGGTAACAGTCCTTGGCCGGATATGAATCCGGTACGCTCCGGTACTCCCTTGCGGTACTGCCCGACTGTCGGGGGCGCGATTTGGTATGACCAGTGCAACCTTCTAGGTCATGGCATCCCTCCTTCCGAAAGGAAAGAGAAGATGGGTAATGAGAGGTGGGAGGCATCATATCCGTAGATCAACCATCGAGTTGCACATCATTACCTTTGTGCATATTGGTCGCCTCTTACGACCGGTATGCCTACCGCGGGCATATTCTAAGCCCCAACCCGCAGGGGCTATTTGAGAGCATCGTGATTGCGGGTGAGTTGTGTGTTTTTTATTATATTGTTTATAATATGTTGTCATTGTTGAATTATAATTGTATCATGATATGTTGTGGGATTTTGATATTGTTTGCTGGTTTGAATCCCGACTATTTCCTTAAGTTTTTTTTTTTTTTTTTTTTTTTTAATGAATTATTGAAATATTGCGGTTTATAATAAATTCTTACTGGTGCAAGAGGACATTTTTGGTTTGCTGCTTGCAATTTTTTATACCGTCTGCTTCTGCCAGGCAAATATGTAAATTTCTTCTGAAAAGCCTTTCATGGCACCCGTTTTAGAGAACCTTTTCAAATAATTTCTCATGTTGCCTGTATGGGGAATCGAACCTAGGTTCTTCTGTGTGGCCGTCAGACCACAATGTCCATATAACAAAATACATATAAAATTTAAAAAACAGAAAACTGAGAAACTTTTCACCTCTCTGAGAGGTCATTCAAAAACATATCTAAACGTTTGTGTAATTTTTTGGTACAACATCGTTTGGAAACAATTTACTTTTTACGCTTGGAGAATATCGTTTAACAAACTAGCTTACTTCTTTATTTATTTGGTAATATTGTCTGCAAAGACTTCACGGTATTTGTTTCTGTTGTGTGAGGGTGTGCCTAGTAAAAATGATACCCGTGTGCGGAATTTAGCACCATAGATATGTCATAAAGGTAGCCCACTTTTGGTTTATTTATCAAATGTAGTGTGCATAAATAGACCCATAAACATGACAGAAACGAACGTAACTGGTTCCATTATTATTGGGTACAATATACATATGTATTCGTGGGGGTCCATTTCTTTTGATGAAATGGCTAAAACCTTACGGATCAGGGCATGGTTTTCTCCTCTTCGATTCCTAGATTGTGTTCCAAAGTTTATTTAAAAATCTTCGATTTCGAAGTCGGAAAGGCGTATTTCAGGAGCCAAAATTTTTCATTGTGTTGAATTTTGTAAGACTCTTAAGTGAATAACATGGTTATTTAAGAGCCAAAATTCTTCATTTTGTTGAATTTTGTAAGTCTCCAGTACCTCAAACTGTCGATGTAGCGGAGAAATGGGGATTTTCGTCTAGGGCCCCTTATGACTCTGGGGGGTACTCTTGTCGTCTTGTGGGTGTGTGCAAATGGGTATGAATGCGATGCTTGGGTGATATGCGGCGAGTTGTTGCCTCAAAATTCTCAACTTCTGTGCAGATCGGTTCGTCCGTCTGCGGTAGGGTTTCGGTTGGCCTCGTTCCGTTTGAACGAGTGCGTTTACTTGTTATTGTTTTTATGGTTAGGGAGTGGGAATAGTTATCGCGGGGATTAAAAATGCGAAGTTCCCTACCGACTGTTTCCCTAATCCGGAATATAAAGCGAAGTGGAATTAGGGATAAGGAGAAGCGGAATATTACTCCCTTCCGCCATCTTGACTGACGGGTGGAAGTAAGACTAATTTTGCGATTGGTCTAGTAGTTCGGCCCCTGGCGGTGTCCAGTTCGACGACTCGAACTCGCTTATCCGGTCCATAATGTAGGTCTGCGATCCGGCCTAACCTCCATTCGTTGGGAGGTAAGTTGTCCTCCTTTAGGACAACTAGGTCCCCTTGTTTCAAATTGGCTTGAGGATGTTTCCATTTGACGCGTTTCTGCAGCTCGGTGAGATATTCAGTTTTCCATCTTTTGCAGAACGTTTGGTGTAAGGCCTTGAGTTTTTCCCATCTGTTGACGAGTGAAGCACGATTCTTGCTGGCGTTGATCTCGGGTGGTGCTAAAAGATACCCTCGAACGAGGAAATGTCCTGGGGTAAGCGGTTCCAAGTTCGACGGTTCGTTGGAAGATGGCGTCAAGGGTCGAGAGTTGAGGCAAGACTCGATTCGACAGAGGAGGGTGCTGAATTCTTCTAGGGTGAATTTATGATATGAAGCGATCTTCTTAAAGTGGTTTTTAAAACTTTTGACCCCCGCTTCCCAAAGTCCATCCATATGAGGAGCACCTGCTGGTATGAAATGCCAGGTGAGGGTTTGATGACAATATTTTGAGAGGGTCTGGTTGCGTCCGCTAGAAAAGACTTGAACTCTGATCGGAGAGCTCGAGATGCACCGACGAAGTTCGTTCCATTATCGGAGTGGATGTTTTTTGGACATCCTCGTCTGGCAACAAACCTATCGAAAGCTGCCAGGAACGCGGCAGTACTAAGGTCACTAGTGGCCTCCAAATGAATAGCCTTGGTCATAAAGCAGACGAAGAGGCAAACGTAGCCCTTGGGCATGCGACATCCTCTGCCGCTGTAGGATTTGATATCAAAGGGTCCGGCGAAATCTACCCCGATGTTGGTAAAAGCTCGGGAAAAGGTAGTGCGTGCGGAAGGAAGGTCCCCCATTAATTTAGTCTGTACTCGGTATCGAAAGATGGTACAGACCTTTCAGTTGTGGATAACAGATTGAATCATGTTTTTAACCTTTGGAACCCAGTATTGCGTGCGGATAAGCCGCAGCATTACTTGGTTTTCTCCATGTAGCGAGATCTTGTGGACAAACTGGACCAGAAGACGGGTAAAATGACACGCGTAAGGGAGGATAATTGGGTGACGTTCGTTATAAGGCAGATCAAGGTATGCAGACAGACGGCCGCCCACCCGCAAGATGTTACAGCTATCGATGAAGGGGTTGAGAGGCAGGACTTCGCTTTTGGTCCCAATAGGTTTTCCGGACTTTAAATTCCCTAATTCCTCAGAATAATGTTTCTGTTGGTAGATAGATATAAGACGTTGAGTCGTAGCCTTAATTTCATCGGGCGAAATGAGGTATGACTCCGCTTTAAAAGATTTCGTTTTGGGACTCGTTCTTTGAGAGAATCTCATAACATATGATATGACCCTCAAAGCTCTTGAAAAATCGGAAAATCTATCGAGAATGTCCTCTTTATTGTTTGTTTGCGTAGTTGCGTGAATTTGTACTCTCTTTTCCTCGATGTTTGTACCATACTCTTTTTCTTGGGCTGGCCATTTGGTCTTGTCTTCTTGTAGCCAAAAAGGTCCCTGCCACCACATGACGTTGTCGACTAGATCCCTCGCTGATAGTCCTCTGCTGGCCAGGTCTGCTGGGTTTGATGCGGAATCCACGTGTCGCCAAGCTTTATTTCCTACCTTTTCTACGATTTTTGTTACTCTGTGCGCCACGAACGTTTACCAAGAGCACTGTGGTTTTCGGATCCATGCTAGGACGATAGTTGAATCCGTCCATAGGTGCACGTTGAATGTGCCTAAGTTAAGGTTTTCGATGACGGTTTCTAAGGTTTCGGCGAGCAAAACCGCTCCACACAATTCCAATCGGGGTAATGAAATGGTCTTCACTGGGGCTACCCTAATTTTCGCCATTAGCAGATTAACGTAAACCTGATCTTTCATTTGGACTCTTAAAAAAACGGTGGCTGCATATGCCTTTTCGGAGGCATCGCAGAATCCGTGTAATTCCACGTCGTTGGATGGCGTGAAATACACCCATCGTGGAATCCGAATGTTATTGATTTTATTGTAGTCGTGCATAAAGCTTTGCCACCTATCTAAAGTTTGATCAGATACTCTCTCGTCCCAGTAAGTCCCCTCTAGCCAAATGTTTTGCATGATCATTTTGGCTACTGTGATGACTGGGCCCAGCCATCCCAATGGATCGAAGAGTTTAGCGATGGCTGAGAGTATCGCCCGTTTAGTAATGCTATCCTTATTTTCGATGGGCTTAGCTGTAAAATAAAACTGGTCAGAGTGCGAGTTCCAACGGATTCCGAGTGTTTTGACCGTACTGGAGTCTTCGAAGTCCAAAAAGTCCTCGTTTAGTCGATGATGTTTGGGTATTCCCTGTAGTATTTTGTTGCAATTCGAGGTCCATTTTCGAAGGGATAAGCCCGCGGACTGTAATGCACGCGTAATTTCATCGCGAGCCTTGATAGCGTAGTCGATACTTGTTCGCAGGATATTTGCTGCGATGGGTAATGACGTCTCCACGTAGTCCGCTAGCTGATGCAGCGTTCGGATGGCTAAATATGGAGCACAATTAACTCCAAAGGTTACCGTCTGTAACTCGTAGACGGTGATAGGGTTCTCAGGTCTGGTCCGGAAAACTATTCTTTGAAATTTGGTCTGATTGGGTTTGACCCATATCTGACGATACATCTTTTCGATGTCGCTATTAAACACATATTTATAGAATCTCCATCTGAGGAGCAGTATTGTTAAATCGGCCTGAAGTACTGGACCTGGATGAAGTACGTCGTTAAGGCTGATGCCATTGGCGGTCGGACACGATGCGTTGAATACCACCCGGACTTTAGTAGTTGTGCTTTCTTCCTTTATGACAGCATGATGAGGCAAGAAGTAGCAATCCGTAGATAGGGGTGGGCCGATTGAAGGGACCTTGGACATATGTCTTAATGTCCTAACGTACTCCGCTAGTACTCTATTATATTCTGTCTGTAGGTCCGGTGTCTTAGAGAGACGGGTCTCATTTCTGTAAAATTGAGAGCAAACACCCTTTAAAGAGGGCCCTAAGGAGACGTTACTAGGGAAATCTTGTTTAAATGGAAGGGCAACTGTATACTTCCCATCAGGGCCCCGTTCTGTTGTAGCCTAGAAAAGTTCCTCGCAATAGGCATTATCCTCGTTCAGTGCCTTTTTCTTAGGCACATCTTCCAACTCCCAGAAAGCGGTTAACTGTTTGGCTAGGCTTATTTCGTTGAAAAATGATACCCTATTATTGGCTGGCTGTGCTGCCTCGGCCCGGCCTATTAATATCCAACCGAAGACGGCTTCTTGGGCAAGAAGCGTGTTGATAGCGTTCTTCCTTATACCGCTTAAAATTATTTTTGCGTAAATGTCGGGGAAAGCTTGCTGGGTCAACACGCTGACTTGGCAAGTTGGAAGATTCCCGGTGAGTTGTGTAGGACTAGGACCATTGTATCGATGTTGACTAGAGGATCGATAAGGGAACCTATTGTAATAACGCACGAATCTTTGACCTGCTCTGACGGCGTATTGTTTATACCCGATACTTGGATGTTCAAGCGTTTAGATGGCAGGTTTATTCTTTTCTTCAGCCTTTCGGTTATGAACGAGCATTCAGAACCGGAGTCAATAAGTGCCCTGACCGAGAAATCCACTCCATTATAGTCGATTTTTACACGTGCAGTTCCTAACAATACCCCCTTAGTTGTATTCGCATGTAATGTAGAAACATTATTAACGTTTTCGTTTCTATTTGCAGATTCAAGCCTTGCCCTAGCCTGATGTGAAGTTGTGGGCCTATCGTCAGATGTGTTTTGCCGCCACCTCTGGTTCGTTGCTTTTGGCTGAGCTGTTGCCAGATGGAGTAAGGTGTTGTGCCTTGCGTGACACGAGCTGCAGTTAAAGGAACTCGTGCATCGTGTCACCGTGTGTCCAGCCGACAAGCAGCTCAAGCAACAGTTGTTGCTCTTGATGTAGGCTATTCTATCTGATATGGTTAGTCCCCGGAATTTTTGGCAATTTCGTAATTTGTGCTCCCTATTGTTTCACATTTTACACGAGGCTGTTGGGGTGCTGGCTTGGTATACTCCAATTTTCGCAGGCGTTTGCCGTGTATTATTTTGACTCCTGGGTTCTGTCAATGATTTGCTGCCCCTGAGGTCAGAAACAGTTTCCAACGTTTGGAAGCGGTTGGAGAGGAACTTGTCCATATCTTCCCATTTTGGTATCTCTGTTTTGTTCTCAATGGTCTGTTCCCAGAGAGCCAGAGTACACTCGGGAAGTTTGGTGGAGCATAAATATGTAATTATTGCATCCCAGTTGGATATGTCAATTTGATGACATTGAAGTGCTGAAATGCAATTGTTTATGTCTCTTTGTAATTGTTTTATTTTTGTACCGCATTCCTTTTCTACCGCGGTCAGGCTGAATAGGGATTTCAGCTAGGTATTGACCAGGATACGTTTGTTTTCGTACCTGTCGCTCAAATTCTTCCAGGCTGTAGAAAAGCCTTCGTTGGTCAATGGACACCTACGTACTATTTCCTTTGCCTCCCTTTGGGTTTTTGGTTGAAGTGATACAATTTCTCAACCGGGGTAAGGCGTTTGTTTAGGATGTATATGGACGTGAACATGTCTCTAAATGTTGGCCATGATAAATAATCACCTTTAAACACATCGGTGTCGCAGGGCGGAAGACGAATGTTCGACTCACGACTGGATGTTTCAATATCTTTTGGAGGTGGTATTGGCTGCGCTGATAGCTTTTCCACCTGCGCATTCATAGATGCCATGCATTTCATATAGCATGCGAAACACGCTTTGTTTTTTTGCTTTATGGACTGCAAATCTTCCTTACTGGTCTTGTCCGAGGCCAGAAGGCTATCGTAAGACGATTTCGTTTTCTTCCATAATGCCTTTAGCTCCTCTTGCTGTATTGCAAGGGTGTATTTGTCCATTTCTTCTATGGTCTGCGAGCTGAATTCTTGCTCGAACTCCACTATGCAGTCGGATTGACGAATATAGGTCTCCATTTTCTTTATATGTTTGAATATTTTGTATATTTACAGTGAAACCCAGAGCGGACAGTAATGACTCAGGAAAGTATCTTGCTTTGGAATAAGCGAAATTTTTATTAAACGATGATATGGGTTCGAATCTCTGGAGATTTGGTGTATAAATTATGTTATACAAAATATGTTTTTAAAAATGTGTGTGAAACCGATCTAAATCTCTGAAGATTTAGAGTATCATCAACAGTGTATATGAAACTGATAGAAATCTCTGAAGATTAAATGTTTCAAAAGACAAAAATATGTCTTTAAAAGTGCGTGTGAAACCGAACAAAATCTCTGAAGATTCAAGGTATCAACAACAGTGTATATGAAACAGATAGAAACCTCTGAAGATTAAATGTTTCAGAAGTGTTTATGGAACGAGTAAACCTCTGAAGATTTAGTGAACTATTTAATAAACGTGTGTATAGCGCTGGTAAAATCTCTGAAGATTTGATGTGCTTCCAAAGTGTATGGTGATAACAAATAAAAGTCTCTGAATACTTAATGTATCAACAAAGTGTATGTGGCACAGATAGAAATCTCGGTACAGATTTAATGTGCTTTGGGTATTGTGAACCCTGTTTAGCCAAACCAGGTAAAATAATGTGAAATTTGCAAGAAAAAACTAACGCAGTTGTATTTGTCCAGATAATCGTGGACTAGTGATAATTATTTAATAAAAATTTTTGAACGATACAATTGATGTATTAAATTAAACGACACTTATTGCCTGTGTACGCTTTAAGTATTTATGCCCACAAGCCACCCAACGTTGTGATGAATATATAGACTGAATGATGTGATGTGAACCTTGTTATGGATCGCTCTTCAAAAAGCATCAACTAAGTGAAATTTTAAAGTTATTTGGAGAAAATTTCCACAGGAGATATTCAGTGCAGTGACACGTGTACATATAAAAAAAAAACAAAAAAAATTCACTGACTGCTTGCCTTGAGCTGTGTCGGATAAGTCTTACCACTGGAGGGGGACTTAACCGATAGTCAAAAGGCGAAAGTGTGCTATCGAGAACACGGTGTATTCACTTACTTACTGATGATTTTATTCGTGCTCAAAACAGAAGCGAAAGCGCCTTCAGATAAACCTTAGCTCTGTACCTACTTTCGTAGGATTCGAAGGGGTAAGAGCTGTTATCGGGCGAAAAGATAACAACAAAGTCGAGCGGGCAGATACTAGTATCTATTACGAGGGGCGACCGATATATTTAAGCCGATGGCCTAAACAAATAGTAATATCCCACAAGGGAATATCGACAGTTTTTTTGCATTACTCAAATTGGAATCAAGCCGCCGCCCATCAACATTCTAAAACTTGTCCTCAAATTACAATATTTGCCGAAGTCAGCCATTTAATATTTGCCGTAGTGATGGTAGATCCCGAAGTGCAAATGTCGAAACAGCTCATGGAATTATTCGTCGACCTATTCGCAGGCTAGCCGAATTACAAGTTTACGAATCCACAGAAGATCAGCCAGGAGGTGGAATGTTGTCAAGCTAGAAGCAGCCATCTGGTAGCACATTTATTTGGTACCACTCGTTGGGTCACACACAACGGCCGGCAACACCAGTCCACGACCACCGCTGGCAAATGAAATCTGCCATTTCAATTTCATTATCGACGAAGGACACAAGTTTTAGCTTCTTGCCTTATTTGCCTTGTAATTGTCTAAATATTCTATTCAAAATGTAATACAGTTAAAGCTATAAAATAAATAGTAATATCCCACATGGGAATATCGACATTTTTTTTTGGATTACTCAAATTGGAATCAAGCCGCCGCCCATCAACAAGTCTATATAAATAAGAGGCAACAACTCGCTCTTTAAAAAATCGGCATAATTTTAACTCGTATGTTCGATGCTACTCGATGTTTGCTATTTGGGTTACACCGATTCCTCTTTGTGCTTTGTACTTACTCTCTGATAAAAGTATATTTAGAATGAGTGGAATTGGCAAAGTGACATCCAAAACAGTGAGTTGTATGAAAATTAAGAAAATTGTTGATTTTTGTACAAAATAACTTAAAATGTGTATAAAAAAGGGTAAATATTTAATAAAATAGTGAAGTGAAAAAAGTGTTAAATGAAATGTAAAATGGTGAAATTAATTAAATATGTGTCGTGAAAAGTGGGTTTGTAGAATAGTGCAGAGAGGAAAGAACAAAATGACTGCTAAAACATTGAGTAGTTTCAATTTTAGGAAAAATTTGATTTTTGTGTAAATTTAATTGAAATATAAATGAAAAGTGTTGAATAAGTAATAAAATAGTGAAATAAAGTGCAAAAAATGTTAAATAAAGTGTGAAAGGGTAAAGTTAAGTGAAAGTCTATCGTGATAAGTGCTTTTGCAGGACTTTGGTTCTGATTGTATGTACAAATGCAATGTTGCTAATTGGAACAACATAATATATTGTTAAATTCTTGGAAAAGTGATAAAAGTGAAGTGATTTAGTTCAAATAGTGAAAAGGTTCTATTTTTGGCAATGTGGTTAGTGCAATAAGTGAAAATTTCAAAATAAGTGTACTTTTATATGTATATTGCATTAGTGATAAATAAATCTGTACAATTATGTAAGAAATGCAAACGCTTTTTGTTCACAACTTTTATTATCTCCCTGACACGAGTCAGGCAACCAATCCGGTTCGGTGAGTTATTATGACTGAATACAAGAACTCGGTGACTGCACCTAAATGCCTATTTCCCTGATCGCTACTGTTGCCCGTGATAATGGTGACTTGGCATTTGCCGTTCATTGGTATGCTCGAGTTTCACTATCGTGAGAACGCCCTCAGCTAAGTGTTCACTTGCTGACTAGGCGTCTGGCTTATTTGATGCTGTTGTTGTTGGCATACCTGCTGGGTGCCAACTTTGAGTTTGGGTTACAGTTGTTGTTGGCATTATTGTTGGGTGCCAACTTTGAGTTTGGGTTACAGTTGTTGTTGGCATTATTGTTGGGTGCCAACTTTGAGTTTGGGTTACAGTTGTTGTTGGCATTATTGTTGGGTGCTAACTGCCCCCCCGCTTGAAGTGAAGCCGTCCGCGGCTTCTATTATGGCAATGTCTAGATTCGCTCGGGTTCTTCGTTTTCGTATCCGACCAACCGCAAAAATTATGATAGCTGCTACCACGACAAGTGACAAAGCGCCCATTTACTGTGCTGAGCGGATATGAACAAGATTCTCTAGGTGCGATATGTGCCTGAGACTCTTTATGTTGATTTTTTCCAAGTATGGAAGTGACAATAGAGTCATGTGGTCAGTAAAATTTATAATCTGCGCAGGAGCAGCTTCCGGACGAGAGTGGGCTATTTTATTCCAATTATAAAAGGTGGTTGCGTTAATGGTAATTTCCCCGTCAAAGGTTACTATAAAGGTTCCCCTTGTCAGCCTTGTTAAGTTTCCATCGAACAGTGTTGCTGGTTGGTTGTTTACTAGTACAATGCCATTATCGATATCCCTTATGGCAGCTACGTGGTCAGCTGATGTCGTTTTGCAGGTTGCTGAGTGAGTGTTCAGAAGCTGCATTGCACACGGGCTATCTCCCAAAGGTTGGCAAAAGCTCGACATTAGGGCTTCCTTGCAATTGTGCAGTGGTATGTAACTTCCCTTGCATTCCGCTATATCCTCTGTCTCCAATGATACAAGCTTTCCGTCGTGTATCACGGGCAACATCTTCAACAAATTACAAACACTAGCTATCTTTGGATATTTTATAAGGAAATAAATACATTCATTAGTTTGAAATATTTTGATCTTAGAAACTTGTAGTAAATCACTTATAGTTACGTTGGCAGAGTGCTCAGCATCCAGCAGGTTCTTTACTTCAATACCGCTCAACAAAATGGGGTTGATTATATTTACCTTACCCAGGGTGACGGACGTTATGACGGTCTCTAATTCCATCATCATCGCCCTGTTCCTAGCGGTTGCCAGAGAAAAAAGGTTGCCAGTATCTATTTGGGTTCGCTTGGCGTTTTCGAGCAGTTCATTAACAGTATTTGTCAATTCATTTATTTTTTCCTGTGTTTTTGAGTTGATCAAGATTTGTTGCTCCTGTGATTCTATCAAGTTTTCAGTTTTAAATTCGATCTTCAGGAAGTCATCAAAATCAGGCGTTCCGGCGATATATTTTAGGGCAGTCCCTAACACGTTGATGCTACGAGCATGGCGGTGATGTACCCTGACAGCATCCAGCAGCAGTGTCATCTGTTCCGCGTCACTTCCCAGTAGACGCCGCATATGTGACTGTGGAAAATGCTCTGATAGCCTGGTCGTGTCATCAACTATTGTCTCATAAAGGGATAAATTTGTTTTGTGCAATAAAAATCCGTGCTGTTCGTGAATGGCCACCTTACCGGTTGTGAGAGGGATGTAGTAAGAACTGGTGTAATTAAGTACCTTTGTTTCGACCGAGAGGCCGAGAAAAATTATATATCTGCAACGATACGAAAGGCGTTTCTTAGTACTTTAAGTTACTTTTGTGAACTTTTCTGTTGTCTATTAGAACAGTTGACCCAAGGTCCTTCTGCACCGTTTTTTCGACATAGAGTTTTGTGAACTTGTTACCTATTCTTTTGTTTTTCTTTACGAAGACCTTTTCCCCCGGGCTATAGAGTCGCAATTTGCTTCCCACATTGTGTCTTGCCAAGTCTGACTGTTGAGTCTCCAACAGCCTGAGTCGGATTCGCTCCCTAAGTTCTTCAGGAATAGAATGAATTATATCTATAGGCCTTTTTTGCGTTACGGAATGGACTGTGCGATTGTATTTTGATGTTGCGAGAAGAATCAATTCAATTGTGTCGGATACTTTACCTTCTAGCTTCAGGCAACGGGCAATTTCAGACAATGTACTGTGAAACCGTTCAACTTGACCGTTCGAAGTACTATGTGCAGGGGGTGTGGTATAAATTTCCACACCGAAATGATTTCTTAGTATTGCCTTAATTGTCTCCGAGTTTAAGGACTTTTCATTGTCGCAGACTAATGTTTTGGTATTTTTATAAAAGTTAAGCAATTCATACATGGGTTCCTTCACATCCACTATAGCTCTAGACTTTATCGGGAATACCACAGCGAATTTTGAAAATTTGTCTATGGATGTGAGAAAGTGAGCCCTGTCTGTGGAATAAATATCCACATGGATAATTTCCCCTGGGCACGATGGAATAGGCGTTTCCCCTATCCCCGGTTTTGGTGGATGCCGTTGGTATTTAGCCTCATGGCATACCTTACAATTAGAAATTATTTCCTTTAGGATTTGGAAGGATTTGGCGTACATTTTCACGCAACGATCTATGGGCCCTGTTATGCTCTGTCTGTAAAATCTCTAGCTGGTCATCTTTATTGAAGACGTCTATGACCTGTTTTTTTGTATGCCGTATCTTGACTGCGGGAAATTCGGTAAGTATTTTGTCTTGCATTTTAGCAAGAGTCGGCAAGTCACACAACACACCGTTCACAACGTTTGCATTAACGCATTCTTTCATTGCGCGCATAAGTTCGTCCGGACCACTGAAAATTATACGGTGTCTCATCCTTGATTTAAAAATTATTTTTGTGGTTTTCGAGAATGAGTCACCCTCCTCAAGAACAATTTGATTCCGAAAACAGTTCAAAGGATTTGACACCGTCGAAATAGTCTGGGTAAGGGACTCCTCACTATTCGCTATCACGCTGTCTGACCGTTCGCAATCCAACGCATTTATATGTTGCCGGGACAATGCGTCAGCAACCAGGTTTTCCTTTCCCGGTTTGTAATGGAATTGCGGAGAAAACTCCTCAACAAAGGCTCGCCATCTCTTGAGCTTGGCATTCGGATTTTTATCAGATATTGCAAAGGTCAGAGGTTGGTGGTCGGTAAAAATCTTTAGGTTGTTCACACCGTATAGGTAGTTCCGAAGTTTTTGCAGGGCCCAGACTATAGCCAACAACTCCCGCTCATTAGTAGCGTAGTTCTCCTCAGTCTGCGAAAGTGTTCTTGATATCATTGTGATAGGTCGCCCGCCCTGAGACAAGACGGCGCCTATGCCATGAGATGATGCGTCAGTGGTCAACTCGAATGGCTTTTCATAGTCGGGGTATAGGAGCAATACATCCTCAGAAGCAAGGATTTTCTTTACTCTATTGAATGCGCCTAGTGCCTCATCATCCAGAGTTATTTCGACTTTCTTCGATTGGCTGGCTTTAATGTTCCCGTTTTCACCGCGCAAGTACCTCGTCAGTGGCTTAACAATCGTTGCAAAATCCCTCACAAAGCGACGGTAATAGCTTGCAAGTCCCAGAAATGAGCGCAATGCTCGAAGTGATCTTGGAACCTCGAAGTTAAGGATGTCCTTTACCTTGTCGGGGCAGGTTTTTATGCCGTCCTTAGACACAGTAAATCCAAGGAACTCCACGCTCTGCCGAAAGAATTTAGACTTTTCGGCAGACACGCGCATATTAGCATTGTATAACTTCACAAGGATTCGGTCGATGTCCCTACCGTGCTCCTCTGCAGTCTTGGAAAAGATGATCACATCGTCGATGTAGACGTGACATGTCTTTCCGATCTCGTCTCTTAAGACGTCATCGATGGCCCGCTGAAAAATGCTGGGAGCATTCTTCAAACCGAAGGGAAGTCTGCAAAATTCATACTTCCCACTGTTTACGGAGAAAGCTGTCTTCTCACGGTCTTTCTCTGCCAATTTAATCTGATGGAAGCCCGACTTCAGATCGATTGTTGAAAAAAAAGCAGAGCCTCCCATATTTGATAAAATAACAGAAGTATCAGGGATTGGATACTTATCGCTTATGGTTTTGCTATTAAGTTTCCTAAAGTCTATTACCAGACGCGACCTCCTTTTACCCTCTTCGTCATGCCCCTTTTTATCTACCACCCATATTGGGTTGTTGTAGGGAGAACGGGATGGCCTTATAATACCATTGCGCAGCATGTCTGAAATTTCATTGTTCACGAATTCCATTGCTGCCATGGGGTATGGGTAGGTCTTAGAATACACCGGGAGATCGTCAATGGTTCTAATTGTTCCAACAATGTTAGTGCTGTATGGCAGAGTCTCGTCTGGATCAGCGAAAGCCCTAGCATGTCGCTTCAGAATTGATGTGGTGCTCTGCTCCGCCCCCGCCAAATTGTGGTCCGATGAAGCTAACTTATTTACGTCTGGGCAGCGGTAACAAAAAAATCTTTCACAACCTCCATCGTGTCTCAAAACTCCGTTTCTCAAATCAATATTACCGTTAACCTCCCTAAGAAGATCGAAGCCAATGATACCGTCAAATGTATCAAGACTAGGGAGGATAAAAAACTCAAAGTTATTATTAAAAATATTTATTGTGCAATACTGCTCAACTTTTTCGGTGCCATGTATAGATTTAACAGTGAAGGGTCTCTGCAGGCTTTTGATTCCCTTAAGAGTGCTTAAGTTTTTAATATAACTCTTGGCGGCACCTGTATCGACTAGGAACTTTAGACCTCTTCCCCGTAGTGTCCTGCTGACATAGGGCAAGAGGGACCCACCCCTAAAAAATTAACGTCATCGCTTGGATCAAATTCATTTTTTTCAAACCGCTCGTCGAAATTACAGTTGGCATAGCCGCAGTCGTCTTCACTCGGATAAAGTTCGCCCTCCAAATCATTCATCTCATGAGAGAGGTGGTTAATACGTTCCTTTTTTGGGGTGGGGTAGCGTTCGCTTCCGTGTTGTCGTTTTTGTGCAACCGTGGCCGGCTGCGAATTACCTTGGGTGGTTATGGGTACCGTCGAGTTGCGCGGGTTCCCATTATTTTGGTTTCGGGAAGAACCCTGAACCACTTGTCGGGCATCATTGTATGGCGCCGGTTGTAGGACGGTTTGCCTAAAACGTGAGAGAGATGGGTCCACCTCCATCGGGACCGGACGATGTCGTATTTGGTCATTTGGGACCCTACGGTATTGTGGTGAATATTGGTATGAACCGGGGACCTGAGGTAAAAGATTCGTCCTTCCGATCGAATTCATTATAGTCATTTTTGTCATCCTCGCTCGGTTGGCCTCAAGTTCCTGGGCCAATGCCAGTGCAGAGGGTAGATCCGAGGGTTGCGACGAGAAGAGAATATCGCACAATGGCCGATTAAGGCCAGAAATAAAGACGCGAAGGGCATCTTCGCGATATTTTTTACTAAGCGACTCGATAAGTACCCTATTTCCGCCGTGAGTCATCGTAGTTTTATTGATTATAAGTGTTAACTTCCGTTCTATCTCGTCATAGAACTTAGCTACCGACAATGACCCTTGGCTCAACATTGAGAGCTCTTGCTCAATCAAATACACTGGTTTTTTATCAGCATAAGTGAAGTCCAACCTTGAGATTATTGCTTGAAAATTCAGGACCGTATTAAAAGAAGACAAAACCATATCAGCAGACCCCACAACCTTGTTCCTTATTATGCCCACAGCCTGGTAATGCTTTGAGCTTCCTACATAATTTTCAAAAACTTTATAGGCCGTATGCGCGGCCTGCCTCCAGGACACGTACCTTTCCTGATCACCCCTAAATTCCGGCATTGTTTTAACAAGATCTAGTGATTCGTCACAGGTAACGCCAGGCTGAATTGTGACAGCCTCGTATTCTACCACTCGAGCAGTGGTTTCCATTCTCGACAACCTACTGGTCAGTTCCTCCACCTGAGTTTGAAACTCACGCTTTGTCTGCTCGGTCGCCACGCGAACCGCAACATTCAGAAGGGCCTGCATTTGAGCTTGGTCCATTTTAAGACTAACACTTAACAACCGTCTCTCAAGGCAACACTTTTCAAAAACTCCTAACACTTTATTTATTTGTTTATTTATTTAAACGGTATGCTGAACACTCTACTTACATGCAGATATTCATATTTGATTTCATTTTGGTGTCCTTGTCCGATTGTCCTCGCTGGAGCAGCCTGTACCTCTTGTTGATTGTTGATTAGTTTATTTATTTATTCGGCAGTTATTAGCCCGTACGATTTGTATTTTTTTATATGTTTAATTTATTTTCTTGTGGGTATCCAACCCTCTTTTGATTAACTTGTTGGTTGTTGAATAGTTTATTTATCTATTTAATAGGGATTAGCCCGTACACGTTTAATTAGTTTTGTTTATTTTCTTTAAATGTTTAATTTATTTTTTGTGGGTACCTGACCCCCTTTTGGCTAAATTAGTAAGTATCAACTCGTACGCGTTACACACGTTCAATTAGTTTTTGTGTTTTTACAAACGTTAAATTTATTTTTCTCTTGTGGGTATCCAACCCGAACGTGTTACACACGTTTAATCACTTTCGTAATTTTTACAAACTTTTAATTTATTTTTCTGTTGTGGGAATCGAACCCTTGGCCACGTTAACTTTCGTATCCTTTTATAGGGATAACTTCGCGTGGCCCCACGTTGGGCGCCAGAAATGCAAACGCTTTTTGTTCACAACTTTTATTATCTCCCTGACACGAGTCAGGCAACCAATCCGGTTCGGTGAGTTATTATGACTGAATACAAGAACTCGGTGACTGCACCTAAATGCCTATTTCCCTGATCGCTACTGTTGCCCGTGATAATGGTGACTTGGCATTTGCCGTTCATTGGTATGCTCGAGTTTCACTATCGTGAGAACGCCCTCAGCTAAGTGTTCACTTGCTGACTAGGCGTCTGGCTTATTTGATGCTGTTGTTGTTGGCATACCTGCTGGGTGCCAACTTTGAGTTTGGGTTACAGTTGTTGTTGGCATTATTGTTGGGTGCCAACTTTGAGTTTGGGTTACAGTTGTTGTTGGCATTATTGTTGGGTGCCAACTTTGAGTTTGGGTTACAGTTGTTGTTGGCATTATTGTTGGGTGCTAACTTGTATAAATGTTCAACAAGAATTTAATATTGAAAAGTTGTTTGCCGTGCAAAGTTTTCAATATTTTACTGCTATTAAATTTTACAATTGTGTTTTTCAAAACAAAAAATTAAAAAAATGCCATTAAACAGAAAGTGTAGTGTTGTCGGCTCCGGTGCTAGCGCAGATCGCGACATGAGGTTGTTTTCTGGCCCATCGGATCCTCAGCTCGCCTCCAAATGGAGGGAGAATCTGAGGATCCAAAAAAAAGAAATGTTTGTATGCAGCAAGCACTTTGTCCCGATTTCCATTCCCACCATTAACTTGGGTAAGTAGAAATTTTTTGAAATTGAAAGTGAATATGAAGTGATTTTGTATATCTTATAAATAAAAATCGGGTTGGAGGGTTGGGCCGGTGCATAGGGTATCATTGAGGGAGTGACCGGACCCTGACTTCTTGGAAGCATTAAAAACAACTCTGACTTTTGTTGTCTTTTTTTCTGGCCTGACGACCGCATGGTGAGGGAGATAGAAAGAGCATTATTTCCCTTGAGATTCTATCTCATTTGGGCTGCATTCTTCCATGTGGCCTAAGGGCAGGTATTCTTCGAGTACCTTGCCGTACTGCTGCTTGAGATCGCCCTTATTTAAGAGTGTACATTCCATGCCGTGGAACTGTCGTAGGGCTGCAGTACGGGAGGTCGATACCGTTCGGAAATGTTGGTTTGAAGGGAAGCCGAACCATATATCGACCGTTATCCATTCGTGTAGTTTTGCTTTTATAAAATTCTTCGGGTGTTTCCACTGGGGTTCTGGGTATCTCTCCGATTTCCCAGAACTGTCTAAGTTGATCATTCAACTGACTGTTTATTATTTCCCACGCCTGGGAGGAATGCGCTCCGACCTTTTCGGGACTTTGGCCACTTATTATCCATCCAAAGATGGTATTTTGTGCTAGCAGGCTGGGAGAGATATTTTCTATGCAATTAAGCAGTATCTGAGGGATAAGATCACTACCCAAAACCAGATCGATTTGGGAGGTGTTCTGGGTGTTCTGGTCTGCTAGTTCGAGATGGGACCATTTTCGCATTTGTTGTTGGTAAGAGTATGGAAAGGTATGTCACACACACAAACTCCTGCAATCAAAAGGCGGTCAAGTAGAGAATTTCTCGCCAATAAAGCGGTAAAATTGGATGAGAGCGCTGCCGCACCATCGATATTAGCAGCACTCCGCGAGCTTGAAGAGAAAATAGAGTGCCAAACTGAAAAACTGCAGTCTCTTTTTGAATGTTTCTCCACAAAAATAGCGGACGTCGAGAACACACTAACAAAGAAGATAGACGCTGAAGTAGCTCTGCTTTCTGAGAAACTGTCTGAGTCTGCTGAGCGGATAGCAGCGTTAGAGGCCAATCAGCAGAGGTATGATTGTGAAATGCAGCAGCTTAGAGTGGACATAGAAAAGTAAAAGAAGAAAAGAAAAAACATTGTCTCGAGTTTGATTCTGACGCTGTGGTATTTGGCATACCTTACACGGAGGGCGAGAACTTAAAGAGCATTATTAATCTCTTGTGTAATTTTGTTGAGTTTCAACCACTGCAAATAAGAGACATATTTCGCACTAAGCCCAGCGCCACCAACAACACTAGAAGCGCGGTTATTGTGAAGTTTCACTGTCCATTGGATTGCAATCGCACGCTTAAAGCCTTCAGCGACTATAGAAAGAGAACTAAGTCAACAGTTTCTCTATCTTATGTAGGGCTTGAGTAAAAATTTTAAATTTTTGATAGTTTGCCAGTGGAGCACCGAAAAATTTTGCAAGAGGCCATCAAACCGCGTAGAGAAGGAAAACTGGCATCTGTATTTACTCTGAGAGGTGTAGTTCATATTAGAGCAGAAAAAGGCGCGCCCGCTGTAAGAATCGTTGACCAGAGCCATTTATTAAGTTATTAAGTGTTTATTTTTGTTAACATGATGTCTTCGATCTCTTTTGTCTTATTTGATTTATTTTTCTTTTGTGTTCTATGCTTACTTTTATACCTAAGTATGTCTTGTTATACATTATCTTTTGTAAAGGTGGTTCGTTTGTTTACAATTTTCTTATTTTTTTACACTTTCTTTTGAAGTTGCCTTTGCTTATTTGCCTTATGTTAGTTGGTAACAGGGTGACTGACAGCATTGATGATAACACCTTAGCTTTAGTTAACATCTTATGTAAACAACAGAGTGGTCTTAAAATTGTTCATTTTAACGCGAGAAGTTTGAATAGCTTAAAGATGGACTATGTTAGGTATGTTTTTGAATCCTCCTCTGTTGATGTTGTTTGTGTACCTGAAACTTGGTTTCTTAACAGTGTAAGCGATGTTCAATTCAACATAAATAACTATAAACTTGTTCGAAACGACCGGACTGGTAAAAGAGGTGGGGGTGTAGGGATCTACTGTAAGAACCACATTAATATGAAACACATCTGTGAATCAAGCAATGAAGGGGTGGAATCATGATACAATAAACAGGTAGACGCAGGAATAAAAAGCAACCCTGCTATGTATTTTGCTGGTCGGTAAATTGTCAACAATTTCTTGTGTCAAAGTGATGGAAATAATGGCTGGTTATTGCTGCAAAGTTTGTTGCGCTGATACCATGAATAAACCGCATTGCCGGTATTAGCGCAATGTGTTAGGGCAATTGCGCATAGTATTATTTTGGCATTGCTCGATTGTATTTTTGCTCAGAACAAAGGCTGGCATCAATTTGGTGGTAGCGCAGTTTAGAAAGCACCACCAATCTTAAGATAAGGAATCCGAACTCTAAACCTAACCTAAAAATTATAAAAAAACCCATTATTGCTCCTGTTTAGGAAACACCGAGTTCAAAGCCAAACTTTTTCATAGTTTAATACAAAAATAAATTATTCAAATACTATTTATAAATTTTCAATGGTGTTAGAAATGGTACAGCGATATCAACGCAATAACACTAAGGCACCCAACGTTACTCAGCTTTCATATAAGAAGTTGACATTTTGTTATTGTTTACATGTGCACAAAAATATAAGAAATGAAAATTAATGCTTTTACAGCAAATTTATATTATTTTGCGAGTTCCGTGGTTAGTTTTAGAAGTGTGGCGGTGATATATTAATTATAAAGATGCAATAGGTTGAGTGCTTCCCCCAAAATCGGAAATCTTTTTAGTTAGAACCTGAAGCCTCTTAGAGAAAGGCTTTTTCCAAGTCCCACTTCCTTTTGAGAACTGCAAAATAACTTTATCCTATCGTTTCACTTGTGAACATCTTTTTCTCATTGAACAAACACTTTTTTGAATTGTATTTTAGTGTAATAAACCGAAAAATTATACATTAGAAAATTACTGCTCAATGTAAACAAAACAAAAATGTAAACAAAATAAAAATATAAACAGACATTGACAATCGGAAGACCACTTCGAATGAAAAAAAATAAAAAATGCAACTCTGATGCGGTTACCTGTTAATTGTACCATGGGTGGAATTAATATTTGTGGAACTGTCTAATCGTTTGAACAAAGTGCTTTTAGCGTGTGTATATAACCCTAATAAGTCTGTTTGTCATACACTATATAGACAATATTATTTTGTCAAATAAACGAACCTTTGTTTGTAGTCTAATTTATACAAAAGTTTTTAAACAAAAAGTTCCTCTATGGACTACAAAAAATTTTTGTGAAAATAAAACACCTTAATGTTTGGTGATATAAAACATATATATTTTATTTTACACAACCGTATGCATTTCGGGCAGACTTGCTGTCCATCATAAGCGACGCGCTACTAAACAAAAAGGTTTTAGTAAATAAACAAAGAGGTATAAACAATAACATTTGGTCATTACAACAAAATTTTTAAATCAAAGAAAAGAGAGGAGAATTTATATTCCCGTTGTCAGAATTCATGGCATTCTTAGTTTTAAATATATAAAGGGATTCAAAAGCATCTAATTTTTTGTTGTTGTGAACAGCTTTAATTAAGCGCAAGTTCTCTGCTACGGTGCCAATGCTGTGTTGTATTGGACTATCGTTAGTCTTGTGCATATGCGCTGCTACTGCGGATCTATGCACTTCTTCGTTGTTCCAATGCTTTACATGCTCTTTAAAGCGAACAGAAATTTGTCTTCGTGTTTGGCCTATGTATTTTGCAGCTGATTTCGTAAATGCCGCTTCGCTCCTACGTGGGTGTACTGTCTTTGGTGGAGCCGAGAATATTTTTTAATTTGTTGTTGTTAGTGTAGACAATTTTCATATCGTTTTTCTCAAAACAATTTGCAAGACTATTTGTGATTTGCGGGAGGTATGTGAAGGGGATGCGTATTAAGGTGTTTGTTTTAATTTCTTTATTCTGTGTGAAAAGGGTTGTCAGATTATTTTTATAATTTGAATTTGAGTGTCTTTTTATGAGTTTGTCGATTAGTTTTTTCTCGAACGCATTTAAATATGCCAGGTGTAGGATTTTCTCATATTCAATTTTATAGTTGGAGATGGACAGAGGCAAACTGACAAGGCGGTAAACAAGCGAATGGAATGATGCAATTTTTTGTTGATATGGGCAGAAAGAATCAAACGTGATTAAACGATCGGTTGAGGTGGGTTTGCGATAAACCGCAAAGTCTACTTTGTTGCTAACTCTTGTGCATTTCAGGTCTAAAAACGGCAAAGAATGTTGATCATCTTCTATTTCGAACGTGAACTTTATGCTGTCGTATTTACTGTTTATTGTGTTTAGTGTGTGTTGGAGCTGGTCTTTTTTCATTATGCAGAAAACATCATCTACATATCTAATCCAAACTCTTGGTAAGACGCCTTCAGTTTCAAGATCCTTTTCGAATTTAGCCATAAATGCCTCTGTAATTAATGGTGAAAGAGGATTACCCATGCTTGTGCCAAAGTCATTGGAATAAAATTCATTTCGAAAAGTAAAACAATTGTGAGACATGCAAATCTTCGCTGCATTAATCAAAACTTTAATTTTATCTGCGTTCACTTGTTTATTATCCAGGTGTTGTTGGAGATGATCTATTGCTGTGCCAACGGGGATGCTTGGAAACAAAGCTGTGACATCGAAGGATGCACAAATTTCGCCTTCTTCAATTGCATCATTCCATTCGCTAGTTTACCGCCTTGTCAGTTTGCCTCTGTCCATCTCCAACTATAAAATTGAATATGAGAAAATCCTACACCTGGCATATTTAAATGGGTTCGAGAAAAAACTAATCGACAAACTCATAAAAAGACACTCAAATTCAAATTATAAAAATAATCTGACGACCCTTTTCACACAGAATAAAGAAATTAAAACAAACACCTTAATACGCATCCCCTTCACATACCTCCCGCAAATCACAAATAGTCTTGCAAATTGTTTTGAGAAAAACGATATGAAAATTGTCTACACTAACAACAACAAATTAAAAAATATTCTCGGCTCCACCAAAGACAGTACACCCACGTTGGAGCGAAGCGGCATTTACGAAATCAGCTGCAAAATACATAGGCCAAAGACGAAGACAAATTTCTGTTCGCTTTAAAGAGCATGAAAAGCATTGCAACAACGAAGAAGTGCATAGATCCGCAGTAGCAGCGCATATGCACAAGACTGACGATAGTCCAATACAACATTGGCACCGTAGCAGAGAACTTTCGCTTAATTAAAGCTGTTCACAACAACAAAAAATTAGATGCTTTTGAATCCCTTTATATATTTAAAACTAAGAATGCCATGAATTCTGACAACGGGAATATAAATTCTCCTCTCTTCTCTTTGATTTAAAAATTTTGTTGTAATGACCAAATGTTATTGTTTATACCTCTTTGTTCATTTACTAAAACCTTTTTGTTTAGTAGCGCGTCGCTGATGATGGACAGCAAGTCTGCCCGAAATGCATACGGTTATGTAAAATAAAATATATATGTTTTATATCACCAAACATTAAGGTGTTTTATTTTCACAAAAATTTTTTGTAGTCCATAAAGGAACTTTTTGTTTAAAAACTTTTGTATAAAAGTCTGTTTGTGTAAGCCCGTTTTTTGAAAAGCTGTCTATGTTGCTTGTTGACTACGACAACATACTTATTTGTGGCGACTTTAATATTAACCTTCTTGTGCTTGATTCTGTGTCTACTTTGTTTCTGGATGAAGTAGCTAGCTCTGGTCTTTCTATAGTTAACACCGTAGAACCAACTCGATACGCCAACAACTGTGCTTCTACCCTGCTTGATTATTTTATTGTGTCTGAACCCTCCTCCGTCTTACTGTTCGACCAAATATCCTTTATTTCAGATCACGATCTTATTTTTTGCACGCTAGATATTCACTTTAATGACCCTAACATAGAAAATTGCTATACGTTCCGAGACTACCGCTCGCTTGATTTGAATGCATTGTACTTGGATATGGAAAATACAGACTGGCATAATTGTTGGTATTACCATGATGTTAATGATAAACTAGCATTCTTGAATTACACAATTTTATCGGCTTATGACAAGCACGTCCCAACTCGCTGCAAGAAGCTAAACCCATGTCCATGGCTTAACTCCAGAGTCAAGGAAGCTATGAAGGCACGTACAAAAGCGTATAAAACCTGGAAAAGGTATCGTACTCAGCCTAACTGGGATTTATTTCGCGCAGCAAGAAACCGATATACTCGAATTGCTAGAAGGGAAAAACAACGCTATTTTGAGAGTAAGCTTGATCCGTCCCTGCCTATGGGATTACTGTGGCGCAATATTAAGAGTGTTCGTATACGATGTAAGGATGCAAAAGAATGTGCGTTAGATGCTGATAACTTGAATGAAGTGTTTCTATGTAATGCTTCGAATAATACTTCCTCACTGCAGCTTGTTCCATATAATTCTATCAAATACTCTGACGTACCTTTCGAATTCTCAACTGTGTCGGAGTTCCATGTCGCTAAATGCCTCAACATTATCAAGTCGAACGCAGTCGGTGAAGATGGCTTACATATTCGATTTTTGAAGTTGATTATGCCCTATATCGTCAGCACGCTGACGCACATTATTAATCACTGCATTACGACTTCTTGTTTCCCTAATTCGTTGAAAATGGCCTACGGACGTCCCATTGCAAAAAATAAGCGCGCCTGTTCTCCGGGTGACTTTCGTCCAATTAGTATTCTTCCAGCCTTGTCCAAAGTATTTGAGTCAATTATGGCTGATCAGATTACGGATCACACGACGTATTATTATGGGTTTGGTAAAGCTGCTACTTGTCTTATGAGGAGTTACTTAACGGATGGGTGTCAAAGAGTAAAGATTGGCGAAGTGTCATCATTGGTCAAAACCATAACTTCTGGTGTTCCTCAAGGGTCCGTATTAGGTCCATAGCTGTTTAGTTTGTTTATCAATGATATATTTTTAGCCTGTCGGCATGTAAGTATGCATGCATATGCTGATGATATTCAGCTGTACCTATCCGGTCGTTTTTATAATATTGATGTAGTAACGGTAAAGCTGAATGAGGATTTACGAGCTATAGCACAATGGTCTACACGAAACGGCCTTCAACTTAACCCAAATAAGTCGTATGTCTTACCAGTTTCCAAAAATAAAATAAATCTTGCTAGTATTCCTAATATCAATTTAAACAATAACCCTCTTCAGATAGTTGAAAAAATTACTAACTTGGGCTTCGTTATTAACACAAATTTAAGTTGTGTAAACCACATTAGTTCAGCTGTAGGCAAAGTGTATGGTACTCTACGTAACTTGAGGCAGTCAGCACCATTTACTCCAATTCATATTCGAAAGAGGCTTGCCCTACAAATTATTTTACCTTCCCTCACCTACTCGGAGCTAGTATATAGCAAGCTTGACTCTCAGTCTGGGCATAAAGTTGATGTTGCACTTAATGAAATTACGCGTTATGTCTATGGAATACGTAGGTTTGACCACATATCTGCGTGGAGAACATCTTTACTGGGATGTGAGATTGCCGCTTATCTGAAAGCCAGAAACTGCATTTTTCTATTTCACCTAATGTACACGAAGGCTCCAAATTATCTATATGAAAAACTTATCTTTCCGCGATCAGAGCGCTGTCTTAACCTCATGTTGCCATACTTTAACTTTAATATCTCTACTAGAATGTTCTTCATCAATGCTTTTAGAATTTGGAACTCAATACCTACTGGCATAAAAAGCAAATTGAACAGGAGTAACTTCAAGGATGTCTTATACAAATACTTTTCCACAAATTGAACCACTTACATAATGTACATACTTTAATAATGTTATAATTTTATCGTTAAATATCTTTAACTATTTTTAAATATTTTCTGGATCGGAGTGTTATTTTTCTGTTGTGCAAAAAGAGATGTAAATCTTACTGTACTAATAGTTAAGTAATAATAAATTGAAATTGATATTTCATTTAGCCAGAGGGTTGGAAGTTGCCTAGTAAGACGGGGTAGTACTATTGCCTGGGCTTTTAGTTTTACTTTCCTGTCATTTGAGACTAGGGTCAACGAGCACAGCTTGTTAGATGTTTCTACCACTCCGCCTCCCATGCCCGAGATTTCAAACAGGGAGTGGGTATAGGGAAGCCGGAGTTTTGCTTGAGCTTTGGCGGATATGAAGCTTCTTTCGGAGCCTTGATCTACTAAGCCTCGAAGCGTGAATAAGTCCCCTCTATATGTATGATTTTGCTATCATTTTCAGCATGGAATGATTGTACTTGGGATGTGTTGGGTGTAGAGGGATCGCTTTCATGGGGTGCCGCCTGGTTCACGTCCTGAAGCCTTGGATTGCTGGCTTCTATTGGATTACCTGGGATCTAGTTCTGTGAATTCCAGAAATCGTACTGGGAGATGCTGTGTCGTGCAGCGTGGTGTTATGCCAGCCTTGGCAGTGCATGCACGGTCTCGTGCTTTGGCAGTCTTTCAAGAGATAGGTTTGAGCTAAACAATTTTCGCAGGTATTATTGTCTCTTACGAAGTTTCTGCCTTCTGAGATTGGCAACTTTTTATACCGCTTTTTAGGGTATGAGTTTGTTGCTTGCATAGTTTTCAGGTATAAAATCGATGCTGCTCTGTGGCGTGGGATTTTGTATGTGTTGGGGGGCTATTGCTGTGGATTTGGTGTTGAGACTGCCTGAACTGGGGGAAGTTCTGACTGGGTAGTGGCCTTGAGAAGTTTGTGGAGGGTGGATTATATCGCGGTTTGGCTGGGCGCCATTGGTCCACCCTTTCCACTATCTCGTAGCGAGTAGTCAGAAACTGGTTCATTGGGGACCAGTTAGGAAGGTCTCTTATGGAGCTTAATGATTGCTCCCACAGGGCAACTGTGTTCTCTGGTAACTTTGACGTTACCAGATATATTAATATGGGATCCCAGCTAGAGGTTTCGACTTGTGTCGATAGTATTTGTAGGGCGTTATTTACTGAGGATTGTAATTTTTGTATATCCTCACTATTTTCCGACTGAACCGCTTTTAGATTCATGAGAATTCGGATTTGATTATCGACCAGGACTCTTTTGTTTTCATATCGTGACTTGAGAGCTTCCCATGCTAGGGCAAAATTGTCGTCACTTAGGGGAAATTGTTCCACTATTTGACCTGCCTTACCTTTAGTTTTTTGACGGAGGTGATACAGTTCTTTGGTCGCTGGAGAGTTTGGAGTTTTTGATATACACCGCTGTGAACATGTCACGGAAGGACGGCCATTGATCAAACCCTCCATGAGGCGCTTAGCCAGAAAAAAATTTCGTGGGGGGGTTTGGCCAAAGTGTCAGTAAATAAGAATTACCTGTAAATACACACATATTTATATTTTTACATATTACATATTTATACTTTTATTTATTTGAAATTTTTCTCTTTCTACACGGCTAAAAATTTGAGCCTAAATTTTAAAGCATTCATTGGTTTACACTATTTATAAAACTTTTTGGTAATAAATTCCAAACCTTTCAATTACCCACAAAAATTCTAAATTTTTGGCGGTTTAGATTTAAAACTTAACTGGGATAAACAAAAATACAACAAAGGGCGTATACACAGCGAATATGTGTACTTTTCGAACAAAATTCATGAGTGCCCCATAGCTCGATGGGTAGAGCATTGCGCACTGATTTGGGACACGTCGGTTCGAGTCCAAACATTAAAAAAAAAATAAAAAATGGTTACGATTTTCGGATTAAAATTTAAATAATTTTCATTACACTCATTTCTATGACAAGGGGGTAAATTTAGTTCTAAACCAAATTTGGTTTAGTCATACACCTAGACCAGTATATCTGCGTTCAAAGGGTGTTTTTGGAATTTCCAGTAAAATTAACTTCTTTAGACTAATTTCATTATTTTTGAATGAAAGTATGTGTAAATTCACAATAAAAATACTGCAACTCAAAGTTAAGAACTTTGTTGAAAATTCAAGAAATGTATATGTAGCCCCAAAAAGTTTTAATTCTAGGCTAAAACTTTTAGCCATTTACAAAACAATATTTATTTTTCTTGTTTGTTTTGAAATTTTGTTTAGAATTTGTTCAGGAGTTACTTCAAAAGTATAGTGGATGTTGAGTAGAGCCAGCCTCTCCTGCCCCATTGTACTTCTTACATAAGTTTTTAACCTTCGAAGGGAAGAGAAAGACCGTACGGAAGGAGCAACGGAAACTGGAAGCGTTGCAGCAATTTTTATATATCGATGTACCATAGGGAAAAAAGACACGGAACAATTATTTAATGCATCAATGAACGTGCTTGGTCGTTCCTCCTTTGGGATTGGAAAATATTTTTGAAGTTTACTTCAATAGCGGCATGCATTTGGGAAAAACTGTCACGAAAATTGGAAGACAACAACCATATGAGTGTTGTTGTTGCGAAGCTACAGCGCTTTACAGTATGTAGGTATAATTAAATCCAACAAATGATGTGGTGAGTAATCGAGATGCGTGGTAGAAATACCTTCAAAGGTGTCCCCATGTGTGAAATACAATGTTTGCCGCATTGCATTCAACAGTGAAAATAGCCTAGGTGATAGGCATTTGATTGTTTAACTAGAAGTCGCCGGTTCGAGTCGCGACAGGTTGAACGTTTTTTTAAGCATTTTTTTATTTTTATTTGAAGTATAAACCCAGCACTCTTTTATTTGAGCGTTGAAAACCGCACTCCGGTGCCAGAGAGTTTAAAAGATAATTTACCATACTTACAAATTTGTGAAATATATGCATATGTACATATGAATGTACACATGTGCAGCTATTTATGAGCAAAATGTTGCAATTTTGTGCTTTGAAATTACATGTACTTTGTAATATTCTATTCCGTTTACTGAATTCAGCGAAGTCGGAGTAAAACGTCATAGAGATCGTTGTGCTCACTGTTTCCAGGTTTTCATAATTTTGTTAGTTACACCATATTGCGTTTAGGGATCGATGTGCCGGGAAATAGGAACGGGGGTCGTGACCAACGGCGAATGCTAACTAGAAAAACCCCAAAAACTTCAATTGAACGCACACGTGAATATCGCGCACGCCGGAGGACATTAATGAATGTGCTAAACAGTGAACCCGGTGGTCGTAAGTACCTTTTTACACAAGTGCTTATCGCCCATTCCAAAGTAAAGATGTATAAATAAAAATTTTCGTTTTTCGGGTTTTTATGATAAACATATGTAAATAACTGAATGATGAGATTGTTCTCTAAATTGAAAAAGTAAAAGTTTGAACTCGTTTTCCCAAAAAATTAAATTTTGAAATACATCTCTTTACTTTGGAACGAGGGATATGTATGTATTTCGTTATCAAATCTTTCTTATTTGATATTTGTTGTAGTGGATATATCACCTGTGCAAGAACATGCTCCCATTGGACATAATGATGTAGTTTATCCTTGTGAGTACTCAAACACTTTTACATAGATACATATGTATATGTACACATGTACGCCCATTTAATTCAATTGTGTCATAACTCTAAAATTACGATTTTTGAACTAATTGCGAGAAATTGTGCCCATGATCTTTGTTGCGTAAACAATTTTTGGGGATGGTTAAGATAAAAATTAAATAATACCTGTTGACAGCTGAAATGGCTTTTCTAAAAAGCTACATATTGGTGCAAATGTACTTTGAAAAGTGCCGCTGCTTAAAATAAATGAGCGATATGTATATATATGTAAACATCGTTTTGTTCATTGGTCTTAAAACAGAGTATAAAATCACGCTCATAATATATATATTATATAATATTATGTATTAGTTATATAACTAAAAGAGAGAGGAAAAAATGTATTGAAAAAACTGAAAGATCAGGTTGATTTTAGTTATTCTGCATCAAAAGTTGAAAATCGCCAAATTTCACATCCACCGTTCGTTTTCCGAGGCGACGATATAGCAGCTAGTGATGCTTTGTATGTAAGTACATATATGTGTGTAGGGAATTTTACGAACTAACCACACAAAACTCATATAGCAAACGCACCATACACGGCATTTGACATAAAAGTAAAAATGTCGATATGGCATATGTGGTAAGCATGTGAATGAGCACGCAAAAGGTCGTGGGTTCAAGGCTGGCTACTTTTTTCCAATTTGTTGTTTTTTTTTTCATTGTGTTTTTTTTTTTAATTATTTAATGCAAAACGTCACTTACATCATAATTGCACTTGATTTTTCTTTGTAATGGAATTTATTACGGTTGTGATATTTTGTGAGAAATATAATTACCGATATCTGTAAACAAATGAAACAAAAAATTCCGCTAGGTGGGGCTGAGATCGCGGTAATAAAAACTCAAAATTGTAATTATGGACCGATTTGGCTCATATTTTACGTGTGTGTTACTTAATCAATTTCCAAATGCTCAAAAAAAAATTAGACCCGCTAGGTGGCGCGTGAGTCGCTCTATTTAAGAAATGCGAAGGTCTGTTTTCGGTGTCGATTAATTCTTTTTTTCAACGAACTTCCCGTTGAGGTAGAATCTTGAAATTTTCATCATCCTTTAGTTTTGTGCCCCCACACCATATAACAAAAAAAAATCCGATAGGTGGCGCACGGGTAAAGATATTTGAAAAGTTTCATTTCCAGAGATTTTGCTTTGGATTTTGAACTAACTTGCAGTTGAGCTGGGGTTTTGCAATTTTCATCATCGTCCAGGCTTCGCTAACAATGCATTATAAGAAAAAAATAAATTAAAAATACTGCTTAATTTCATAAATCCCATTTATCGTCCTATCTTGAGTTTAGTCGTTTAGTCTTATTGCCACAGATATTATAGGAAGTAGTGGATTATAGCATGACGTTCGTTAGTTAATCTCCAGCGCCATCTGCACATTAGTAGCGCCGAAGATTAACTATCAAGCATCATGCTATAATCTAATAATGTGCAGATGGCGCCGATGATTAACTAACGAACGTCATGCTATCATTTTTACAAACTCACAACTAAAGAGCATAAAATAAAAAATAGAAAAAAAAAATATTTTTAATTTAAAATGTTTTTAAAATGAACTAAAAACTGCAAAATAATTTCTCCTCTGCCTACATAGATTTTTTTTAAAAATCCTTCTACCAATATGAACTTTCCTAAAAAAGATCATCTTTTCACGATATAGCAAGCGCCAAATGTTTTTATGCATATCAATCGTGCCAAGTACTGTAATGCCTATGAGAATTCCCACTAATAAATGTTCAGGACAAGCTCTACGTGGTGAAAAATCTATGTAGGCAGAGGAGAAATTATTTTGCAGTTTTAAATTAAAAATATTTTTTTATTCTATTTTTTTCTTTTTTAGGGCCTTACGCTGTTCAAAAGAAATAAAAAACTTCATGTTAAAATGACACTTATGAAACGCTTAAGAAAAATTTCTTGTGTCAGAATCTCTTCTACTTTTCTACTGCTAATTTCTGGAAAATTTTTACAAAAAAGCGACCTGCGCAAGAAATAAATAGTTGTCGCTTTATTTCTTGGAGAAAAATTGAAGTTTCGGTAAAATAAAACCAAAGAATATAATAAAATAACATTGAAATTCATATAAAATGCGGCAAATTGAAATTATTCAACATGCAGAACGGAACGTCAAAATGTCTTGGCTAGTCATGACAATTTCATGGTCAAGAAATTATTGAAAATATTTCTTCAGCATTTTCTTTTTAACAGCATACCGGGCATTTACTTTTAAACTTTTATCTCCTGACAAGTATAAGTACAATCTCATTGTTACTATCTTTGATAATTCAATACGACTGCGTTGTGTACTGCTTGGTAATTTTTGGTATTTTTTTTTAGCTTCGTGGTAATTTTTTTGGTTAAACTTTAAGCAACCGTGACTACAATAACGAGAGACACTCATTTTTACGATTTTTTCCCGCTGTATTCATAACTCGAGAAGCACTTAATTTGAATTTCAACAGACTTGAGTTCGAATCACTCTTGCTATTGTTAACATGCTATGTAGTTGAGGTGATAAGTCCCGAAACCACCCCCTGAATACGCGCCTGCCCTCCATAGAAAATTTCTTTGTCACATGCGGGGACTTTCAGGGGGAGGACTCTAAGGGGTTTGGGTTGGCTCTTGAGGCGCGGGTTTGCTCAATTCCTTGAGTTGGAATTGATCGCCAATTTGAGCCTTTGTATTCTAAATTGAGATTTGCTTAACTTTACGGTAGCAATTTTGGGAGATTCTATAGACTGTTGCTTTTATTTACGGGATATCTCCGAAAAAAGCTGAGATATTGAAATTTATCACATTGATTATGAAATCACTCGTAAGCACCTTTCGTTTCATATCCATTAAGCAGTATTGGAGTGATGCCACCACCAACATTTAGACAGACATACAGACAGACAGACAGACAAAAACTCTAAAACTCTTGATTTGGATTCTATTGGCTTAATAATGATTGACCGTATCAATTTTTTTGGAATATCTGCAATGTACAGACATAGACCTGTTAAAGTTTCAGATATATCCTCGAAACAATTAAAAAGGGGTTTTTGCCCCCTATTATCAAAAAAACAAAAAACAAAAAAAAAGTTTCTCGTTCAAAACCGGAAGCTCCATTTTGATTTTAGACCCATGGTTTCTTGGCCAAATTTTCTTAGAATTCATCGTAGTTTACGATTTTGATAACCGCTTGGTGCATTTTTTTTGCTCCATACAAATTGACCCACCCTAATATATATATATGTATGTATGTGTAGAGTTGTTGTGAGGTCTCCAGATTCTCAGGATCGGGGTCTTCACACTCTCCCCTCACCTGCCGGAACGAGGCATACTGTAACGAAGCCTGCGCTCGTGATGCGGACTCGGCACGCTTGGCCGCCTATGTCCCGACGAAACGTTCTCTTCCTCCTGCGGGCCTGCCCTTGTTGTAGGTGCGCCTCTATGTCGCGGACTAGCGCTTTCGGGAGAGGCTCTGTGCCGGACTGGTTATCCCACGGGCCTTGGGTTGCGCTTACGGCGTCACCCAACCATCGCTCAATGTCGCTGGCTATGCCGTCAGCCTCGGATGTCAGCTCGTCGCTGGCCGCCAGGCTGAGCACGTCGCTTCCGCTGGCAGGTGCGTCGCCTTCGCCTGGTACGTCGCAGACCTACTAGTATTTTGTAGCGCGCGGGGCCCTCTCCTCTGCCAAGAGCGCACCATAGTATAGTCGTCTGTCTAGATGCACGTAGACTGAAAGAGGTACATACACGAGTCGTCATGGGGGATGGTACATTGAAAGACGTGGTAGAGGCAGTAGAGGCGGAGGTAACGTTGGGTGACCAAGTACACCAGAGCGAGTTACTCGTTTTAACAGGGTTGGCAGAGAAGGTGGTGATCGGGACGGACTACATGGCAAAGGCAAATATGGAGCTGAGGTGTGGCGAAAGCGCAATAATATTCAAAACGGAGAATCGAGGACAGGAGAAAGCAAGGTGTACCAGCCTCGTCGAAATGAGTGTAGATATTAAAGAACAAGCAATGCTCGAGCCAAATATAGTAACTCAAAACTCCACAGACGACGCGGTAAGCCCAGAGAAGTGCGAATTCTTCAAGACAAGTCTGAAGTACTTAGGCCACACAGACCCAGACAAGGTAGCCGCTATAAAAGAGCTCACACCGCCCAATAATGTGAAAGAATTACGGCGCTTCCTAGGAATAGTGTAGATTCGTCCCCGACTTCTCCAAAGTGGCAAGCCCGTTAACCTCAATGTTGAAGAAGGGTTGTAAATGGAAATGGGCCGAAGAGCAGCAGGAAGCGTTTGATGGGTTGAGGAATGCGCTTATACACGCACCCGTTTTAGCCTGTCCAGATTTCAACCAGAGATTTAGATTACAAACAGATGCAAGCAATTTTGGCCTCGGTGCTGTCTTAACACAAGGGTTAGACCACGAAGAGCGGGTGATAGCTTATGCGAGCCGAATACTAAATAAGGCGGAAATCAATTATTCACCAGCCGAAAAGGAATGTTTGGCAATAGTTTGGGCAATACGGAAAATGAGGCCATACCTATATAACTTTACCGTAATCACAGACCATTTAGCGCTGAAGTGGCTCAACGCAATCGAAAGTCCATCAGGACGAATTGCTAGATGGGCGTTAGAATTACAACAATATTCGTTTGACGTGCAATATAGGAAGGGGAAGTTGAACGTCGTGGCAGACGCACTATCACGCCAACCGCTGGAAGAACCACTTGGAACCATGACCGCGCAACCAGAAGACAGCAGCTGCAATTGCTATTCCGCAAAGGTAGCAGAAATAACGAAGACCCCCGAGAAATTCCCAGATTACGTGATCCAAGAGGGAAAGCTATATATACGAATAGTTGGCCAAATGGATGGAGAAGATCACGTTCTATGGAAGTTGTGCGTACCCACACCACAGCGGAAAAGAGTACTAAGCGAAATCCATGACACACCAAGCGCAGGACACATGCGAATCCGTAAGACGATTGCACGGGCACTGACACAGTATTATTGGCCAGGCATGTTCAGAGACGTTAGGAAGTATGTTCAGCAGTGCCAAATTTATAAACCAAGCCAACAACAAGCGGCTGGTAAGATGCTGACAAATTCGTTGAGGAACCATGGGCAACAGTATGCGCGGATTTTGTAGGACCACTCCAGGGCTCGAAGCCATGGCGTTAGTTTTTGTAGACAGATTTTCGAAGTGGGTAGAAGTTATGGCTATGCGAAAAGCAACAACAGACAACTTGGCAACACAATGGCGTTAGTTTTTGTAGACAGATTTTCGAAGTGGGTAGAAGTTATGGCTATGCGAAAAGCAACAACAGACAACTTAATCAAAGGTCTAAGAGAAAGGATTTTAGCGAGGTTTGGAGCGCCAAAGGTATTAATAACCGACAACGGGGCGCAGTTTATTAGTAGAAGTTTCAAGCGGTTTTTGCAGGAGATTGGCATAAAACACCATATACTCCGCAATAAAACCCGACAGAGAGAGCAAACAGAAACGTGAAGAGAATGATATCACATTTTACCGGCAAGGACCAGAGAAATTGGGATGAGTTTTTACCAGAGATTTCGTTGGCGTTAAACACAAGTGTATGCGAATCAACAGGGTATAGCCCCGCGTATGTAGTACAAGGTAGAGAGACGAGGATTGCGGGCTCCCTCTACGACGAACAGACGTTTGGTACTGGCGAGGAGAAGATTGTTTTTAGCGAAAAGGCATCAAGGATGAAGGAGGTGTACAGCATGGTACGGCGTAAACAACAGAGCTCATCGACGGAGCAGGCAAGGTACTATAACTTGCACAGGAGGCAATGGCAACCGGTTATAGGCGACCTAGTATTGGTGATAGAGCATCAATTGTCCAAAGCAGTAGACAATTTTGCGGCAAAACTAGCACGAAAATACAGTGGCCCACACCGAGTGATGAATTTTGTATCACCGGTAATAGCAGAGCTGGACAAGGTAACAAGGGAAAGAGAAGGACAGCGCACGTAAGTGAACTGAAGGCTTATTACGAGGCCGAGGTACAGAGAGAGGCAATCGAGGAGCAGGGTGCGAGACAGAGTGAAACACGGGTATAAAAGCCCACTAGCAAAGACGAAGAAAGCACGCGCCAACGAAGAGTACGGTTTGGAGAAACAACGAACGCCGAAGAATCCAGAGAGCAAAATACGCCACACGAGTCAGATCAACCCACGACATCCAAAGTAGAAATGCAAATGCTAAGAGCACGACAGCAGAGGGACCGTAGCACTGCAACGAAATGTGGAGCGTTATCCTTAGAAGGTTTAACGACCAATAGCCCGAATATAAAATTCCCACCGGAAAACGAACGAACGATCGTCGAAGAAATACAGGGTCAAGCATCGAGCATGGAAATAGGAATGCAGATGGCAGCGGATTTTGCCAACAACATGGCCAACAAACACCACAATAATATAATAGAATATTCCGTCACTTTCAGCTTCACGACGAGAGAGGGGAATCCGAGAACACCTATCGACGCGATTTATAACCACGGCACACGTACGAGAGCTAGGCGCAAGGAAATAGCGTACCACGTATTTCCCGAAGCACCAAGGTTTTAGACGAACAACGGATCACGGGGGTAATATGAACCAATTTTACATAAGTACTTCATGTATCATTAACACACGTCATAAAAATATATATCCAATAATCGGACAAAATATTTAAAGAAATTTAGCAACACCCTACCGTGGTAACGTCGCACACACGCGCAGCAGCAGCGACGATCACCTGACTTACTGAACCAATGAGCGCACGCAGCGGCAAAGACGTTACGAAAGAGATGCAAGTTATTGGAAATGTCCTGTCCATCAACCAAAGAAGCAAAATACACAATAACAATAGAATAGCCCAACAGCAAAAGCTCCAAAGCTGAGTTGTGCCTAGGAAAACCACCGTTGATCGCGCCACGAAAACTAGTATAAATACCTACCGCGATGCCCAGGATAATCAAATAGTAAACCAATATGGATACAAGAGACTTTGAGTGCTACACTACCGAAAAGGCAGCAGATGGTTCACTCCGCCTTAAAATTCGGCGATCGACACGGCAGCCACAACCACACCCTAATGCACGTTTTACAGAAAATCAACAGCGACGCTAAGAGCCCACCAACCCAACTACGCCCGGCAATAAAACATATGTAGTGCACAAACAAAAACAACCACGAGCATTCCAATAAGCAAAAGAGTCGGACAACAAACTTAAGCAGCGGTGATTTGCTAGACCCGCGCGCACGCATACATATTATGGCAACCCAATCTTAGCGGACATAGCATAAAGAGGAGAAGAAAAATGCATTGCTAGCATTGACAGCAGGTACAAATAGGATTGCAGGGAAATAACTAGCATATGTACATATGTAAATAATATTAATGTTGAGGGAATGTCCAGGTGATCGATGGAGTGCCAGAAAGCAGCTAACCACAGGCAATGGGGTATTCCGAGTGGAAGCGGCACCGCGGCGAAAACAGCTAGAATGCATGAAATATATGGGAAATATGTAAATACTGTTTCGGTAGGTAGAACACCTATCGAACGTTGTTTATATTTTGTTGTGAGTTTACTCAGGCAGAATCGCCTTGAGTCTGTTATATAACAAAATAGTATCTTATTATCTGCAGGTAGGTCAGTATTTTTTATTCTTGTTTATTTATTATATTATTAATGTTTAGGTTGCACTATATATGCGTGTGTTAGAACTTAAATATATATATATGTATTAACATTCTCCGCCGCGTTGAGTGGTTAGCGAAAACTTAACTTCAATCTTCTGAGATATTTATCCGTGGCATTGGCTGCGGGGGCGTTGGCGATATGTCGAACTTGTTGCATTTGTTTTTAATCCGTTCGATTAGGAGACATATGGTTATGCATAATGACACTAGCAATGCCGCTATGGTTATGTACGACTGGTGAAGCGAAGAGTGCCCTTCTTTGGTAGGAAGATATTTGATGTCTTGGAGTCGTTTTTGAATGCTGGTGATTTGTTCAAATTGCAACTCGAAATCTATATTTGGTTGTAGAAGTTGCTTGACATTGTTGGGGTTCCCGATGGTAGTTAGATTCCCAAATGAAGCATAGGATGTATGTAAGGAGGTGACACTGGTTTCGGTCCATGAATAGTTAGATGCCTTGCTTTGATGACACAACTTGGTTCAATAGCCAGAATGTCAGGTGCGTTGATATGCACATTAATAATATCGTTGCCGCAAACTGCAGTCATTTCCATAGGTTTGGTTGTTGAGTATACCAACCGGTTATTAGTGTTCATAGCAATAATGGATATGTTGCCTTGAACTTGACTGAAATTGCAGTTTGGCGATGTTCTACTATTGAAGAGGGCAACTTCACAGGAGTAGCTGTCGGATTCTCGGGCGAACCATGTTCATGATTGTGATGCACTTATTGAAATGGAGGCTATTCAACACCACATATTCATCTCGGTGGTCATTTGACGATCGTCGTGTTTCCTGCCCGCATAGGAATGAGAATGACCTTATACAGCTCAAAACGTTCATGGTTGACTAAAGGTATATCAGCGATGAAAATGCTTTTTCCATTTGAGGAAGAACTCGAAAAACTCCCGAACAATCCACGTTACCATTCAAAAGAAAACATCCTGCCATACTTCCTCACAATCACGACATAGTAAAACTTCTAGTCACCATGATTCACGAAGAAAACCGTCATTGCGACCGACAGGCTTTGTTAGCCGCAACAAGAACAAACTTCTGGATTACAAACGGAAAGTCAGTTGCACGAAGCATCGTACACAAATGCATACGGTGCACCAAAGCAAGGCCAATCCTCATCAAGCAACTAATGGGAAATCTACCCGCTTCCAGGGTGACACCAGCACGATCGTTCATAACAGCGGGAGTGGACTACTTTGGACCAATTTGGATTCATCACAAGATTAGGGGCAAACGACCTGACAAGGCTTATATTGGCGTCTTTTGCTGTTTTGTTACAAAGGCCATCCACATGGAGGTTGCTTCGAATTTATCAACAGAGGCCTTTATAGGAGCACTAAGACGGTTTATTAGCAGGAGAGGACATTGTCAAACATTATATTCTGACAACGCCACGAATTTTGTTGGGGCAAGCAACAAATTGGCTGAGCTAAAGTAGTCTATCTACTCTCAATCAGCCCAAGAAAAAATAATCCGAGTATGCAGTGATAAATCCATCCATTTCAAATTCATCCCACCAAGAGCTCCCCACTTCGGGGGACTTTGGGAGCAGCAGTCAAATCCGCCAAACATCATTTAGTAAGAAGTGTGTCAACAGCATCGCTAACGTATGAAGAGTTAGAAACAGTATCGTATAAATAGAAGCCATTTTAAATTCCAGACCACTAGTCCCACTATCGCCTAGTTATGATCATTTCAACGCGCTCACTCCAGGCCACTTTCTGGTGGGAGAACCACTAACATCAGCTGTGGATGTCAATGCTAAACCAACAAAAATGTCCCTGGGCGGTAGGTGGAAATTAACCTCAGAAATTAAACATAACTTTTGGAAGGAATGGACACAAAACTACCTACAGGAGTTACAGCAAAGAGGAAAGTGTAAATCGGCCTCACCCAACGTGAATGAAGGCATGCTTGTTATTCTTAAATAAGATAACATTCCACTATTACAATGGCCATTGGTCAGAATAACACGGATTTACAAGGGAGAAGATGGACTAGTTCGGGTATGCGACGTAAAAACAGCGAGAGCAACATTAAAAAGGCCTATACACAGACTTGCACCGTTACTCAACGATACCCAACTCGAGTGAGCTGAATATGATGAGTCCAACCTAGCTCCAGCACAAAAAAGACAACATTCATCGAAGGACGACAACAGCACAAACCAACGAAAAAGAAAAATTGTCTCATATAGCTCGCAAGGACTGTTCAGTACAGTTTTTATCTCACTCCTATTGCTGCCTCTGATATTAGCCTCTCCCATCAAGATTATGGAGTTCCGAAGCAACCCCGGGCTGTATTTCGAAGGCAGTGACTTAAATTCTATTGAAAATGAAAATTCGAAGTTAAGACAAGGACAACACATCATGTCTTTAGCAATTCAACTCAATAAGCTCACTTCAGACTTGCAACGAATCGAAACTGACCGAGTAGCTGCCCTCACCCACACCAGCCACGGAAATTTAAGCCCTCTTATTCTCACTCCAAGGCAGTTAAGGTCAGAAATCAATAAGAATCAAGGGACACCTTCCCACTGGACGCACCCTAATATGTTGACGACCATGACTTAGTAGAGTTATACAAGGTTATGGAACTAAAGGGTGCAGTAACAAATGCGACTGAGCCCCAGATGTTTTTTTATTGGCGCCTCTCTTGACTTAGAACAGGTCAACCCAACCTGGTTGTTATGGTACTATCGGTATATGCTGACCGAATGTAGATTGCAGCTCCGTAGGCACGTTCTGATGCATCGACAAAGGTGTGAATTTCAATTGATGTTGTTCTTTTATGGTTGAACACAAAACGGTCGACCTTGATCTCATTAACCGCTTCTATGCTTGATCGGATGTCATTCCATTGCCTTTGATGATGTGCGGGTAATTCGTCATCCCATGTGAGTGGTAGTTGCCATAATTCTTATAAAAATATTTTTGCCTTTACTACCACTGGACCAAAAAGCCCTAGTGGATCGAAGATTTTTGCGAGTTCTGAGCTTACTACTCTTTTGGTAATGCCCTTTGCAGGCCACAATTGATCGGACCTTGGTAGTCAGATAAGCCCAAGAGTTTTTATTATCCAAGTTGCTGACTCTTCAAGGCTTAGATTAATCTCCTGGTCTTCTGGTGGAATTCCACTTAGCAGTTGCGGATAGTTTGAGCACCACTTTCGTAGTTTAAAACCAGCCCGCTTCAGAATTGAGTCAACTTGCTGTGGTGACTCTATCGCGTTGTTTAGGGTGTCTGCCCCACTGATGCAATCATCGTGTAGTACTGCGGCTCCAAGCGGATACTTTATAGTGTTTTGGTTGGCTAGGTACTGCAGGCATTTTGTTTCTAAGTATGGTGCTGAGGAGGCTCCATACGTTACTGTTTTCAAACGAAATGCCATTGACCTTGAGTTTCCGAGGACTGATGGATTCTGGGAAAACGGTAGACGAACGATGAATCCTCCTTCCTTATTTCTTTTTACGTTATGATTAAAGTGGCTCTCACATCGTTTATCAGCCAGAGACATAGATCCAGTTGAAGTATCGTTTGTATCGTCAAGCTTCCAAAATTTTTCGATTACTTCATTGGTGGTTTGATCTTCAGAGGTTGGGACTGCAGACGTAGCACTGTTGCTATTGTATTCCTGAAGTCTTCCTGTAACGATTCATCCGAGTCTCGTTCGTTGTAGCGTTGGAAGTTCATTGCTGAGTTTAATTTGCTGGGCGCACATGAGTTGATAATAAAACTCTGCCCCAATCAGTAGATCAATTTTGGCTGTTGCGTTGAAGTATGGATCAGCCACTTGAATTCCATCTGGAATGTCCCATCCTGATGTCTCGAATGACGTTGTAGGTTGTGGGGATACAATATTCGGAAGCACAAAGGCTTCAATCCTTGTTGAATATCCGAATGTCATTGACGTGAGTTCGAGGTTTATGTGTCTTGATACATTTCGAATTTTGCGGCCTATCCCTTCAATGCAAATTGATGATGGGGAAGCATTCAAAGAAAGCTTACTGAGCACTTTCTCTGTTATTAAATTTACTTGCGACCCAGAATCCAGTAGGGCTCGGAAAACGCCCACGCGTCCATTGCTTCCAGTCAATTGTACTCTTGGTGTTGCTAGTATTGTCGATGTCTTTGCCCTCTATCTTCCTGGGCCAGTTTCTATGGCCTTTGAACGAGTTTCCAATGCTTGGACCCGGTGCTCTATGAACGTAAGCAGCTCGGTTACATTTATCAGCCTCTTGTTATCGTTGAGGGATTGTTCAAACAGGCTTTCAGTGGACGGGTCCAATTTCATTAATAGTATATGCACTATTATTGCATCCCATTGTTCTACTGGAATTCCCTGTGCCTTTAACCCATGGATGCATTCCTTAGCGAGGTCGTGTAGACACTTAGGGGCTTGCGATGTTTCATTCTTTATTTTTGGATGAGACAGTAGATTGTTCAGAAATGAGGTCACAATGAGCCTTTTATTGTCGTATCTATTTATCAGCAGGTTCCATGCGGTTTCATAGTTTGCCGTTGAGATAGGCAAATGCTTAATGAGATTCTTTGGTTCATCTGACAAATGAGTGGTTAGATAGAACATTTTTTGGACTTCGCTCATTGGTGCATTGTGTATTAGTTGCACATAGAGGTCCTTGAAGGCTTGGAGTTTCGATTTTTGGTAGTCGTACCAAGTGTTGCTCATTTGCTTTCGTAGTCGGCGTCATATTTGGGGTGATAGAAGCAGTGCGCTGCTACAGGTTAGATAGGGTATTGTGTGATTGAGCCTCTAATTCGTAATACGCATCTTGGGTGTATCCGTCGATGTCTTCACTAGTGGTCGATTGCCATAATAACTCGTTGTTAGTGGACATCTCGTTCATGTATTTGGTTATGAGCGATGCCTTAGCCTGGTAATACGACTCAGGATGCTCCTTCCCAAAATTTTCTTTAAACTCGTAGATATTTCGGCTTAGGGCTTGCATTAATGCCTTTTGGTTTCGAATTAACTTATTAATCGTTGCATCATGTGGTTCCTGCTCGTTGACTTTGCCTGCTGGGTTTTCGTTTATGGGGCCATCATGATCTTTCCGATGAATTTCTGTCGCCTTCAACAGCTTCAGCATTTCTGATTCAAAAATATTCCTGTGTTCCAACGTCGTGTTCGAAATGTGCAGATATAGGTACGTAAAGTGTTGGTGGGTCAGTGGTAGCTCAGAGAGACATCTTATCTTATTATCAGTGCTCTCAAACTTCGACCACGAATCTTCAAGGCGTTGGAGACGTTCCTCATAGTACTTGTGAGTCTCCCTTGAGCTGGAATCTTTGTGAGGACCCCGATCCTGAGGCTCTGGAGACCTCACAACAACTCTATACATATATATATGTATATATATACATCATAAACGTATATTTTTGGTGAATAAAATGAATTAAGATCAGAATTTCACGTTTCGCACATACGCCCTTTTACCCCGCAAGCACGCCTGCGTTTCCCCAAAACATATAGCATATATACCCATGTACATATGTATGTACATACATATTACCGAATATATTCATCTTTTATTTTTTACAATATTAGGCACACCCTAATGCACGTTTTACATAAAATCAACAGCGACGCTAAGAGGCCACCAACCTAACTACGCCCGGCAATAGAAAATATGCAGTGCACAAACAAAAACAACCACGAGCATTCCAATAAGCAAAGGGGTCGGCCAACCAACTTAAGCAGCGGTGATTTGCTACACCCGCGCGCACGCATACATATTTTGGTAACCCAATGTTAGCGGACATAGCATAAAGAGGAGAAGAAAAATGCATTGCTAGCATTGGCAGCAGGTAAAAATGGGATTGCAGGAAAATAACCAGCATATGTACATATGTATGCAAATAATATTAATGTTGAGGGAATGTCCAGCTGATCGATGGAGTGCGAGGAAAGCAGCTGACTACAAGCAATGGGGCATTTCGAGTGGAAGCGGCACCGCGGCGAAAATAGCTAAGATGCATGAAATACATGGGAAATATGTAAATACCAAATACGAATGTATAAACTCAGTGGAAGATGCGCCGTTAGGTTAAGATTTAGTTTTAAGAATTATTATTGTAATTTTGCGGTTTGCCGCCCGCAAAATCTGTATAAAAGGGCGACGATTTTTATGAAATAGGGAAGTAGTTTTGCGACAGCAGCTAGGAATAGTAGTTGGGGTTCTCACGTCAGCGAATGTAAACCTGGGGTTCTCACCTCACGATTGCAAGTTTTTATATTCAGTGGTGGTTTTCACCTCCGCTGACGGTCGGGCCAAGCAGGGGTTTTCACCTCAGCCGCCTTTATTATAGCTAGCCATATTCAATAAGAAAAGAAGGATTAGTACCCAAGTAAAATTAAGATTGTAGATTTGCGAAAAGAGGACAAAATCCCACAAATAAATAACACCTTTTGAATTGAAAACAAATAACAGGGTTTTATCAATTGAGAGGACCTTTAGGGAATTTCTAATTTCAGAACCCTGGACGGACTGAGCGTACTCCAGCAATCAAGGAAAAGTCCGTCACATCTTTCTTGACATTGCGAATTTGGTTTTCAATCTCAGTCGCCAAACTCTGCTGGTACGCGACAAGCTCCTCGAAAGTGGCCATGTTGCTGGTCAAAGATTAGCAACGATAGGGATTGTATGGACTATGATGTATAGACCAATGGGTTGATTGGTGGTGTGATCCTGTGCCTTGTTACAGGATCAATTTGTTTGGTAGCTTCACGGCAATGTACTGTTGCCGACGAGTGTATGTTTAGTGGCGTCCTTGATGCAGGGCCACAAGTTTACCACTACGATATGAGTGATTGAATTGACGACAATGGCTCGTCTGGTGTGATCCTTGATGCAGGGCCACAAAATTACCACTATGAGGTGGTTGATTGACGACAATGATTCGTCCTTTGTTGTTGCGTCTACTAGTGTGATCCTGGTCTTTGTTGCCGGATCACGTCGGGGTCACCAAAAATGTATCGGTAGGTAGAACACCTATCGAACGATGTTTATATTTTGTTGTGAGTTTACTCAGGCAGAATCGCCTTGAGTGTGTTATATAAAAAATAGTATCTTAGGTAGAAGCACCTTAAGATTGGTTATATAAACAAAGAGTATCTTAAGTAGAAACACCTTAAGATTGCATGCATCAAAAGAATTGGATTCGTTTCTGCATAATGTTCTTTATTTTACTACGGCTTTAATACAATAAAAAATGCTTACACTAGCAATAATATCTTAAGCTATAACTATTAGGAAAAAGTGCATGATTAACAATAAGTGAAGCAAATTAATGATTGGTAATAATTACTGAATTTGTGCTTCTATTGCGTATTTTGGTTTATTGTGCAATTTTGTTATTGTATGGAAATATGTGACGCTGTCAGGCAAATGACAGCACACGCGCAACCAGAATGTGATGATGTCTCAAATGTCAAAATGATAAACTTTCCCATAGATGCAGGTGCAACGTGACGTTGACCAACGGTTGGCAGTATAGTTATAAATACCACTGTCAATTTATTTAAGTCGTCTTTTGAATAAAGTAAAGAACGGACGGAAGTCCTAAAAAAACATTTTTTTTAATCAAATAAGTAGTGGTTAATCTAACTGGCGCCCGAGCAATGGGTCCGGTATAAATGTGCGATAAAGTAAAAAAAAAAAACCTCGAAAAATCGCGTAAGTGGCGAAGAATCCAGCGATAACACAGAGTAATGATATAGGCGCAGCCGGAAATGTAGATGCAAACAGGACGCACTAGGTACTAGCCGCCATCCAGGATCCAGGACCCGAACAGGATGTTCCTGATAGTGATGTAAGACTTAATATTAAGAGAAAAGAAAGAAAAGTAATAATTTTTTTTTATACACGCAATCAAAAGAAAAGTGAAATTTATATACATACATATTATTAAACTCGTAAAATTCCATGCAAGTAAATTTGAAAAGTGAAAGTAAAATGAATACATTCATAAGGTTCAGTAAAAATCAAAACATAAAAATTCATAATGATTTAGGATAAGGCTTTATTAAATAAGTGTACCCAACAAAAATTTACAAAATTTCAGTTACCTCTGCCTTGAAAGTGAAATTTTTTTTCTTTGCTAATCTTACTAATATATAAAAACGTAAGTTTGTGAGTGACTGCGGATGTTTGTGGTTCTTTATCGTCTAAACAAATGGCCCGATCATTACGAAATTTTGCAGACAGGTCCTTAGGAGTGTAGAATAGGTAACAGGCATCATGAAATTTCGATAAATTTATCGATAATAGAGTTATCGGTCAAAATTTTGTTTTCCGTAAAATTTGGAGTATTCGCACAAAATTGGTATCAATCGAAAGGGGAAGACCACAGCTTTCATTTGGACTTTGGTTCATTGCGATATATTTATCGATAACATAGTTATCGGTCAAAATGTGGTTACGGGTAAACTTTGGAATATTCGCACAAAATTGGTATCAATCGAAAGGGGAAGATCACAGCTTTCATTTGGAGTTTGGTTCATTTCGCTATATTTATCGATAACAGAGTTATCGGTCAAAATGTGGTTTCGGGTAAACTTTGGAATATTCGCACAAAATTAGTATCAAACGAAAGGGGAAGACCACAGCTTTCATTTGGACTTTGGTTCATTTGGATAAATTTATCGATAACAGAGTTATCGGTCAAAATGTGGTTTCGGGTAAACTTTTGAATATTCGCACAAAATTGATATCAATCGAAAGGGAAAGACCATAGCTTTCACATGGACTTTGGTTCAATTCGATATATTTATCGATAACAGAGTTATCGGTCAAAATGTGATTTCGCACACAGCTTTCATTTGGACTTTGGTTCATTTGGATATATTTATCGATAACAGAGTTATCGGCCAAAATGTGGTTTCGGGTAAACTTTGGAATATTCGCACAAAATTGGTATCAAACGAAAGGGGAAGACCACAGCTTTCATTTGGACTTTGGTTCATTTGGATAAATTTATCGATAACAGAGTTATCGGTCAAAATGTGGTTTCGGGTAAACTTTGGAATATTCGCACAAAATTAGTATCAAACGAAAGGGGAAGACCACAGCTTTCATTTGGACTTTGGTTCATTTGGATAAATTTATCGATAACAGAGTTATCGGTCAAAATGTGATTTCGGGTAAACTTTGGAATATTCGCACAAAATTGATATCAATCGAAAGGGAAAGACCATAGCTTTCACATGGACTTTGGTTCAATTCGATATATTTATCGATAACAGAGTTATCGGTCAAAATGTGATTTCGCACACAGCTTTCATTTGGACTTTGGTTCATTTGGATATATTTATCGATAACAGAGTTATCGGCCAAAATGTGGTTTCGGGTAAACTTTGGAATATTCGCACAAAATTGGTATCAAACGAAAGGGGAAGACCACAGCTTTCATTTGGACTTTGGTTCATTTGGATAAATTTATCGATAACAGAGTTATCGGTCAAAATGTGGTTTCGGGTAAACTTTTGAATATTCGCACAAAATTGGTATCAAACAAAAGGGGAAGACCACAGCTTTCATTTGGACTTTGGTTCATTTCCATATATTTATCGATAACAGAGTTATCGGTCAAAATGTGGTTTCGGGTAAACTTTGGAATATTCGCACAAAATTGGTATCAATCGAAAGGGGAAGACCACAGCTTTCATTTGGACTTTGGTTCAATTCGATATATTTATCGATAACAGAGTTATCGGTCAAAATGTGGTTTCGGGTAAACTTTGGAATATTCGCACAAAATTGGTATCAATCGAAAGGGGAAGCCACAGCTTTCATTTGGACTTTGGTTCATTTCGATATATTTATCGATAACATAGTTATCGGTCAAAATGTGGTTTCGGGTAAACTTTGGAATATTCGCACAAAATTGGTATCAATCGAAAGGGGAAGACCACAGCTTTCATTTGGACTTTGGTTCATTTCGATATATTTATCGATAACAAAGTTATCGGTCAAAATGTGATTTCGGGTAAACTTTGGAATATTCGCACAAAATTGGTATCATACGAAGGGGGAAGACCACAGCTTTCATTTGGACTTTGGCTCATTTCGATATATTTATCGATAACAGAGTTATCGGTCAAAATGTGGTTTCGGGTAAACTTTGGAATATTCACACAAAATTAGTATCAAACGAAAGGGGAAGACCACAGCTTTCATTTGGACTTTGGTTCATTTCGATATATTTATCGATAACAGAGTTATCGGTCAAAATTTTGTTTTCCGTAAAATTTGGAGTATTCGCACAAAATTGGTATCAATCGAAAGGGGAAGACCACAGCTTTCATTTGGACTTTGGTTCATTTCGATATATTTATCGATAACATAGTTATCGGTCAAAATGTGGTTTCGGGTAAACTTTGGAATATTCGCACAAAATTGGTATCAATCGAAAGGGGAAGACCACAGCTTTCATTTGGACTTTGGTTTATTTCGATATATTTATCGATAACAGAGTTATCGGTCAAAATGTGGTTTCGGGTAAACTTTGGAATATTCGCACAAAATCAGTATCAAACGAAAGGGGAAGACCACAGCTTTCATTTGGACTTTGGTTCATTTCGATATATTTATCGATAACAGAGTTATCGGTCAAAATGTGGTTTCGGGTAAACTTTGGAATATTCACACAAAATTAGTATCAAACGAAAGGGGAAGACCACAGCTTTCATTTGGACTTTGGTTCAATTCGATATATTTATCGATAACAGAGTTATCGGTCAAAATGTGGTTTCGGGTAAACTTTGGAATATTCGCACAAAATTGGTATCAAACGAAAGGGGAAGACCACAGCTTTCATTTGGACTTTGGTTCATTTCGATATATTTATCGATAACAAAGTTATCGGTCAAAATGTGGTTTCGGGTAAACTTTGGAATATCCGCACAAAATTGGTATCAAACGAAAGGGGAAGACCACAGCTTTCATTTGGACTTTGGTTCATTTCGATATAGTTATCGATAACAAAGTTATCGGTCAAAATGTGATTTCGGGTAAACTTTGGAATATTCGCACAAAATTGGTATCAAACGAAAGGGGAAGACCACAGCTTTCATTTGGACTTTGGTTCATTTCGATATATTTATCGATAACAGAGTTATCGGTCAAAATGTGGTTTCGGGTAAACTTTGGAATATTCGCACAAAATTGGTATCAATCGAAAGGGGAAGACCACAGCTTTCATTTGGACTTTGGTTCAATTCGATATATTTATCGATAACAGAGTTATCGGTCGAAATGTGGTTTCGGGTAAACTTTGGAATATTCGCACAAAATTGGTATCAATCGAAAGGGGAAGACCACAGCTTTCATTTGGACTTTGGTTCATTTCGATATATTTATCGATAACATAGTTATCGGTCAAAATCTGGTTTCGGGTAAACTTTGGAATATTCGCACAAAATTGGTATCAATCGAAAGGGGAAAACCACAGCTTTCATTTGGACTTTGGTTAATTTCGATATATTTATCGATAACAGAGTTATCGGTCAAAATTTTGTTTTCCGTAAAATTTGGAGTATTCGCACAAAATTGGTATCAATCGAAAGGGGAAGACCACAGCTTTCATTTGGACTTTGGTTCATTTCGATATATTTATCGATAACATAGTTATCGGTCAAAATGTGGTTTCGGGTAAACTTTGGAATATTCGCACAAAATTGGTATCAATCGAAAGGGGAAGACCACAGCTTTCATTTGGATTTTGGTTTATTTCGATATATTTATCGATAACAGAGTTATCGGTCAAAATGTGGTTTCGGGTAAACTTTGGAATATTCGCACAAAATCAGTATCAAACGAAAGGGGAAGACCACAGCTTTCATTTGGACTTTGGTTCATTTCGATATATTTATCGATAACAGAGTTATCGGTCAAAATGTGGTTTCGGGTAAACTTTGGAATATTCACACAAAATTAGTATCAAACGAAAGGGGAAGACCACAGCTTTCATTTGGACTTTGGTTCAATTCGATATATTTATCGATAACAGAGTTATCGGTCAAAATGTGGTTTCGGGTAAACTTTGGAATATTCGCACAAAATTGGTATCAAACGAAAGGGGAAGACCACAGCTTTCATTTGGACTTTGGTTCATTTCGATATATTTATCGATAACAAAGTTATCGGTCAAAATGTGGTTTCGGGTAAACTTTGGAATATCCGCACAAAATTGGTATCAAACGAAAGGGGAAGACCACAGCTTTCATTTGGACTTTGGTTCATTTCGATATAGTTATCGATAACAAAGTTATCGGTCAAAATGTGATTTCGGGTAAACTTTGGAATATTCGCACAAAATTGGTATCAAACGAAAGGGGAAGACCACAGCTTTCATTTGGACTTTGGTTCATTTCGATATATTTATCGATAACAGAGTTATCGGTCAAAATGTGGTTTCGGGTAAACTTTGGAATATTCGCACAAAATTGGTATCAATCGAAAGGGGAAGACCACAGCTTTCATTTGGACTTTGGTTCAATTCGATATATTTATCGATAACAGAGTTATCGGTCAAAATGTGGTTTCGGGTAAACTTTGGAATATTCGCACAAAATTGGTATCAATCGAAAGGGGAAGACCACAGCTTTCATTTGGACTTTGGTTCATTTCGATATATTTATCGATAACATAGTTATCGGTCAAAATCTGGTTTCGGGTAAACTTTGGAATATTCGCACAAAATTGGTATCAATCGAAAGGGGAAAACCACAGCTTTCATTTGGACTTTGGTTAATTTCGATATATTTATCGATAACAGAGTTATCGGTCAAAATGTGGTTTCGGGTAAACTTTGGAATATTCGCACAAAATTAGTATCAAACGAAAGGGGAAGACCACAGCTTTCATTTGGACTTTGGTTCATTTCGATATATTTATCGATAACAGAGTTATCGGTCAAAATGTGGTTTCGGGTAAACTTTGGAATATTCACACAAAATTAGTATCAAACGAAAGGGGAAGACCACAGCTTTCATTTGGACTTTGGTTCAATTCGATATATTTATCGATAACAGAGTTATCGGTCAAAATGTGATTTCGGGTAAACTTTGGAATATTCGCACAAAATTGGTATCAATCGAAAGGGGAAGACCACAGCTTTCATTTGGACTTTGGTTCATTTCGATATATTTATCGATAACAGAGTTATCGGTCAAAATGTGGTTTCGGGTAAACTTTGGAATATTCGCACAAAATTGGTATCAAACGAAAGGGGAAGACCACAGCTTTCATTTGGACTTTGGTTCATTTCGATATATTTATCGATAACAAAGTTATCGGTCAAAATGTGGTTTCGGGTAAACTTTGGAATATCCGCACAAAATTGGTATCAAACGAAAGGGGAAGACCACAGCTTTCATTTGGACTTTGGTTCATTTCGATATAGTTATCGATAACAAAGTTATCGGTCAAAATGTGATTTCGGGTAAACTTTGTAATATTCGCACAAAATTTGTATCAAACGAAAGGGGAAGACCACAGCTTTCATTTGGACTTTGGTTCATTTCGATATATTTATCGATAACAGAGTTATCGGTCAAAATGTGGTTTCGGGTAAACTTTGGAATATTCGCACAAAATTGGTATCAATCGAAAGGGGAAGACCACAGCTTTCATTTGGACTTTGGTTCAATTCGATATATTTATCGATAACAGAGTTATCGGTCAAAATGTGGTTTCGGGTAAACTTTGGAATATTCGCACAAAATTGGTATCAATCGAAAGGGGAAGACCACAGCTTTCATTTGGACTTTGGTTCATTTCGATATATTTATCGATAACATAGTTATCGGTCAAAATCTGGTTTCGGGTAAACTTTGGAATATTCGCACAAAATTGGTATCAATCGAAAGGGGAAAACCACAGCTTTCATTTGGACTTTGGTTAATTTCGATATATTTATCGATAACAGAGTTATCGGTCAAAATGTAGTTTCGGGTAAACTTTGGAATATTCGCACAAAATTAGTATCAAACGAAAGGGGAAGACCACAGCTTTCATTTGGACTTTGGTTCATTTCGATATATTTATCGATAACAGAGTTATCGGTCAAAATGTGGTTTCGGGTAAACTTTGGAATATTCACACAAAATTAGTATCAAACGAAAGGGGAAGACCACAGCTTTCATTTGGACTTTGGTTCAATTCGATATATTTATCGATAACAGAGTTATCGGTCAAAATGTGATTTCGGGTAAACTTTGGAATATCCGCACAAAATTGATATCAATCGAAAGGGGAAGACCACAGATTTCACATGGACTTTGGTTCAATTCGATATATTTATCGATAACAGAGTTATCGGTCAAAATGTGATTTCGGGTAAACTTTGGAATATTCGCACAAAATTGGTATCAAACGAAAGGGGAAGACCACAGCTTTCACATGGACTTTGGTTCATTTCGATATATTTATCGATAACAGAGTTATCGGTCAAAATGTGGTTTCGGGTAAACTTTGGAATATTCGCACAAAATTGGTATCTATCAAACGAAAGGGGAAGACCACAGGATTAATTTGGACTTTGCTTCATTTATGGAAACATCTATTTTGAGAATGGCTGGACCTAATACATATAACTAAATTTTTAAGGTAAATTTTGTATCCGCTCGAGATGTTTATACGCTAAAAAAATGAAGGCATTTGGAAAGGTTTTGGAGATGTCCCTAAAAATGTTGACCAGGATAACCTTATAAAGTGTTCTTTCAATTTCAGCCCGTTTTCGAGATATTGGTCAAAATGTCAACCAGGAGGGGCCCTCGATGGTATCGGTATGATATGGGTATCAAATGAAAGGTGTTGACAAATGATTTAACATGTTTTAGCTATTTTCCAATATAAAACGAAGGTTTTTAGATATTAACCAAAACGTAGACCAAAATTGGAGCCAGAAGGTTTTTGTGAAAAAATGGGTCTAAAATGAAAGATCTTGATGCGATTTTTAAAATGGAGTCATTTTAAATCCTTTTGGGATTGGGATTCAGAAAGGGATAGTATATGGATGACAATTAAAAAGCAATATGAAAAGACAAAAGCATATGAAGAGGATGGACGGAGAGAAGGATGTGGAGCTGAAATTAGGAGGGCGAATCACAGATTTTAAATGCAAACAAGTTAGTGTTTGGGCAGGACAACGTCTGCCGGGTTTGCTAGTTTTTAATAAAATTGAACCACCGGCTCATAAAACTTAGAAGTTCACATAACGTAAACGTTTTTTTTTAATTGACATTAACTATGATCCGACCTAGTGTATTAACCAACGCTCAGGGAGCTCAAGCCAATCAGGCTCCTCAACCTTCTCAGCCTCAAGCTAACAGTCCCAATGCCGACTTAGAAACATTAGTCTCCTCAATTGTGAGCAGGCTGCTGATAGAGGAAAGACAAAGAAATTCAAACCCACTCCTCAACGCGACAGACGAAACTATAAGACTGGAATATAACAGACAGTTAGGAGATTTAGATAAGATCCCCGACATAGTCAGGAGCTTGAGAGAATCTAGCGGAAACCCTTGCGAATATAGTTCCTGGAAGAAGAGTGTAGACAGGGTGTTGAAGATTAATGAGGCATCAAAAGGCACTCCGAAGTATTTCGGAATATTGTCAGTTATTTGGAAGAAAATGGTTGGTAACGCGGACACAGCGCTGGAATGAAGGAACCCGAAGATCTTCCGCAAGCATTTCACCTATGCTGATATTACAAAATCAAATGGCACGAAGTAGCTAGGTGTTCTCTCAGAGCCCAGCCAGAAAACCGGTTGCAGGCCCGTTATCCGCAAAATAACTTGCAACTACGTACGTTGCGCCATGCTGTCGAGCTACGCAACCTTTAACGTCGTCCGACTCGCCTCTACCTTCTGGTAATGGGATTCCTTCGACTTCAAGATTGCGCCGTAGTGCGCGACCCAGCCTATTACCACCTAGGCATACGCACCAGTCCTTGACCCCCCGAATCAACTCTACTCCCCCTTCGCATTTCGGTATCCTGCAATTTAATTGCAACGGCCTAACTCGTAAAATTGTTGAAGTGACAAATTTAATAAAGCGACTGAACATCAAGATCGCGGCGATTCAGGAGACAAAGCTAGGTGGAAGGTCGTCTCTTCAGACCTGCAACGGGTACAATGTACACCGTTGAGACCGTGCGAGAGGGCTTGGGGGTGGTCTGGCATTCACCACGCATCAATATGTGCAGTATCGTCTATTTGAGCCTGACATCGACCCGAGGGACACCACCTTAGAACGTCATGGTATGGTTGTCCGGTCAGGCGATGTCGACCTTGAAATCCACCCTGACATTCGTGCGTTACTCAGCGGCGAGAACCGCGTCATTCTTGGTGACTTCAACGCACACCACGACCTGTGGCACTCCAGCTTGCAGGCCGAAGGTAGGGGACAGGAGGTGGCTGACCAAATAGATGATTCGACGTTCTGCACGGTAAATGGGGATGCCTGACGCTTGCTTCAGACCACCTACCCATAGTGCTCTCTATCGATCGCCCCACCGACTTTGTCACCGCTGAGAATCGCACATTCACTAACTTCAATAAAACCGACTCGGAGGGTTTTCTCAACACCACAGAGAGTGCCTTCGCTGCTCTTCCCCCCCGTCTGACGTACGAGAAGGGAAAAAGGCGTTTCGTATGGCCCTAATTTCAGCCTCCCATCAGCACATTCCGTCAGGTAGAATAAAGGAAGTGCGTCCATTCTTCCCCACAGAGGCAGCGGCCCTGGCAAATGAACGTTAGACGCTTAGTAGATCAACACAAACGCTCTAAGTAGGAGGAGCACCTCAGGTCTTGCAACCTCTTGGCTGGAGTTGGCAAATTATGGTCTACGGTGAAATCTACACCGACTAAACCTAACGACAAAATATCCATCGCCTTCGGTGATAAGGTTCAGTCGAAGCCAAAAAGATGCGCGAGCGCCTTCTGCCGACAATTTGTAATGCATCCTCCGTTGAACAAAGAGATTCGCCGAGCCACCAGGGAAGAGCACAAACACAAAAACAGCGATGCGCCCATTGCCATCTCCACAACAGAAGCTCTTTAGGCAATTCGGAGATCTAAGAACACCAAATATATTGGCCCCGATGGCATTTCCATGCTGATGCTGAAGAACCTCGGCGACGAAGGCATAAGATACCTTACACACATTTTCAACCTTTCCCTGTCCACCTTTGTTATTCCTGAAAGCCTACTAAAGCCTGGCAAGCCTGCTGCCGTAGGGGAGTCATATCGCCCGATATCTCTCCTCTCGCCAGTAGTGAAGGTGTTGGAATCTTATCTTGTTTCCGTACTTCACCGCAAACCTGCGGCTCGCCGAACATCAGCATGGATTTCGCAAAAATCACAGCACCACCACCGCGCTGAAAGCCAGAACCACTCAGATAGTGGACGCATTAAACCAAAAGCGTCCAAACCACAGGACAGTGCTAGTTGCGCTTGATTTGGCCAAAGCCTTTGACACGGTCAATCATGCGCGACTACTAAAAGACTTGGAAGATTCGTCCCTTCCCCCCTGTCTTAAACGTTGGACTGCCAACTATTTGAGTGGTCGTCAATCGTCGGTAGAATTCAGAGGCGCCCGATCAAAACCCAGAATAGTTAAACAAGGGGTGCCACAGGGTGGTGTCCTATCCCCGTTTCTATTTAACTATTATATATCAAAACTTCCCCCCCCCACCAGAGGGTGTCTCGATCGTCTCTTACGCCGATGATTGTACAATACTGGCAACGGGCCCCTCCGTTGAAAAACTCTGCTCTCGCATAAACTCGTACCTCCCAGCCGTGTCGGAATTTTTCGCTGGTAGAAACCTGGCATTGTCACCGAATAAGTCCTCGGCTACCTTATTTACGACGTGGACAACGCAAGTGAACATGGAATTAGACGTCTACGTTGATAGTGTTAAGCTACCAACTGTCTCACACCCCAAAATCTTAGGGGTAACGTTTGATAACATGTTCAAATACGGCGCTCATGTTACCGCAATTGTCAATAAAGTCCAACGCCGTAACAAAATCCTCAAGTCGCTAGCTGGCAGCACTTGGGGTAAAGACAAAGAAACGTTACTAGCTACATATAAAGCCGGTACTGAGCTACGCATAGAGATGTTGACCAGGCAATTCCTGTTCAACTGTTGCAAACCGCAGCATCCGAACGGACGCCTGGTGAAAGAGAATCCGCCCCACAGGAGCTTAAGGAGCCATCTACGCAAACACTACGATGAGATCCGGCACCTGATTTCCACGCCGTTTGATCCTAAGGTGCACCGGCAGGCCCTCACCCTCATCCACACGAATTCGGTAAATTCCTTTGTTGGCTCTCTCCCGGTGAACGCCGTTCTTCAGGCAACAACACCACCCGTTGCCGAAGAGGAGCGCGAGCTGCCTAGGGAGACTAGGGTGATGCTGGCTCAACTCCGGTCTGGCTATTGTAATAGGTTAAACTCTTACCTATCCAGACTAGACCCCGACTTGCGTAATGTTTGTCCGGCATGCGGAGAAAAAGAGTAAGGATACTGGTGGATACAGGCTCGAGTAAAAATTACATACAACCGAAATTTGTAACAAACCCCATACCCAACAAAAAACCATTTGTTGTAAATTCCATAGCAGGCCAAATCAAGATTACCCATCATACGGTAATAAATTTGTTCGGTGAGGAAAACACAAACTTGAAATTCTTTATTCTACCAGACCTCAAGACTTTCCACGGAATTATCGGTAACGATAGTTTTAAGGACCTTGAGGCAACTATCAACGTCCGCAATGATACGATGCAGTTCGGCAACGGAAAAAAAATCCGAATCAAACTGTTTACGCGACTTAGGTAGCCACACGTCCCAATTCCAAAACTATAATAAAACCCCTTACCCTGAATTGTACATATATAATTACCGGCATTGAATTACGTCATTATATTATTTTTATGAATTATACTATATCTCATTCTGAATTATATTATATTATTCACCTCAAGATATAAACACACCCTTAGCTTAAGTATGAAATATGGAATCATTTGGGACGTGTGGCAACCCTGCGTAAATTACCCCACACCAATTCGCCGCATTAAAAAACAGCTGATGTGGGGGGGGCGGCCATCATTTTTATAACTTTCATGAACATGAAATGGTATTATAACTTTGGTCCGATGTTTGTAAGTGTGAGAAGAAGAAGAGATAGACCCACTATTAAGTATACCGAAATGATCAGGGCGATGAGGCGAGTTGATTTAGCCATGTCCGTCTGTCCGTCCGTCCGTCCGTCCGTCTGTTTGAACGCGAACTAGTCCCTGAGTTTTAGAGATATCTCGATGAAATTTCGCAAGCAGGCGCCATTTTGCATAGGATTAATCATTTGTCGGAACCAGCAAGATCGGACCGCTACAAGGCATAGCTCCCATACAATCGATTGTTCCGATAAATGGGTTTTGGCCTATAACTCTTGCAATTCAAAAGCTAGGAACGTAAAATTTTGCAAGTTTAGTACATATTGTATTTGTAACGTGTGTAGTGAAAATGACTCAGATCGGACCAACATGACATATAGCTCCCATATAATCGATAGTTTCGATAAATGGGTTTTGGGCTATAAATTTTGCAGTTAAAAAGCTAGGAACGTTAAACTTTGCACGTTTGCTAAATATTATATATGTAACATATGTAGGCAAAATCAGCCAGATCGGACCAACATAACGTATAGCTCCCATACAATCGATTGTTCCGAGAAGTGTGGTTTGGCATTCATGAAAGGTATAAAGCCTTCGGCACAGCCGAAGACAGCCCTTTCCTTACTTGTTTATTATTCCAATTGCTCTACCTTTTTTGCATACACACCGGCTTTGCCAAGTTTCTAAATAGTTTACAAATTCTCTTTCTTTTAATATATATATATGTATATACATATTGTGAACCAAAACCATAAATATAAGTTTGAAAGTGTTTTATATGGTGTTCTACTGGTTTTAGTGGTGCTTTGAAATAAATATACAATACGCACCTTTGAAAAGTGCGAATAAATAATAACTTTTGTTGCCGGTTATTACAATTCTTGTCCGTGATCAGCGGCTTTTACACACATATACGTATATATATCTTTTTGCAACATAAATTAAAGCGCCTGGTTCCTACAATATGAAATAAAATAATAAGGAAGCTACACCAGTAATCCTGTACCACAGGAGGACGCTCAGCATATTTGGAAAAGCACGAAACATTGAAAGCAAAGGCTCGCGGGGCAACCGAGACAAGCACTCTAATTACGACTGTGAGTATTACAAAGTTAAACATGGTTTTTCTTCGCCATTGAGGAAACCAGCCCCTTCTCATATATATATATAATATTCTAAAATTATAATCTCTCAATTTATTATTGGCTCCCGCCAAAACCCCTAATTTTCCCGCCAATTATATATATATATAAATCTCGTTGAACCCAAATTAGTTACGGTGAAATTTCACACACATACAGTGTAAGAAATAACATGAAAATCTATTTCTATAAATATACTAGAAGGACCTGCAGACGTTGTTCTGCCCAAATTTAGGGAAAAAATCGCAAGATAAATAAAAAAGTTTGGAATAATTCGGTCCCAGGTCCACTTCCCGGAAAAAAGTTATCCCATATTTTAACAAAGTAAAGTGGTACCCTTGTACCAAATTTGAAGAAAATCGTAGTATAAATAAAAAAGTTTGGAATATTTCGGTACTTGGTCCACTTCCCGGAATAAAACTTTACATAAACACTCTCCGGATTCCTACTGAGCTATCCTGTAAATATGAACAAAATCGAAGTGGTAGTTCCGGAGTCTATAACATACATACACACATCCTTTTTATATACATAGATTAAATTCCACCGAATCTCTTATGACCGTTTCCAACAACATTTTCGATATAAATAAAAAAAAGTGTACTTACAACACAAAATCCGTTGTTATTGGATGCCACGTGTTGAGTAATTTTTAGGTTATGAAAATCACTTGATTAATTAATCGTGCAAAATACACTCAAAATTTATCATTTTATTATTATTGATGATAATTTTATTATTATTGATAAAAAAGCAATGATTAATAGTTAATATGAGAGTTACACTGAGATAGCAAAATAATAATTGTCAACCTTACTACACTTGATGCATAAACAACATGGCTTGGAGCTGTGTAGGGAGTGAGAGAAGTCTTATTGTGTGAGAGAAAGAGGAGACCGGCTTCGTTCTCATCCCTACTCCGTGCTGTTTACTGGGTCAGAAGTGGCACCTGTGGACATCTGGCGAGGATAACTAATTAAAAAACGATTGATCAGTTATCGTCCGGTAATGAAAAGTGATTACATTACTAAAAATTTTTGGCGATATCTCGGAAAACAGGTCGCATAGGGTCTTAAAAATCACCTCATTTTTAAATACTCATCAACGTCTCTTATTTGATACCCATATTGTAGAAAACCCGTCTGGGGTCACACCTGGCCCACATTTTTGGTGATATCTCGTAAACGGGGTGGCATAGGATCATGAAAATTACCTCTTTTTAAACACCCAATCAACACCTTTTATTCGGTACCCATATCGTATAAACACCTTCTAGGGTCACCCCTGGTTCACATTTTGGTCGATATCTCGGAAAACGGGTCGCGCAGGGTCTTGAGAATCACCTCTTTTTTAAATACTCATCAACGCCTTTTATTTGATACCCATATTGTAGAAAACCCGTCTGGGGTCACACCTGATCCACATTTTTGGCGATATCTCGTAAACGGGGTAGCATAGGGTCCTGGAAATTACCTCTTTTTTAAACACTCATCAACACCTTTTATTCGATACCCATATAGTATAAACACCTTCTAGGGTCACCCCTGGTCCACATATTGGTCGATATCTCGGAAAACGGGTCGCATAGGGTCTTGTAAAATAGATGTTGGTCGATTCTCATACCTACTCAATATGCTCACAAAATTTCATGAGAATCGGTCAAGCCGTTTCGGAGGAGTGTGGTTTCAAAAACTGTGACACGAGAATTTTATATATAAGATATATATGTACATATATGTATACGTTCAAAGACAGTGGGCATAAACGCAAAAGTTTCTTCTCAAATAAAATATTATAAATTTCACTGGTTATTAAAACCATTCCTCACAAATTTAATTAATTTCAATTTTGGGTCAAACGTAAAATAATAAGCACCGTAAATTAGTGTTGCAAATCCCGAAAAAGTAATTGATAAAATTATAAATTACCGCCCATTGATTATATCCATTTATACGTATATAACTACCGTGGACAACGCGTACATACTAATTTTAGACCAGTACATCCCCTGAACAGTGGTACAAGACTGCTGAATTCCCAGTTAAAAAAATTGTTTGCGTAAATAAAAGAAAAGGTCGATAAAATCTCCCAAAATTGCTAAAGTCAAGTTAAGCAAATCTCAATTTAGAATGACTACCGTGGCTGAAAATAAATTTATATCTGAAACAGATATTTTTACAGATTACTGTACTCGGTTCCGCGCAACCCCCCTTCAAGACAATACCGAGTCAGCCCTAAAATTAAAAGATAAAAATATCGATGTATTTTGGTCTAGAGTACAGAGTGCCTTTGACGTGGTAGTAGAATCAGACGACCACGACATTCCCGATGATTTTAAACCTGCCGCCTTCGGTAAATACCGAGCCTGCCTAATAGCGTATGAGGAGACAAAGGCTCAACAAGGCGATCAACTCCAACTCAAGGAATTGAGTAATCCCGCGCCTCAAGTGCCAACCCAACCCCCCTCAGAGTCCTCCCATATGAACCTGAAAGTCCCCCCATGTGATACAGAAATTTTCTATGGAGGGTATGATCAATGGCCGTCCGTGACATGTTCACAGCGGTGTATATCAACCACTCCAAACTCTCCAGCGCCCAAAAACTGTATCACCTCCGTCAAAAGACTAAAGGTAAGGCAGGCCAAATAGTAGAACAATTTCCCCTAAGTGACGACAATGTTGCCCTAGCATGGGAAGCTCTCAAGTCACGATATGAGAACAAAAGAGTCCTGGTCGATAATCAAATCCGAATTCTCATGAATCTATTTATTTTTTATTTTATTTTTTATTTATTTATTTATTTATTTCAGTCCTCGAAACAAAATTTCTTACAGACTATGAACATGATTAGATGGTTAATTAAATAGTGCAAATAGGCTTAACTTAAAAGAATAAAGACTATCGTTAAAATTGACTTGCGGAGCGAATTTGTTACAGAGACGAATGATTCTGGCTATCGGCTCATTATAAGAGTAAAACGACTTATGTGAACCCTCAATAAACTTTCTGGGATTACGGAGATTTATATCGGATTCCTGTGTTCGAAAAAGAACAAATATTTCTGGGCAAACAATATTACCGGATAGAATATTGTAAGCAAACAACAGCGACAGATATGACCTTCTATCAGCTAGAGATTGTAAGCCAAGGAGTTTCCTCCTTGACACGTAGCTTGGAATATCATTTTCAGTAAATACTCTTCTCATAGCAAATCTGGTAAACTTTCTTTGAATCATTTCCAATTTGTCAGAGTATTTTGCGTAGTATGGGTTCCATATGATCGCCCCATATTCTAAAATACTCCTAACCAAGGCAATATAAAGTGTTTTCAGAGTCATAGGGTCTTTAAAATCTTTGGTGTTCCTAATTATGAAACCTACCATCGAGTACGCTTTAGATGAGACTAGATCAATATGTTTTGAAAAGGTTAATTTGGTGTCAAAGATAATTCCTAAATCCTTAATTTCGGATTTACGCAACAAATTAACGTCGTCTAGCGAATAATTGAGGGTGTAGATATGTGCACGGCGGCTATAAGAAACAACGCAACACTTGCTAATGTTTAGACTTAGGTTATTTATGGAACACCAATTTAGGAAGATGTTTAAGTCTTGTTGGAGTTTTTGACAATCAAGAAGGCTGTTGATATTGAGGAATATTTTGACATCATCTGCGAACATTAAGCACTTTGACGATATAATATTCGACGGTAGGTCGTTTATAAAAAGCAAAAATAACAGAGGGCCAATGTGAGTTCCTTGAGGGATTGCTGATGTGGCATAGACTTCCGTATTGGAGCTTATCGAGTTTACTATCACCGATAACCTTCTACCAAGAAGAAAACTTTTGAAAAAGCTTAATAGAGTGCCGGAAACACCAAATTTGTTGAGCTTAATTAAAAGAATCTTATGATCAACTTTATCGAATGCTTTTGAGAAGTCGGTGTATATGACATCGAGTTGTGACTGTTGTTCCATCGCAGTGATAATTGTGTTTGAAATAAGAGACAGATTAGTTACTGTTGATTTCCCTGGCAAAAACCCATGTTGGCAGCTGGTTAGGGCATGCCGAACATGTTCGAGAAGCTTTTTATTAAGTATGTGATCGAAGATTTTTGGAAAGACCCCCTGCTTCACTATTGCTAGGTAATTGGAGATGATATTTTTGTTTCCAGATTTGAGGATGGGTTCAATTGAACATGACTTCCAACAATCCAGAAATATTCCTAGGCGTAAACATGTCTTAAAAAGTTTGGTGATTGGATTAACCAGAGAGTGCACGCACCGAATGAAAACTATTGGGGGAAAACCATTAGTGCAGTTAAAACTTGGTTTAAGGTCTAAGATTGCATCTGCAACATCCTCCTCCGTGATAATAAATTCGTCAATATAATTAAGGTTAGTTTAACTCGAACTTGTGGAGGGCGTGTCTGCGGGCTGTTAGCTTTCATAAACTTCTTGAAAAAATGTGGCAAATAAGTTACAAGTTTCTTGCGTAGTATTGGATACACAGTCTTTGTATTCCATTCTATCAGGTATTCCGGATGATTTACGCCTAGAGTTCACGTATTTCCAAAACGAAGACGGATTTAGTTTCAGACTGTCTTCAATATTAGCTATATATTGATTAAAAAGATATTTATGTAGTCTATCAAATTCGTTTTTAAAGTGGTTGAAGTTCTTAAGGTCCACGGAAGACTTCGAGCTTCTGTATTTTTTTAGAGTTTTACTTTTAATGTTCTTTAAATGGCTTAACTCCGCGTTGAACCAAGGCGGTTTATTATTGGGCTTGGAAGATTTCAAAGGCACAAATTTATTGACAGCATCGGACAAAATTTCGCAAATTTTTGTATATATTAAGTCTGGATCGTCAATAATATCTAAAAAATCCCAGTTCGCACAGTAAAGAAAGGTGTTCAAAGCGTCAAAGTTGGCTTTCCTAAAACATAATAGAGGTTCGGGGCTCTTATTTAGTCGCTGGAAACTTAAAAACTCGAATTTAATAGTCAAAGCTTTATGATGGGTTGTGTTACATGATATAGGTGACAAATTCAATTCACATGATAACTTGAGATCTTCTGTTGCAAATACCAAATCCAGTATTTTGTTATTTGAATTTGCGAAAAAGTTCAATTGTTGAAAATTGTTAGATAAGAAAAAGCTAGTGACAGAAGATTCAATATCGGATTTAATATTAAATGGTAGTAGCCAGCCATTGTCAAGTGACCAAATAATGCCAGGTAAGTTAAAATCACCCATAACAATTATCTGTTCATTCAGTGCAACAGATTCACTGACAAATTTTATGTTATTGATATGCTGTTCATAAACATTAAAACTAGAGTTAGGCGGTATATAGGATATAAAGATGAAAATATGTTTGGCATTTGAAATTGATACATCTATGCAGATTTGTTCGATTAGCTTATCTGTATGGGGCAAAGCAACTAAGCTGCTGTTTAGGCTTGTTTTAACTGCTAAAAGCACTCCTCCGCCTCGAGCGTTGCCACTAGCAATAGGGCACCTATCATGGCGATAAATAGTGTAGTGGCTGTCAAAAAACTCGGAGCTGGAAATCTGCTCACATAGCCAGGTTTCGGTGATAGCAACAATATCATACTCATGTAATGCTGAAGCAATCCTAAATTTATTTGATTTTGTTCGTATGCCACTTGCATTTTGGTAGTAGATGGAAAATGATTTAATTGATGTTGAGCTGGTTAGCCTGTTGCATTGATTTGAACTTCGGGAGGATATTACTTGATTGCCGAAGCTACCTCCCCCGTTTATTGAAAATTTTGAAATGGTCGCACCTTGATACCCGCTGGCCATAGTGAGTGATCTAGCAATTTGTTGTAACAAGTCGACGACACTCCCAGTTTATAGCTTTTTCTTCTGATCGCCGGCTGCTTGCTTTGCGTATATAGCTCTACTTTTCTTCCCTTTGTTTATGCTGCAATGCAGTTCCTTGACCTCTGATGTGAGCGAGGTAAGTGCACCAACAACCGCTTCGTCATATAGCTTATGTAAATTTACAAGCTCAGAGCGCACAAGTTCTAGTTCGCCTAATAACTTGTTTTTGTCCGCTTGCAGAGAGTGTATAGCCGAAACTGCTTTAGCTTGTTCAGTGCGCATACATCTCAATTCGACAAGAATAGATGACAACAAACGATCTTGCTCTTTATCATTTACATCCTGTTGCTGTTGTACAGCGACAGCATTATGCGAAAACGCATCTACTTCACGATGAGCAACAGCGCACTCACCACAAGTATAAATTTCATCGGAGTTTTTAAAAAAGTTCAAATCAGCAGCCAAAGTGCCAACAACACACTGCAAGTGATACACCACCTTACACTTATCACACTGCACGCTGCTTTGTGTGCGATCTACTCTGTATCCACAGAAGCAAGGCATATTGATCTTTATTAATATAATATAATTTATATATATCACTATTTGCTGTATTTGTCGGGGGCACCTCGTATCTGCACTGCTTTATCTGCTTTATGAACTGCTTTACTTTAAAGGCTTTTTCCACAGTATACTTTTAGGCAATTTAGACTTTCCGTATTTTATTTGTTTGTTTATTTGTCTTTATTTGACAGGTGTTTCGCGCGCTTTTCTAAGTTGAAGTTTACGAAGTTTATTTATCTTTGGTTCTGCACTTTGTTCTCACTCTCGCTTATATATATATGTGTGAGTCCCTTGTATTTAAATTAAGTTCATGTAATTGTTTAAACAATAATTTAATAGTTTTCACAGCACAACCCTGGTATACTTAAAGTTTCCACCGGAATAGACACTGCTTAACTATACTTTAGAATATATTTAGTGCGAGAAATCTAGCTAGAAACCGACTTTCACAATTTTTTTTAGCTCCGCTCAAAAGTTTACGTCCACACAGTGTTAGAAATATCTGTATCTAAAAGCAATTCAGTCGAAAAATAGTGAGGATATCCAAAAATTACAATCCTCAGTTAACCGCTCCCTCCAAATACTAGCGACACAGCAAGTCGAAACCTCCAGTTGGGATCCCATTTTAATATATCTGGTAACGTCAAAGTTACCAGAAAATACAGTTGCCCTGTGGGAGCAATCATTAAGCTCCAGAAGAGACCTTCCGAACTGGTCCCAAAGGAACCAGTTTCTGCTTACTCGCTACGAGATAGTGGAAAGGGTGGATCAAAGGCGCCCAGCCAAACCCCGATTTAATCCACCCTCCACAAACTTCTCAAGGCCACACCCCAGTCAGAACACCCCCCAGTTCAGGCAGTCTCAACCCCAAACCCACAGCAACAGCCCCCCAACACATACAAAATCCCACGCCACAGAGCAGCAACGATTTTATACCTGCAAATTATGCAAACAACAAACGCATACCCTACAAAGCTGTTTGCGGTATAAAAAGCTGCCAATCTCAGAACGCAGAAAATTAGTAAGAGACAATAATATCTGCGAAAACTGTTTAGCCCAAACCCATCTCTTGAAAGACTGCCAAAGCACGAAAACGTGCATGCACTGCCAAGGCCGACATAACACCTCTCTTCACGACACAGCTTCTCCCAGTACGAGTTCTGGAATTCACAGAACTAGATCTCAGGTAGCCACAATAAAAGCCAGCAATCCAAGGCTTCAAGACGTGAACCAGGCGGCACCCCATGAAAGCGATCCCTCTACACCCAACACATCCCAAGTACAATCATTCCCTGCTGAAAATGATAGCAAAATCATACTCCCTACAGCAATTGTCTTGGTACAACATAGAGGGGACCTATTCAAGCTTCGAGCCTTAGTCGATCAAGGCTCCGAAAGAAGCTTCATATCCGCCAAAGCTCAAGCAAAACTCCGGCTTCCCTATACCCACTCCCTATTTGAAATCTCGGGTATGGGAGGCGGAGTGGTACAAACATCAAATAAGCTGTGCTCGTTGACCCTAGTCTCAAATAACAGGAAAGTAAAAATAAAAGCCCAGGCAATAGTGCTACCCCGTCTAACTAGGCAACTTCCAACCCTCAGGTTGAATGAAAGCCAAATGCGAAAATGGTCCCATCTCGAACTAGCAGACCAGAACACCCAACACCCCTCTCAAATCTATCTGGTATTGGGTAGTGATCTTATCCCTCAAATAATGCTTAATGGCACAGAAAAGATCTCTCCCAGCCTGCTAGCACAAAATACCATCTTTGGATGGATAATAAGTGGCCAAACTCCCGAAAAGGTTGGAGCGCATTCCTCCCAAGCGTGGGAATTAACCAACAGTCAGTTGAATGATCAACTTAGACAGTTCTGGGAAATCGAAGAGATACCCAGAACCCCAGTGGAAACTCCCGAAGACCAAATGTGCGAAGAATTCTACAAAAGCACAACCACTCGAATAGATAAAGGTCGATATATGGTTCGGCTTCCCTTCAAACCCACCTTTCCGAACGATATCGACCTAGGCCAATCCCGTACTGCAGCCCTACGACAGTTCCACGGCATGGAACGTACCCTCTTAAATAAGGGCGATCTCAAACAGCAGTACGACAACGTACTCGAAGAATACCTGTCCTTAGGCCACATGGAAGAATGCAGCCAAAATGAGATAGAATCTCAAGGGAAATACTGCTCTTTCTATCTCTCTCACCATGCGGTCGTCAGACCAGACAAAAAGACAACAAAAGTCAGAATTGTATTTAATGCTTCCAAGAAGTCAGGGTCCGGTCACTCCCTCAATGATACCCTATGCACCGGCCCAACCCTCCAACCCGATCTCCGACTTATGTTGTTGAAATGGAGAACATATAAATATGTGTTTAATGGCGATGTGGAAAAAATTTACCGCCAGATCCTACTACACCCTGATGACCAACACTACCACCGGATAATATTCCGAACCCCCGAAACCAGTCCAATAAAGGACTTCAAGTTAAAAACGGTCAACTTTGGAGTTAACTGCGCTCCCTTCCTGGCTATTCGCACTCTGCACGAGCTGTCGAAAGACATAGCCGTCTCTCACCCACGCGCAGCCCCAATACTAAAGTCCGAGACGTATGTAGACGATATTTTATCCGGCAGCCATGATCTCCCATCAGCCGAGCAATCCCTAAATGAGACCATTGATGCACTCAACTCAGCCGGCTTCCCATTAAAAAAGATCACGGCAAACCATCCGGACATTCCCAGGCAAATTCCCAAGGCGGACTTACTTGACACCGACTTCCTCGAATTCGAGAAAAGTATTACCGCCAAAACTCTTGGAATTCAATGGAATGCGCTCTCGGACACATTGTCTTATACTGTGGACTCAGATCCAGCCTCAACGGCAGCCACCAAGCGAGGGATTCTTTCCGCTATTGCAACACTTTTCGACCCCGCAGGGTGGCTGACGCCAATCATGATACAGGCAAAAATATTGATGCAAGAGTTGTGGCTGGACGGGGCTGATTGGGCTGAACGAGTCAAACGGATCCGTCTCTAAAAAGGACACAATTCGCAAAGACTCTGCACTCCATCTCCAATATAAATATACCCCGATGGACTAACTTCACCCCTGACCACTTACTCGAGCTCCATGGTTTTTGCGACGCCTCCGAAAAGGCTTATTGCGCAACCCTCTATATGCGAACTACTGTCGGAACCCAAGTCTTCTCTCACCTCCTTGTGTCCAAAGGCAAAGTGGCTCCTCTCAAAATTATAAGTCTGCCACAACTATGTGGAGGGCTCTTACTAGCCAAACTAGTGGCAGTAGTGCAGCCCCTTCTCGGTCTCACTCAAAGAAAGCTTACTATGTGGTCTGATTCGGGAATCGTGTTAGCCTGGCTCGAAAAGCCACCCCACTCATGTAAGACCTATGTCTCCAATCGAACCGCGCAGATAATAGATCTCGTAGGTAATGTGCCATGGCGACACGTCCCCAGCAAAGAAAACTCAGCGGATCTGGGAACCCGAGGTTGTACGCCAGTCGATCTCGCAAATTCCGCCCTCTGGTGGAATGGGCCAGAGTGGCTTTCCAAATCCCCCGAAGATTGGCCACAACCAACAATTCGTAACGTCAACCCCCCAGAATCACGTAAAGTAGAAGCCCTACATGCTACGCAAGAGAGTGAGGATCTTTTAGATAGATTCTCTTCCTACCCTCGTGCTTTACGTGTAATGGCCTACGTTCTCAAATTTGTACGTCACCTGAAAGACGCGGTGAACGGTATTAAAGAACCCACCGAAAACTCCCTAACTCATGCCGATCTCAAAAGATCCAAACATCGCCGCATAATCATGGCCCAAACTCGATATTACGCTCTTGAAGATCATGTCAAGAGGATGCCCAGTCAATTTCAAAACGAAGTTCCCTACTTGTACTTAACCCCTTCCTAGACAAGAGCGGAGTTCTCCGAGTAAATGGTCGACTAGCCCATGCAACGCTCACCTATAATGAGCGTCATCCCATTATCCTACCTGAAAAGTCGCGCCTCTGTACTCTATATATACGATTCCTCCACGAAATGCTCCTACATGCGGAAGCGCGTCTCATGCAACAAACATTAAGGCAAGAATTTCACATTGCCCGTCTCAAACCACTTATAAAAAAGTGCATTTCCAGTGTAAAGTCTGCACTACTCACAGACAACAAACGCGATCACAAATCATGGCAGCCTTGCCCCCCGAACGATGTCGATTCGCTCCCCCCTTCACCACAACTGGTGTAGACTTTGCTGGCCCCTTTCAATTAAAAGCATCTATGCTTAGGTCTCAAACCCTCGTAAAGGGCTACGTGGCAGTCTTTTTCTGTTTTACCACCAAAGCGGTCCACCTGGAATTGTGCTCAGACCTCACCAGCAAAGCCTTTCTTGCCGCCTTCGCCCGATTTGTAGGACGCTGAGGATACCCGAACCAGATGATGAGCGACAATGGCAAAACATTTATCGGCGTCAAGCGGGCGACCGAACTCGAATTCGTATCATTTATGCGAGAAGTCTCGTCAGATATTGTTGAGAAGTACGCCCCACAAGGAATAAATTGGAAGTTTATACCCCCCGGCGCACCTCATATGGGCGGATTATGGGAATCCGCTGTCAAAAGCTTTAAAACGCATTTCAAAAAGGTAGCCGGAACTCACAATTTTACCTTTGAAGAATTCTCGACTCTATTAATTCCCATATCCCCACTGTCTCAGGACCCGAATGACCTCACTGCCCTCACACCAGGTCATTTTCTTCGAGGAGCACCAATGCTCTCAATCCCCGAACCGAATCACTAAGATCTATCTATGATAAATACATGAAAAAGACTGAAAGTTCTGCATCATCAGTTCAGCAAACGCTGGAAAACTGACTACCTCACCGATCTGCAAAAGCGTTACCGATGGAAAAACGCCCAAACTCCCCCGAAAATCGTCATCAAAGAAGACAATTTACCTCCCACTGAGTGGCGACTAGGTCGATTGGAAAATCTACACCCAGGACGAGATGGACATATTCGTGTCGTAGACGTGCGACCCCAGAATGGTATTCTCACCAGACCCCTCACAAAACTATGTTTTCTACCGTCAGCCGAGAGTGACGAGGGCTCTAAGAGCCCACTCCCACTCCCAAAATTCATACAGTCCACTAATCTCGTACTATCTCAGGCAACTATTTAAGCATTCTCCCAAACTATGCCAACACCCAAGCGCATAACTAATATGCATTACTCTCTCCTCTACAGATGGATCGTCAACGCCCTCCGGCTGCAACCCCATGCCGCTCGTTGGCATCGCAGGTAACCCTGCCCGCAGCCCGCCCGCGCCAAAGCGAACCCGTACCGGATTATCGAAAGTGCATATTGTGTTTGCGTCATCATGCGTTGCTGATGTGTCGAGCGTTCACGGCCATGCAGCCACAACAGCGTTTCTTAATCGCTAGGGCACATCAATACTGCACCAACTGTTTAGCGGTATCGCACCGTACCAATCAGTGCACCTCAACCGAGAGCTGTCGGGTCTGCAGGCAGCACCACCACACATTTCTCCATCGAGACACCGGAAGCCGTCAACCCGCATACGTCGCTCCGCCTGTAGCGGAGGTATCTCCACCACAACGCCGCCAGGAGGCGCGCCGCCGAACAGCGAGTCATCGTCGTCGCACCCAACAGCAGCCTTCAAGGGCCAACGGTCGTGCTCCCATCGCCCGTCAACCACCACGACCAACCATAGCACAAAGCCGTCGTCGCGAGCGGACGTGTTTTTTAAGCTCTCCGAACATTTTTGCAATTTTCGCCATTTAATTGCAAACGCTTTACAATTTTAATAGTCTTATAAATGTGTTAAAGATGTTTCATTTGTTATCTGTGTTTTTGTCATCTTTTAATATTTGATTAAACATGCCTTGCTTTTGTGGCCATAGGGTTGATCGCCCCAGGCGTCAGTGCAATGTGATAAATGTAGAGAAATTTATCATTATAGCTGTGTTGTTGGTAGTTTGCCTGCCGACCCAAAGTACTTAAATAATATATACATTTGTGGTTTGTGTGCTCCCGATGAACAAGATGAGTCGTTGACTTTGCTTAACTCGTCGCTACAAAACCAACAAACCAAACAAGTGCAATTGCCTAATAACGTTAATCTTGCTGAGTTGAAAATAATCAACTCTCAACTTCTTTCTGCAATGTCTGTTGTGCACGAAGATAATGAGAGCCTACGACAAAAAATTGACTCTCTTCAAGCTGAGGTTCGCGATTTGCATTGTAAGCACAATTCTATATTGTCTCACTTACTCGCAAAAATTGATAACTTGTGCAGTGAAAATAAAAACATCGCTTGTTCTTGCGCTATTGGCTCTGTCGACGGCGCTGCCAATGCTAATATAATATCAGCTGAGGGTGTGCATCCAACCTTGTTGGTTCTGCCTAATGCTGATGCGGACACTAACATGTCTACTGCAACGCCAACCCGCGCCGCTGCTTCGCAACTTACTTTGCCTACTTCGGTTTCTGCTGCTAAAACCTCAACAGCGACGCCAATTCCCTCTGCTGCAGCGCACCAAACTTCGCCTATGGTGGTTGCTGTTGACAAATTTCCGGCAGCTGATGATAACCAAAATGAGTGGAAAACAGTTAAAAGAGCACGCAGAAGGAGAAAAAGAAATAACAACAATCAAATTGACATTGACAAGTGGCGGTGCAGTGAAATAACTCCCAAATGAAATAACTCCCATGAAATAACTCCCAATGAAATAAGTCCCAATATGAAATAAGTCCCCCAAATGAAATAATTCCCAACTTTAATAAATGAAATAACTCCCAAAGAAGGAAATGAAATAACTCCCAATATTTGGCAGTTATTTCACAATGAAACCACAAGTCCCCAAAAAAATGAAATAACTCCCAAATGAAATAAGTCCCAAAAAAATGAAATAAATCCCAAATCAAAATTTGGAATGGTATATTTTTACAATATAATCAGTTACAATGAATTTTGAAAAATACAGGACAGCTTTGGACATGCGAATTAATGTCATTGAGGCATTTGGGTTTGAGATTCGACGACGTAGTGCCGCAGGCGAAAATTTGACTTAGGTCAGATCCCCAATTCGGGGCGTGATCCATGGTATTTATGTGCAGAACTCCTTTGCGCATTGGAGGCCTTCGGCCGCGCTTCAAAAAATAACCCTGGGCTACGCCATTCCAACTCCGGGTGTGTGCCATAGCCGTGGCTACCGCCACGGTGATGTCTTTCCGCGTGCCACGTTTCCCACTTTTTCACTTTTTGGGCTCAGCCTAATGTGCCATTACAACAACCACATGAAAATGACAGAAAATTGTGAACTTTAACTGCAAATAACTTTTGAACGGTTGAAAAAAATCTCATTTCAGATTCTAAATCTAGACGTGGTTAATCGTTTACGTGGGGTACCGAGCGCTAATACACAACCAAAAATGTTGAGATATGTATCAGGAGACGCGCTTTGGTCCCAGGAGCATGAATATAACTCCGCTGAACCAATATTTTTAGTAGTTTGCGAGATATTTGCAGTTAAAGTCATTTTCATGTGGTTGTTGTAATGGCACATTAGGCTGAGCCCAAAAAGTGAAAAAGAGTGGCACGCGGAAGGACATCACCGTGGCGGTAGCCACGGCTATGGCAACCACCCGGAGTTGGAATGGCGTAGCCCAGGGTTATTTTTTGAAGCGCGGCCCAAGGCCGCCAATGCGGAAAGGAGTTCTGCACATAAATACCATTGATCACGCCCCGAATCGGGGATCTGACCTAAGCCAATCTCAGATTCATGATCATAAGTCGAAGGCGATAATGAAAAATGAAAATTTGGAATATAAAAAAAATGTACTGACTTTAGTTCGCTTTCTTAATGCGAATTAATGTCAATGACGTTAGTTCGCTAAAAATATGCCCAACAAAAATGAAATAACTCCCATTAAAAATGAAATAACTTCCAATGACTGGATTACAAGCAATGAAGTAAGTCCCAAAAAATGAAATAACTCCCAATTTCCAAAAATTATGAAATAACTCCCAAAGATATTTTATTGGGGATTATTTCATTTGGGAGTTATTTCATTATGAAATAATTCCCAGTTAAAATTATGAAATAAGTCCCAATAAATTGGGAGCTATTTCATAATGAAATAAGTCCCAACTTGCATGGAAAATATTTGGGAGTTATTTCATTTTTTTGTTGGGAGTTATTTCATTTGGGAGTTATTTCACTGCACCACAAGTGGCTGCATCTTTCGCCATTCTCTGCATCAGTTACTGCCGATAAATTGAAGTCGCATATATCGCAAAACACTGGTATTGATGTAACCTCTATAATTTGTATTCCTTTGATAAGGAATGGCACGGACACTAAATCCCTCCGTTTTGTCAACTTTAAGCTAGGTGTTGAGGCCAATTCTCTTTCAAAGTTATTGGTGCCCGAATTATGGCCGAAGAATATAGTTGTGCGTCCATTTAATTTCCGTTCAAAAAACCTCGAAGTCCAACCGATGTCCAACGACAATCGGTTGGGTCAGTTGGTATAGTGAGCGGCCTTAAAATTTATATGCAAAACATGGCTGGAATTAGAACGAAATCCCAGATTTTGCGGCTTTTCACTTCACATCAAGAGTACGATGTCTTCGTTATCGTCGAGACATGGCTAAATGACAGCTTTTTTAACGTAGAGTTCTTCGATCCGATGTTGTATAGCGTCTTTCGCAAGGATAGGGATGCTAACCTCACTGGATGTGCTAGAGGTGGTGGAGTTCTCATCGCAGTGCATTGCAAACATAACGCGCCTGAGGTTGTACTTGCCAATAATAGTTCGCTGCTTGACCAATCCTGTGTTCATATCCGAGGTCCATCTGACTCAATTTTTCTTTGTGCATCTTATATCCCGCCCAACAGTAGCCATGACCTATACACGTCGCACGTCGAAAACATTGTTACATTGGCAACGAACAAAATTGGTGCTGATCATCTCTGCGTGCTGGGCGACTTCAATCTCTCAAACATAAACTGGTCCAGGCCCGTGCGCACGGGGGGGGTGGGTTTGGTTGGTTAAACCCCCCCCCCCCCCCCATGGCGAGAAATCTAAGTCGCAATTATTTTGCAAAAATTTTCAAAATACAGTTTATAAATCTTGTATTGAATCTTGACTCATAATTTTTGACAAAATTAGTTAAAATAATTTTACGGAAGAAGAAATTGGTGAAAGTTGGCCAATACATAAGTCCGGCACTTTGAAGTGCACTTGGAGCTTTCCGAAATTACAAAGTTGTGTAGCGTATGGGCATATTTTAAAAAATTTTGCTGATGAAAACAGTGAGCAGTTTCAATTAATAAGTACTGTAAACAGTACTATTCAGGACCTGATTAATTAGGTTTTGATGAATCAGAATTATGACTAATCAAAACATGATTTAATTTGTTCATTGCACGTCCCTAATTTGTCCAAGTACAATTGATGTCATGGCCAAATGATGCTACGGTTGTGTCAAGTGACTAGCTGACTTCTACTTTTTTCATGAGTATTGACAGAATTATTTTCCGTACCTCGAAGAGTTGCAATGTTAAACCTACTTTAATTATGGCCATGTATTCATAAAAGTGCGAATAATCCCAGCATTCCAAAGCATCCAAAAAGAGTCCGTAATTGGAGCCTTTTCGGAGAGAAGAAATGAATATTGTAGAGCGAATGAACTGCAAGGCTCAATTATATGAAAGATTTCGGGTGTTTTCTGACACTTTTTGTTGTAGGCGTAAACAGAATTGTGAGAAAATGAACTTTGGAGAGCAGATGAGCGACAACGTTCAACTATTTGAATGTTTTTAAACATTTTGTGAGGTTTTTATTTTATTTTACCTAACAGAAGATAAAGATCGCCATTTTCATAGACGTTTATCAATAGTCTGTAGAAAATAAACATAGCACATTTCATATTTTCCGAATTGTGTCAATAAAACGTCATAAACCTTATTTTTTACTAGCAGGAAACCCGGCGTTGCTCGGGATGTAAGTAGTTCATAAAATTCTGATACCCTCACTTGAGAAGACAATTTACAGGCAGAGAAGGTTCAGAACAATATTTTTTTTCAACATTCTATCCCGTTTATGTCTACGGACGCCAACTGAACCGTTTATTAATACTCTAACTTAGACATTTTGTCATCTCCTTTTCATTTAACTTTTTAGTTGTGCCTAAACTTTTCCCAAGTCATCCCCAGTCATATTTTCAAAGGAATTCCCAATTAACAGCTTCTCACCCTATAAATCAGCGGGAGTAGATGGAATACTTCCCATTATGCTGCAGAAGACTCAGGCATCTTTGGTTAAGGAACTGAAGGAGATCTTCGCAGCATGCATTATCCATAATCACATCCCGTCCACGTGGAAAGAAACAAGGGTGGTTTTCATTCCCAAATCTGGCAGAAGAGGGCATGAGGTGGCCAAGGACTTTCGGCCGATAAGCCTTACATCCTTTGTGTTAAAAACTTTCGAGAGACTATTAGATATCCACATACGGGGACTTCTTCAGGACACCCTCTTTTCGGAAGCGCAGCACGCGTATCTAAGGGGGAAATCCACGGAGACCGCACTACACGAGGTGGTGCGGACTGTCGATAAGTCACTTTGGTTCAAAGAATTTACTCTAGCGGCGTTCGTTGATGTGGAAGGCGCTTTCAACAACGTGAGAGCCGACGCGATATCGGAAGCACTCGTAAGGGTAGGGGTGGAAGAGCCAATAAGGAACTGGATTACGTCCCTACTCCTTAATCGCGAAATATCAGCCGAGCTGGGGGGAACAAAAGTTAGGAAGCAGATATGCAGAGGCACACCGCAGGGCGGGGTGCTCTCACCTCTGCTATGGCTCCTCACTATGAACGACATACTAATAAAACTTACCTCAAGCGGGGCAAAAGTCGTGGCGTACGCCGACGACGTGGCGATCCTAGTCTCGGGTCCCTTCCCTTCCGTGATGAGCGAGATCATGGAAAGAACGTTGGCAAGACTAAGTAGGTGGGCACATGATTGTGGCCTCAGGCTAAATCCGGAGAAGACGGATTTACTACTCTTTACGAGGAAGTACAAGCCGCCTACTTTCGAACTACCGAAACTAAATGGCCAGCGGCTATCCCTATCTACTAGCACTAAATATCTGGGGCTCATAATTGACTGTAAGCTAAACTGGAAAGCGTGTATTGAGGAGCGGGTGCGTAAGGCCTGTGTCGCTTTCTACGCCTGCAAATCAATGTTTGGTAAAAAATGGGGTCTAAGGCCAAAGATGGTGCTTTGGTTGTACGAGGCGGTGGTGTGGCCTGTGCTGACCTATGGATCTGTAGTATGGTGGGAAGCTCTCCGGAAGAACTACAACCTCATCAGCCTACAAAAGGTCCAGCGGGCGGCATGTGTTGGTGCCACCGGGGCCTTGCGCACTTGTCCCACTGCGGCCTTGGATCCGATTCTAAACCTTCTTCCAATAGACTTGCACATACTGAGTACATCGGCGCAAACCGCACTCAGACTCAGGGAGTCCGGGTGCTGGAGGGATACTCAGCAGGGCCACAGTAGCATTCTTAACCATCTTCCAGCTGGCACTATAAATACCAGAACCGACTTTTATCCTCACAAACTGGAGTTTGAGAGCAGTACTATTACTTCAATTCCAAGCAGGAATGACTGGGGCAGGGGCAGGGTCGGAGTTGACAGCGGCATCCAAATCTACACCGACGGGTCCAAGATGGATTCAGGGGTGGGGGCCGGCGTCTTCTCTGAGTCCCTAGACATTGCCGTATCATTCAGACTTCCATCACATTGAAGTGTGTTCCAAGCTGAAGCTCTTGCGATCTTGCAGGCCGGCAGATCACTCAGGGACCTGAACACAACTGGTAAAGTCACTATCTTTTCAGACAGCCAAGCAGCAATTAAGGCAATAGCAGCACCACATACTAGTTCGAACGTGGTGCACTCAAGTAAGCAGATCTTGGCTGAACTAACTAACCTTGAACTATCCATTACCTGGGTTCCGGGCCATAGAGGTATCGAAGGTAATGAGAAAGCCGATGAGCTGGCGCGCAGTGGCTCATCGGAGGGTGATGAGGAAGCAATCAATATAGATATAGGGGCACCCTTAGCAGTAGCCAAGGGAAGCATCCAAAAGTATTACCGGAACAAAGCACAACTGAGATGGAGAAACACCAATAGTTGTGCAATATCAAGATCCACCTGGCCAAGCTATAGCGAAAAGAGGACGAGAAGTCTTCTAAGCAGGTCAAGAGTTAGCACTCACAAACTCATAGCAGTCCTCACAGGTCACTGGGCGATAGGCACGCATGCAGAAAAGATGGGAATTCCGCACCGTGATCACTGTAGAAGCTGCGAAGACATTGATGCCGAAGAGACCGTTGAGCATCTCCTGTGTGGTTGCCCGGCTCTAGCCGGTAGGCGAATGAAATCCTTTGGGAGCCCCTTCTTGGGAAACTTGGATTGTATATCCGAGATAGGGATTCCAAATATCCTCGAATTTATAAACAACTCTGGTTGGCTGTAATAAATATCACTACTATATAAGTAGGTTAAACGAGTTTTTATGCCATCAAAACGGCTTCTAAAAGCTACTTGGGCGACCTGAGTCGCAGCCATTCTACCTACCTACCTACCCAATATACAGACACAACTTATCTAGAGTTTTATTAAAGATATGCTGATACCCACATAGGACGGCAGTGTACCTATGCAATTGATTTTTGATTTAGCTGAAATTGAAAAAAAGTTACCAAAAATTTTATAGGAACGCTTAGTTTTTTTTTTGATAAAGTAAGTGAATTTTTCTTCATATCAATTTGTGTAAGAAAAAAAAATTTCATAGGTACATACCTCCCTAAAAATCAGTATATCTTTTTTGTTTGTCGTTCGGTTTTTATAAAACAAAGTGCAGGTCCCTTTCTAAGCTTGAAGTAGTCCATTAGTGAAACTCTCATCAAAATCCATTCCTTAGTTTCCGAGATCCTTAAGTTCAAACAGACAGAAAATAATTTTAAAAATGGATCAGATAAACTCTACAGCATTCCCTAAGTCACCCCCAGTCATTTTTTCAAAGAAATTTTTAATTTACGACTTTCCTAGAAATTTATTATGGTATAGATTTATGATGTTTAAAACGTATAAAAAGTAGACATAATTAACTCAACAAAAAAAAAGTGTGTTCTTGAAAAATTATCAAGCTTCATAAATAGTTAAGAAAAAAATATTTAATTTTTAATAAATAAAACTCAAAAATAATTTTTATTTTTGCGTTAAAGCCAAATGAAGTCTTATTATTTCTGACTCAGAAGTCAAAAATCTTTGAAATATTTTTCTGATTATTTATCATGAAGACAGAAACGGGGGGTAAGGTTGTTAAGAATCTTTAGCAAATTAGGAAAGTGTTGTTTACACACAATTTACTTTTACCTTTGATTTAAAAATGAAAAGAAAGGACCAGAAAAAGAGCTAGGAGCTAAAACAGAATTTTAGAGCTAAACGCCAAAAAAAAGAGCTAGATCTAGCTCTAAAAGTACCAAAATGGCAACACTGAATCTGTACAACCAAAAAAATTTTCTGGGGTATAGTCTTAGGGTATGTAGTTTCAGAAAAGTTAAAGAACGTTTAAATTTATGATATATGGGTCTAGGTATCTGTTTCAGCAAATATGTTTATCTTAGTGAAAAATATATGAGAATGCAAATCTAAATTAAAACCCCCCCAAGAGTAATTCCTGCGCACGGCCCTGAACTGGTCTAAGACTACTTCCAGTTCCTCTTTAATTGCATGCGACGTTACTAGCCTTAATGAAAAATGTGTAATAGATAGCTTTCTAAGCATCGGTTTAAGGCAAATTAACTGTTTCCCAAATCGCCTTGGTCGCACTTTAGATCTAGTTTTTCTTAGCGAGAATCTTAACTTCACCCTGTGTGAATGCGACTTACCTGTTTCAAAGTCGGACATGCATCATGTTCCGTTAATTATTACTTTTGAATTTTATAAGTACTCCAAGGCTAGAATGGATATATCTAATTTGTCTTTCAATTTTAAACGATGTAACTTTTTGGACCTGAACAATCTATTTCTAGAAATTAACTGGGATAACTTGTTTCACAACCTAGATACTACCAGCTCTTTCGAGATATTTAGATCTACCGTTGTAGACATTTGTAAAAGGTATATTCCTTTGGTTTCTAAAAAGAAGTACAGAGTCCCTTGGCATAATGCAGCATTGATGAAAATTCGGAATTTGAGGAATAAGTTTTTTCGTAAGTACAAAAACACTAATAATATGGTGTTTTTCGTTAAATACAAAGAGTATGAAAGGAAGTTCCTGTGTTTGGATAAATTCCTACACAGAAACTACATTTTAAGTATCAAAGAAAACCTAAAAACAAATCCAAGGTCGTTTTGGAGTTTCGTAAATTCTAAAAGAGCAGTCTCGAATATTCCGTCCTCTCTATTCCTTCGCGACAAAGCTGTTGATAGTCCTGCTGATGCGGCAAATCTGTTCGCTGAATATTTCATGGCCAACTTCACTGCCGACTCTGGTCGCAGTGAAGACATTCGTCTCAACATACAACCAGCAATCGACTTTGGAAATCTTGTACTGTCCTTGGATGATGTTGTTAGTGGCATATCTCGACTTAAACAGTCATCTAATACCGATGTTGATGGGTTGTCTGCAATTTTATTTAAACAGTGCGAAGCTCTTATTTATCCCCTTTTAGTAATCTTCAATAGTTCCCTATCTTCGGGCACTTTTATTGATGCGTGGAAATTGGCCTCTATAACACCTATTTTCAAGAGTGGCAACAAAAATGATATAAGTAACTATAGACCTATTTCGAAACTTTCTGCCACCTCGAAACTATTTGAATGCATTATCCAAGAAAAATTGTTATTTTTCGTTAAGAATATCGTGTGTCCAGAGCAGCATGGGTTTCTTCCGGGACGCTCAACTGTGTCTAACTTGGCTATCTTTTCCGATGACTGCATCGCAGCCTTTCAGTCAGGATACCAGGTAGACACAGTTTATACGGATTTTTCTAAAGCGTTTGCCTGTATTGGCTTGCCTCAGTGTTTATGAGCTGGATTGAGTCCTATCTACAAAATCGCAGGTGTAGGGTTGTTGTTGACTCTGTCAGGTCTTCTGCTTTTGTGGCCGTCTCAGGCGTTCCTCAGGGTAGCATCTTAGGACCACTCTTTTTCTTACTGTTCATTAATGACATTCGCTCTTGCTTCTCTGCAGTAAGATTCTTACTATATGCGGATGATCTAAAAATTTATTCATTTATTAAATGTCAGCATGACTCTGAAGTGATGCAGTTAGAATTGGATAAACTAAGTACTTGGTGCAACAATAATCTGCTAACACTCAACCTAAATAAGTGTTTTCAAATTACTTATTCTAAATGCCTTAGTGTCATTAATACGTCATATTTTTTATGTAATTCGCCCCTGTTGCGTGTTAGTGAATTGAAAGACCTGGGTGTAGTTTTCGACTCCAAATTTACTTTCGCAAGTCATATTACTCTGTGTATCCTGTGCTAAAACTCTTATATTCTGCATTTGTACGTTCCAAACTCGAGTACGCTTGCGTCATTTGGTCGCCTTATTAATTAATTGAGCGGATCCAGAGAGTATTTTTATATTTTGCTTTGCGCACCTTACGGTTTTCTGAACCCATCCCGTCTTATGAAGCGAGATGCCTATTGATCAACCTAAAGTCATTGCAGAGTAGGAGGGTAATTTTATCGCTTTCGTTTATTTTTGACGTTTTTCGTGGCACTACTGACTGCCCAGTGCTCCTTGAGCGGATCTTCATAAATATTCCTGCTAGAGCCCTTAGGAACTCTGAATTTTTCAATATTCGTCTTTTCAAAGCACTTTATGCTATAAACGGTCCAATAACTCGATCATTGATTGAGTTTAATAAAATTTATAATTATTTGGAAATAGATTTTTCATGTTCAAAAAGTCGCTTCTTAACTACTATAAATTCTTTTTATACCCAGCGTACTAGTACTAGTACAAGGGTATTATAACTTTGTTGGGATAACGGTTGGTTGTACAGGTATAAAGGAATCGAGATAGATATAGACTTCCATATATCAATATGATCAGGATCGAAAAAAAATTTGATTGAGCCATGTCCGTCCGTCTGACCGTCCGTCTGTCCGTCCGTCTGTCCGTTAACACGATAACTTGAGCAAATAATGAGATATCTTCACCAAATTCGGCATGCGTACTTATTTGGGTTCAGAATAGATTGGTATTGAAAATGGATAAAATCGGATGATAACCACGCCCCTTTTTCGATATCGAAAATTTCGAAAAACGTATAAAACGGGTTAATTCAATATCAGAAGCAGCTACAATGATAAAATTGTCAATATGTATTGATTTAGATGTTCTAAGGCCGATTTTATCAAATTTTTTTAAAAGGGGCGTGGCACCGCCCACATATATTTGAAGAAATTTTCAAATTTTGACTCTCAATAACTTCGGCACAGTTTATGCTAGTACAACGAAATTTTGTAGAGGGCATACTATTGTTGTGTTAAATTCAGATATAAAAAATAAACGAAATCGCTTGGCGACCACGCCTACTTTTTTATAAAAGTTATATTGAAAGGAGGTGGAAATTTTGAAAAGTTCATATCTAATTAACTGATACCGCTATAATAATATAATTTGGTACATACATCAATTTTCATATTCTTTACATTATTTTTGCAAAATTTTGGAAAGTGGGCGTGGCACCGCCCACTTATGAGTCACGCAATTTTCAAATTCGACTGCTAATAACTTCAGAACGGTGTGAGATAGATTCACGAAACTAGGTACCAGGCATCTTATGTTTATGAAGAGTACTACTATAGAAAATGAGAAAAATCGGTGAACGACCACGCCCACTTTTGGACTAAAGTTCTCTAAACGAGAGTTAGGAAACCGGAATATGTAATATCTGTATAACTGATAAAGATATAATGCTAAAATTTAGTGCACTCATTCACTTGATGATGTTATTAGTGTTGTTTAAAGGTTTTTTGGTAATGTTTTGGAAAATGGGCGTGGCACCGCCCACAAGTGAATGAACGAAATATCAAAATTTCACTATCAACAAGCCACTGTGAAAGTATCATAAAGATCTGCAATGAAAACTGATCTTCAAATAGGGACAAACACCACCCACTTTTTTAAAATTATGTAAATATTGATTAATGGACACATATATCCGTATATCAAAAAATTTCACAAAATACGTTAAAAGTTATGGGCATGGCACGCCTTCTTTTCCAAAGTTATATATAGGACATTTTATAACCCACCAAATTCGCTTTGTTTAGGCTCGGAATAGATTGGTTTTTAAAATGGGCGAAATCGGATGAAAAACACGAGCCCTTTTTCTTGGAAACTAACGCTGGGTATTTAATGTTCGGCTCACCCGAACTTAGACTTCCTTACTTGTTATAACTAAGTCATTCAGACTTATTTTTAATGTACCTACTCTAACTTTATAATTTCTACTTAGCCTGTAAGATTTGGTTGTCTAATTGGCTTAAACAAATAAACAAATAAACCTTAGCTTAAGTATGAAATATGGAATCATTTGGGACGTGTGGCAACCCTGCGGCCATCATTTTTTATTATTCCAATTGCTCTACCTTTTTTGCATAGTTTCTAAATAGTTTACAAATTCTCTTTCTTTTAATATATATATATACTAGCAGGGTACCCGGCGTTGCTCGGGATGTAAGTAGTTAGGGGGCCTTTCAAAATCAATAATATACTTTAAGATTTCATATTTATATAATACTAGAAGGACCCGGCAGACGTTGTTCTGCCCAAATTTAGGGAAAAAATCGCACGATAAATAAAAAAGTTTGGAATGTTTCGGTCCCTGGTCCACTCCCCCGGAAAAAGTTAACCTCAAATTTTAACAAAAGTAAAAGTCTACCTTTGTACCAAATTTGAAGAAAATCGCACCATAAATAAAAAAGTTTGGAATATTTCGGTCCCTGGTCCACTTCCCCGAAAAAAGTGAACCTCAGATTTTAACAAAAGTAAAAGTCTACCTCTGTCCTAAATTTGAAGAATATCGCATAATTAATAAAAAAGTTTGGAATATTTCGGTCCCTGGTCCACTTCCCGGAAAAAGGTTACCGCAAATTTTAACAAAAGTAAAAGACTACCTTTGTACCAAATTTGAAGAAAATCGTAGTATAAATAAAAAAGTTTGGAATATTTCGGTCCCTGGTCCACTTCCCGGAATAAAACTTTACATAAATACTCTTCGGACTCCTACTGAGCTATCCTGTAAATATGAACAAAATCGGCGCTGTAGTTCCGGAGTCTATAACATACATACATACATATGTACATACGTACATACATCCTATTTTATATATGTACTAGCAGACCCGGCAGACGTTGTCTTGCCAAAAATTAGGGCGTATTTCATTTATACATATGTATCTTACCAATTTGCTCGAACTATCTTTCATACCCAGCCATAGTGTATTTCAATCTATAAATTTAGTTATTTGAACTTTGGTGAATGTGGTGAATTTCCCTACAGTTTTGATTTGATCTAAATTTTTTACCATTTATTAAGATATCATTAATGAATGTTTTAAATTTTCGTCTTTCTTAGATGTTCACTAAAGTATCTTATTAAATCGTCGACTATTCTTAATTTTTTTTATTTCACGACACCCATTCAATTTTTTTAGGAGGTGACACCTAAATGAAAGAATTACCGTCAGTTAATATATTCAAACTTACCAAAACTGCGAACTGAATTGAAAAAAGAATAGCAAATCGACATAACCTAGTTTAACTTTTGTAATTAGTTTATCCATTCAGGCGTGATGCGATGACCAAGGGAAATAGGGATTCATTTTTATAAATAGATAAGGCAAACAGCTCTATGGAAAAGCTTTTGTATAATAATTTTTTTCTTGAATTCAGATGAATCTAAAATTCACTCTAAGCGGACACAGTCATCAACACTTTTGATATGATAGCTATATTATATGAGCTTATTCTTGGGCCTTGGTCCACCTAATGGTACATTTCAAGGAAACGGGTTCGCAGATGAACCTGAAAACTTTTCCTTGTGAAAACTCTCATCAACACCTTTAATTTGATACGCTTATTGTTAAAATACATTCGGAGTCACCCCTGGTCCACATTTTGGTCAATATCTCAGGATTCCAGAAACTTTTTTAACTTTTTCTCTCTGAAGAACCTTCTCGGGGCACAAACAAGTACAATAAAAAAAAATTTGTGAAATCGGTCCAGCCGTTCTCAATTGATGAGTTACTATACATTTTTTCCCTCCATTTTTATATATATAGATAAGGCAAACAGCTCTATGAAAAAGCTTTTGTATGATAATATTTTTCTTGAATTCAGATGAATCTAAAATTCACTCTAAGCGGACACAGTCATCAACACTTTAGATATGATAGCTATATTGTATGAGCATATTCTTGGGTCAGCCTTGGTCCACCTAATGGTCAATATCTTGGAAACGGGTTCGCATATGAACCTGAAAATTGTTCTTTGTGAAAACTCTCATCAACACCTTTAATTTGATATGCATATTGTTAAAATACATTTGGGGTCACCCCTGGTCCACATTTCGGTCAATATCTCAGGATTCCAGAAACTTTTTTTACTTTTTCTTTCTGAAGAACCTTCTCGGGGCACAAACAAATACAATAAAAAAAAAATTTGTGAAATCGGTCCAGCCGTTCTCAATTGATGAGTTAACTACTATACATTTTTCAATTTCACAGTGAACACAATACCGGTTTTAAATTTGCGTTTGAAAGAACGTGCGCACAAGAAAAAATGTCATATAAAATTAATGGCGATGTATGTGAAAAATGACTTCCATTATTTTCCTGCTTTCCGACTTATTTTTATATTATACCAGGGTCACCCCTGGTCCTCATTTTTGGATATCTCGTAAGAGGGGTAGCATAGGGTCCTGAAAATCACCTCTTTTTTAAACACTCATCAACCCCTTTTATTCGACACCCATATCGTATAAAATCCTTCTAAGGTCACCCCTGGTCCACATTTTGGTAGATATATCGGAAAACGGGTCGCATAGGGTCTTGAAAATCACCTCTTTTTTAAATACTCATCAATACCTTTTATTTGATACCCATATTGTAGAAAACCCGTCTGGGGTCACACCTGGTCCATATTTTGGGAAATACCTCGAACACGGCGTCTTATATGGGACTAATAACTACACCATGTTCAAGCGCTCGTCAACACCTTTCATTTGATACCCATAGCGTACAAACACTTTCTGGAGTCACCCCTGGTCCACATTTTGTGGGAATATCTCCAAAACCTTCCCGGTTTCTTATACTTTTTTTGGCCATAAACCATGTCGGGCTCAATCAAAAACTACACGCAAAATTTCGTTTAATTCGGTCCTGCCGTTCTGGAGTTATAGCGTCAGCAAGGAAAATAGGCTCCATTTTTATATATAGACTAGAAGGACCCGGCAGACGTTGTTCTGCCCAAATTTATGGAAAAAATCGCACGATAAATAAAAAAGTTTGGAATATTTCAGTCCCTGGTCCACTTCCCGGAAACTTTACATAAACACTCTCCGGGTTCCTACTGAGCTATCCTGTAAATATGAACAAAATCGGCGCTGTAGTTCCGGAGTCTATAACATACATACATACATATGTACATCCAGGAAATAACAGGAGTTCATTTATGGAAATGTTGCAATGTCAGAGCGAACCCCGTGGCCTCCCCCTTTCATTTGATACCCATATTGTATACAAACTAAGAGGTTTTTTGGCAACCACATTTTTACCGATAACTCAGTTATCGATTAATTTATCGAAATTTTGCAATGTCCAAACGAACCCTGTGGCCTCCCCCTTTAATTTGATACACATATTGTATATGTACAAATTAAGAGGTTTTTAGGCAACCACATTTTTACCGATAGCTCAGTTATCGATTAATTAATCGAAATGTTGCAAAGTCCAAACAAACCCCGTGGCCTCCCCCTTTCATTTAATACCCATATTGTATACAAATTAAGAGGTTTTCTAACAACCACATTTTGACCGATAACTCAGTTATCGATTAATTTATCGAAATGTTGCAATGTCCAAACGAACCCCGTGGCCTTTACCATATTGTATGCATGTTTAGAGGTGTTGGGCAACCACATTTTTACCAAATTTGAAAATATACAGTTCTAGGTTAGTTGGGTAACATTAGTGCGCACATCTCCAAAACCGTGTGAGGTATTCAAATGGCATTAAATGGGGTCCTATGCTAAGCTCCATAGAATATGTGTACAAAATTTCGTAAAGATTGGTGCTGTATTTATATTAGCTCTATTATTAATAAATATATCGAAATGAACCAAAGTCCAAATGAAAGCGGAATATTCGCCCAAAATTGGTATCAATCGAAAGGGGAAGACCAGATTCCCCTTTCGATTGATAGCAATTTTGGGCGAATATTCCAAAGTTTACCCGAAACCACATTTTGACCGATAACTCTGTTATCGTTAAATATATCGAAATGAACCAAAGTCCAAATAAAAGCTGTGGTCTTCCCCTTTCGATTGATACCAATTTTGGGCGAATATTCCAAAGTTTACCCGAACCCACATTTTGACCGATAACTCTGTTATCGATAAATATATCGAATTGAGCCAAAGTCCAAATGAAACCTGTGGTCTTCCCCTTTCGATTGATACCAATTTTGTGCGAATATTCGAAAGTTTACCCAAAACCACATTTTGACCGATAACTCTGTTATCGATAAATATATGGAATTGAACCAAAGTCCAAATGAAAACTGTGGTCTTCCCCTTTCGGTTGATACCAATTTTGTGCGAATACTCCAAATTTTACGGAAAATAACATTTTGGCCGATAACTCTATTATCGATAAATTTATCGAAATTTCATGATGCCTGTTACCCATTCCACACTCCTAAGAACCTGTCTGCAAAATTTCGTGATGATCGGGCCATTTGTTCAGACGATAAAGAACCACAAACATCCGCAGTCACTCACAAACTTACGTTTTTATATATTAGTAAGATAAGGCAAACAGCTCTATGGAAAAGCTTTTGTATAATAATTTTTTTCTTGAATTCAGATGAATCTAAAATTCACTCTAAGCGGACACAGTCATCAACACTTTTGATATGATAGCTATATTATATGAGCTTATTCTTGGGTCAGCCTTGGTCCACCTAATGGTAAATTTCAAGGAAACGGGTTCGCAGATGAACCTGAAAACTTTTCCTTGTGAAAACTCTCATCAACACCTTTAATTTGATACGCTTATTGTTAAAATACATTCGGAGTCACCCCTGGTCCACATTTTGGTCAATATCTCAGGATTCCAGAAACTTTTTTAACTTTTTCTCTCTGAAGAACCTTCTCGGGGCACAAACAAATACAATTAAGAAAAAATTAGTGAAATCGGTAGAGCCGTTCTCAATTGATGAGTTACTATACATTTTTTCCCTCCATTTTTATATATATAGATAAGGGATCCCATATGGGACTCAAAACCAATCCATGTTGAAACACTCATCAATAGCTTTCATTTGATACCCATATCGTACAAACACTTTCTGGAGTCACCCCTGGTCCACATTTTGTGGAATATCTCCAAAACCTTCCCGGTTTCTTATACTTTTTTTGGCCATAAACCATGTCGGGCTCAATCAAAAACTACGTGCAAAATTTCGTTTAATTCGGTCTTGCCGTTCTGGAGTTATAGCGTCAGTAAGGAAAATAGGCTCCATTTTTATATATAGACTAGCAGACCCGGCAGACGTTGTCCTGCCAAAAATTAGGGCGTATTTCATTTATACATATGTATCTTACCAATTTGCTCGAACTATCTTTCATACCCAGCCATAGTGTATTTCAATCTATAAATTTAGTTATTTGAACTTTGGTGAATGTGGTGAATTTCCCTACAGTTTTGATTTGATCTAAATTTTTTACCATTTATTAAGATATCTATGAAAAAGCTTTTGTATGATAATATTTTTCTTGAATTCAGATGAATCTAAAATTCACTCTAAGCGGACACAGTCATCAACACTTTTGATATGATAGCTATATTGTATGAGCATATTCTTGGGTCAGCCTTGGTCCACCTAATGGTCAATATCTTGGAAACGGGTTCGCAGATGAGCCTGAAAATTGTTCTTTGTGAAAACTCTCAACAACACCTTTAATTTGATACGCATATTGTTAAAATACATTTGGGGTCACCCCTGGTCCACATTTCGGTCAATATCTCAGGATTCCAGAAACTTTTTTTACTTTTTCTCTCTGAAGAACCTTGTCGGGGCACAAACAAATACAATAAAAAAAAAATTTGTGAAATCGGTCCAGCCGTTCTCAATTGATGAGTTACTATACATTTTTCAATTTCACAGTGAACACAATACCAGTTTAAATTTGCGTTTGAAAGAACGTGCGCACAAGAAAAAATGTCACATAAAATTAATGGCGATGTATGTGAAAAATGACTTCCATTATTTTCCTGCTTTCCGACTTATTTTTATATTATACCAGGGTCACCCCTGGTCCTCATTTTTGGATATCTCGTAAGAGGGGTAGCATAGGGTCCTGAAAATCACCTCTTTTTTAAACACTCATTAACACCTTTTATTCGACACCCATATCGTATAAAATGCTTCTAAGGTCACCCCTGGTCCACATTTTGGTAGATATATCGGAAAACGGGTCGCATAGGGTCTTGAAAATCACCTCTTTTTTAAATACTCATCAATACCTTTTATTTGATACCCATATTGTAGAAAACCCGTCTGGGGTCACACCTGGTCCATATTTTGGGAAATACCTCGAATACGGCGTCTTATATGGGACTAATAACTACACCATGTTCAAGCGCTCGTCAACACCTTTCATTTGATACCCATAGCGTACAAACACTTTCTGGAGTCACCCCTGGTCCACATTTTGTGGAATATCTCCAAAACCTTCCCGGTTTCTTATACTTTTTTTGGCCATAAACCATGTCGGGCTCAATCAAAAACTGCGCGCAAAATTTCGTTTAATTCGGTCCTGCCGTTCTGGAGTTATAGCGTCAGCAAGGAAAATAGGCTCCATTTTTATATATAGACTAGCAGACCCGGCAGACGTTGTTCTGCCTGACCAGTGACTTCCCTAGAAATACATTTTCAAATATTTTTCTTTAACTTTTAACATTCCCATTTATTGCAGTGCTTTAGGATATACAATGTTTCTGGCTTTAAAGTCTTTGGTATAAACAAATAAATTTTTTGGATGTCCAACTCAAAAAACGGATCTTTTGAACTCAATGGGTATGACAAAAACCATTATGCGCTGCTGAGCAGATGTATAGTTAGTACTTATTTAATTATATCCTATATCTACCTATAATACTCTGGATATGTATGAACGGCAATAACAAACAAAAAAAATTAAGTGCTTTGATTAAGATTTAAGAACGTTAAAATGTCACTAAAGCAAATACATTCAGGGATATAACGAATTGAAATATTACTTAGCTTGTGGTCCTGGAACTGCCCACTTTTCCAAAGAATTTACAAATGTAGCCTATGTATGTCGTACCCAACGAAGATTTTAACGTATTGGAAAAGTTTAAAACAGATCAACCATAAACTTTGGACATTATTGAAGTACAAACAAAGCACTGAATACAAAAAATGTGGGCGTGGCACGGCCCACATTTCCCAAATTATATAATTCTTTACCAAGGGACACACATATCCAAAAATCATTAGTTTAGACCAGAAATATATAAAGTTATGATGATTTAAATTTTATATAGCCTGGGGGCGTGGCACAACAATCTTCTGAACCAATTTTGAAATTTAGAGAAGATCGACCATAAACTTTGAACATATTGAAGTACAAACAAAACACAAAAAATGTGGGCGTGGGACCGCCCACTTTTCCCAAATTATATCCATCTTGACTAAAGGACACACATATCCAAAAATCTTTAATTTAGACCTAATATGTTCAGAGTTATGAAGAATTTAGATTTTATATAGCCTGGGGGCGTGGCACTGGCTACTTTTCCAAAAATTCATATAGCCTGAATCGTACACAACAATTTTCTTAACCAATCTTGAAAGTTTAAAAGAGATCGACCATAAACTTTGGACATTATTGAAGTACAAACAAAACACAAAAAAGGGGCGTGGCACCGCCCACTTTTCCAAAATTACATAAATCTTGACCAACGGACACACATATCCAGAAATCATTAATTTAGACCAAATATGTTCAGAGCTATGAAGAATTTAAATTTTATATAGCCTTGGGGCGTGGCACCGCCTACTTTTCCAAAAATTGATATAGTCTAAATCTTACACAACAATTTTCTTAACCAATCCTGAAAGTTTAAAAGAGATCGACCATAAACTTTGGACATTATTGAAGTACAAACAAAACACAAAAAATGTGGGCGTGGCACCGCCCACTTTTCCAAAATTACATAAATCTTGACCGAAGGACACACATATCCAGAAATCATTAATTTAGACCAAATATGCTCAGAGCTATGAAGAATTTAAATTTTATATAGCCTTGGGGCGTGGCACCGCCTACTTTTCCAAAAATTGATATAGTCTAAATCTGACACAACAATTTTCTTAACCAATCCTGAAAGTTTAAAAGAGATCGACCATAAACTTTGGACATTATTGAAGTACAAACAAAACACAAAAAATGTGGGCGTGGCACCGCCCACTTTTCCAAAATTATATACATCTTGACTAAAGGACACACATATCCAAAAATCTTTAATTTAGACCCAATATGTTCAGAGTTATGAAGAATTTAAATTTTATATAGCCTGGGGGCGTGGCACTGGCTACTTTTCCAAAAATTGATATAGCCTGAATCGTACACAACAATTTTCTTAACCAATCTTGAAAGTTTAAAAGAGATCGACCATAAACTTTGGACATTATTGAAGTACAAACAAAACACAAAAAATGTGGGCGTGGCACCGCCCACTTTTCCAAAATTATATACATCTTGACCAAAGGACACACATATCCAAAAATCTTTAATTTAGACCCAATATGTTCAGAGTTATGAAGAATTTAAATTTTATATAGCCTGGGGGCGTGGCACTGGCTACTTTTCCAAAAATTGATATAGCCTGAATCGTACACAACAATTTTCTTAACCAATCTTGAAAGTTTAAAAGAGATCGACCATAAACTTTGGACATTATTGAAGTACAAACAAAACACAAAAAATGTGGGCGTGGCACCGCCCACTTTTCCAAAATTACATAAATCTTGACCGAAGGACACACATATCCAGAAATCATTAATTTAGACCAAATATGCTCAGAGCTATGAAGAATTTAAATTTTATATAGCCTTGGGGCGTGGCACCGCCTACTTTTCCAAAAATTGATATAGTCTAAATCTTACACAACAATTTTCTTAACCAATCCTGAAAGTTTAAAAGAGATCGACCATAAACTTTGGACATTATTGAAGTACAAACAAAACACAAAAAATGTGGGCGTGGCACCGCCCACTTTTCCAAAATTACATAAATCGTGACTAAAGGACACACATATCCAGAAATCTTTAATTTAGACCAAATATGTTCAGAGCTATGAAGAATTTAATTTTTATATAGCCTGGGGGCGTGGCACCGCCTACTTTTCCAAAAATTGGTATAGCCTAAATCGTACACAACAATCTTCTGAACCAATCTTGAAAGTTTAAAAGAGATCGACCATAAGCTTTGGACATTATTGAAGTACAAACAAAACACAAAAAATGTGGGCGTGGTACCGCCCACTTTTCCAAAATTACATAAATCTTGACCAAAGGACACGCATATCCAAAAATCATTAATTTAGACCTAATATGTTCAGAGTTATGAAGAATTGTAGTTTTATATAGCCTGGGGGCGTGGCACTGGCTACTTTTCCAAAAATTGATATAGCCTGAATCGTACACAACAATTTTCTTAACCAATCTTGAAAGTTTAAAAGAGATCGACCATAAACTTTGGACATTATTGAAGTACAAACAAAACACAAAAAATGTGGGCGTGGCACCGCCCACTTTTCCAAAATTACATTAATCTTGACCGAAGGACGCACATATCCAGAAATCATTAATTTAGACCAAATATGTTCAGAGCTATGAAGAATTTAAATGTTATATAGCCTTGGGGCGTGGCACCGCCTACTTTTCCAAAAATTGATATAGCCTGAATCGTACACAACAATTTTCTTAACCAATCTTGAAAGTTTAAAAGAGATCGACCATAAACTTTGGACATTATTGAAGTACAAACAAAACACAAAAAATGTGGGCGTGGCACAGCCCACTTTTCCAAAATTACATAAATCTTGACCAAAGGACACACATATCCAAAAATTATTAATTTAGACCAAATATGTTCAGAGTTATGAAGAATTGTAGTTTTATATAGCCTGGGGGCGTGGCACCGCCCACTTTTCCAAAAATTAATATAGCCTATGCTTTAACCCATGATCTCAAGAATATACTGTGAAAATTTCATAAAAATCGGTTGAGTACTTTGGACGCCCATAAAGGACACACAGACACACAGACACACAGACACACAGACACACAGACACACATTCATTTTTATTTATAAGATAAGGCAAACAGCTCTATGAAAAAGCTTTTGTATAATAATTTTTTTCTTGAATTCAGATGAATCTAAAATTCACTCTAAGCGGACACAGTCATCAACACTTTTGATATGATAGCTATATTATATGAGCTTATTCTTGGGTCAGCCTTGGTCCCCCTAATGGTAAATTTCAAGGAAACGGGTTCGCAGATGAACCTGAAAACTTTTCCTTGTGAAAACTCTCATCAACACCTTTAATTTGATACGCTTATTGTTAAAATACATTCGGAGTCACCCCTGGTCCACATTTTGGTCAATATCTCAGGATTCCAGAAACTTTTTTAACTTTTTCTTTCTGAAGAACCTTCTCGGGGCACAAACAAATACAATTTAGAAAAAATTAGTGAAATCGGTCGAGCCGTTCTCAATTGATGAGTTACTATACATTTTTTCCCTCCATTTTTATATATATAGATATAGATTGACACAATTTGTAGTTTATTTATTTCAAATATATTCACTCAAAAATGTAATGGAAATTGAATATCTGAATTTTTAAACGTTTTTCTTGGAAATGACACCAAATTTTTTGACATTTTTATTTAATTTTGACACTAAATTATTTTTGACTAATTGTGTCAGGATGAATGGAAATTCAAAAGTTGATTTGATACCATATTGTAGGTAAATTTTAGGGTTTTACACACACAATCACATTGTCACCGATAACTAAATTAACGATAAATTTATCGAAATATATCGAAGTAAAAATGAAACCCGGGACCATCCCCATTCGTTTGATACCCATATTGTAGGGTAATATTAAGGTTTTCGGGCAATCGCATTTTTATTTATTTATTCATTCAGTCTATGATTATTCATCTTACAGACTATATACAAAGAAAAGTTAAAATTAATAAGTTAAAAGTATAAAAAATATTACAAATATTAAAAATAAATAAACAAATGTATTATAAACTTAATTCGATGACAGACTTAAAGGTTACTCGGGGAAAGGAAAAGTCAAAAGTTAGACTCTTCGAGAGCTTATTATATTCAGTAAGGGCACGAAAGATTGGATTAAAATGGTAGTAATTAGCTCTGGGAGCAATCAAATAAAAAGGTAAGAACGAGCGAAGACACCTGTTAGGAACATTAAATGTCACCTTCTCAAGGAGGCCTGGACAATCTAAAGACCCAACAATGATGTCGTAGACAAACATAAGCAAGTGTACTCTTCTTCTACAGTCAAGGGATTGCAGATTAATAAGCAAACAGCGGGATGAATATGAAGGGAGCGGGTCATCGAAGTTTAGCGAGCTTAGAGCAAAGCGTATAAATTTTCTTTGAACCCTTTCAATTCTTGCAGAGTGGCTGGTGTAGATAGGGTTCCAGATAATGGAGGCATATTCTAGTTTTGAACGCACTAGGGATATGTACAAGGCTTTCCTAGTATAGGGGTCGCTGAAGTCTTTGGCATATCTACGAAGGAAAGCGAGATTGGAGTAAGCCTTCGGAAGCACATAAGATATATGATTGACAAAGGAAAAGCTTGTGTCAAAAACGACACCTAAATCAACAATTTCAGAGACCGAGGCCAACTGACGACCAGCGATGTCATAGAACGAGGGGAGAGAATTAGAGGACTTGGAGAAAGACATATGGAAACATTTTTTTACATTTAGGAAGAGCTTGTTCACAAAACACCAATCGACAAGATTATTTAAGTCATGCTGCAGAAGGAAAACATCGGATGGAGAATTTATCCTACGAAAAATTTTTAGATCATCAGCGTAGAGTAAAAAGCCAGAAGATTTAAAACAGGACCCAATATCATTAATAAAAAGCACGAACAAAAGAGGGCCAAGAATACTACCCTGAGGGACTCCCGATGTTGCAACAAAAGGTTGAGAAAGACAGCCTTCTATTTCAACACACATAGTCCTGTTCGATAGATAAGAGTTCAACCAGCTTGAAAAGGCAGTATGAAAGCCAATATACTCAAGTTTAGATAATAAGATCTTGTGGGAGACTTTATCAAAAGCCTTCGAGAAATCGGTATAGATGGTATCCACTTGCGACCCATCCTTGAAAGCAGAAATACAGAACTCAGAGAAAGAAGCCAGATTAGTAACAGTAGAGCGCCCAGAAACAAACCCATGCTGGTGCGGCTCAACAATACTCTTGATCACAAAAGACAGTTTTTCTTTAATAAGTTTTTCAAATAGCTTAGAACACGTTGTAAGCTTAGCGATAGGCCTATAATTAGCGACATCATTTTTATTTCCCGACTTGAAGATTGGGGTGACGGATGATTTCTTCCACCTGTCAATAAATGTTCCCGAAGACAGAGATAAGTTAAAGATATGACATAGAGGGAAAGATAGAGACAGACTGCAATGCTTCAGGACAAAAGCGCAGAGACCATCACTGTCACATTTTAGCGAAGGATTCAATGTGTACATAGCATCACTAACGTCATCCACAGTGATAGTGAGGGATCCAAAATCAAGGCACTCGAAAGGGCATGGATGCACATAGTTGCAGCTCTGGGCACTTAAATTAGGTTCAAAATTAGACTTGAAGAAATCTGCAAAGAGTTTGACCGTATCTACTAGAGAGTTGGAAGAAACATCATTCCACTTCATGCAAACCGGTATGTTGGAAGAGCCACGTTTAGAACGGATAAAGTTCCAGAAAGCCTTAGGGTTATCTTTAAGCTCACACTCGAGCCTACGTAGATATCGATTATATAGGAACTTATCAAGAATATTAAATTGCTTCACACTCTGTAGGTAATTATCTCGGAGGATAGAGTTAGAGGGATTTAATTTGCATAATTTATTGCATTTGTTACGCTTATTTTTTTAACTTCTTAAGGGTTTTGTTATACCAGGGTAGCTTATGCAAACTGGCCTCAAAATGAGGAACAGCGCAGTAAAATACCTCAGTCAAAGTTGATAAAAAAGTTTCGAAACAAACACCGACATTATCCGAAGAAAAAATATGTTCCCAGTTTAATTCAAATAGCATATCATTAAGCTGGCCGAGGTTAGTATACCGAAAGTTAAAAGAGGAATTCCTTAGAGGCGATAGAGCAGGGATAGCGTCAAAGTTTTGCAAATAAATATCAAGCGGAACATGATGTTTGTCAGAAGAACATAAGGGAAGGGTACTCTCGGAGAGACTAACTATTAAGTTTTCATCAACAAACACAAGATCAAGTAACCCTGAAAGCGCATTAAATATGCTATTAATTTGTAAAAGATTACAACTTAAAAAACTATCAATAACATTAATTTCGCAAGACCGCGTAACATTTGTAGGCGTTAAAAACCCATTATTTTGAAAATCTAACCAAACAATATCACAGAGATTAAAGTCACCGAGAATACAGAAATGAGCAAACGGATTAGTTTCACATAGGTGGACAATATTTTCGATATGATAATTGTATAAGCTTTCACTACTGTTTGGAGGAATGTATGACACACAGATAAATATAGTACGGGATGATCCAAAAATGCTGACACACAACTGATCAATTAAGGAGTCAGCGTGCAACAGTTGATATACGGAAGCGCTTAAGCTTCTCTTAACAGCTATTAGGACACCACCTCCCCTTCTCAAACCAGTCTTGACCGCATCCCTGTCCTTCCTGAACGTATGGAAAATATCAGGATCAAAGTATTCGTCATCGAAAAAGTCGGCTTGAGCCAAGTTTCAATAAAAACGAAAACATCATAGTCCAATCGTGAAGCAGAAACGAAGATTTCTTTGGATTTTGTACGCATGCCGCCCATATTGTGGAAATAGATCTTTAATGATGTGTCACTACTTATATTTTTAGGAGCGTTAGATATAATATCCTTAGGTTTCGAGGGATAGCTAGGTATCACTAGGTTGGCTTTGGAAGAAACGAAAGGGCCGAACATTAATATCAGCTGGCCAAACGTTGGGATCCATAATTTTATCAAAAAAGGCAGAGGTGACACCAAGTTTGAAATTTACACTCTGGAGAGTATCTAGCGGAACCCCGTTCTTGACAAGAATACGGCAGGAAATGTACTTACGGTCAACACCGGCATGTTTCGAAACATAGTCAATGACATTATTCGATGTCACTGTGGGCTTAAACGAAGAAATATGCACCCATTTCATTTTTATTACAGCTTCGAGCTCTGCAGTCGTATTACGGCCATGAACAACACCCCAACTACCAAGGCTATACTTTTGACGCGTAGAGTTGTTTACATCAGTGTCACCTGTGGTAGCAGTAGCAGAAGTGAGCGAAGTTTCAACTGCAGTGACAGAAACAGCAATTGGTGGGGCGGCAGCGCATTCGGCAAACGACAAATCGGACCGAACTGCAGTAGCATTCGTAGCAGCACTGACATTGTTACCAGCACTATTGGACGGTACAGTGGTAGCATTCGTAGCAGCGCTAACATTTGTAGCAGCACTTACATTCGTAGCAGCATTAACATTTGTAGCAGCACTAACATTCGTAGCAGCACTATTGGACGGAAAAGCAGTAACAATCGAAGCAGCACTACCATCACTATTAGGAGAAATAAGCGAAGAACTAGCGTTAATAGCAGCAGCATTGACGTTGGTATTGACGGCAGCAGCAGAGGAGACAGGTCGCTTTGTTGCTGCACCCGAACCATTCTCACGATTTTTCTTCAAAACTTCTTTCTTCTTATCTTCTTTCGTCAAAGCTAAGTGATTGGCTTTAAGCGCAGCATCAACACAAGTAGATGTTAGATCAATTGTTTTGTTTGCTTGTTTACCTTCGATCAACGAACGAAGGGAGCTAATTTCAGCCGTAAGAGAATCGCATTTTTGCAAAAGCTTGTTATTGTCAACTTTTAGAGCATTCACCGTTGATATAATTTGCTCATTATCTTTACGAAGAGCGGCAAAGGCACTACCAATATCAAACAAAGATTTTTGTTGGTCGCTGTTGTTGACATTTAGCATCCGACAATTACTCGATGATACGGGGAGAGGAGTTGAAGGCGGAGAGCGTATGGAAGAGCGACGCTCAACCGAACAAGCTTCACAAAAGAAATGAGTGTTAGATGCGAGCAGATATTCGAGATCACCCGATGACATATTAACACAGTTTAAATGAAAAAGTTCATTGCACTTAGAACACATCACTGTTTGTTGACTACGATCCCTTTGACCACACACACACGGCATGATGATTGTTATTTAAATTATCCAATTGATTTTAAATACATAGAATCAACAAACTTCTTGGAATTAAAATCCAGAAATAAAGTCACTGTCTCAAAATAGCAATATAAGCAGGAACTATTCAGCATTTAAAAAAGCAGATATAGCCACAAACCACGGAGCGAAAAAAATATACGTCCGCACTGTTCAACAATCAAAAGGTTAGATGATAACTCAGTCAAATGCAACCTGGGGCCATTCCCTTTCGTTTGATACCCAAATTATAGGGTAATGTTAAGTTTTTTGGGCAATCACCGATAACTCAGTTATCGATACATTTATCGAAATATATCGAAGTCCAAATGTAATCTGGAACTATCCCCTTTCGTTTGATACCCATATTGTAGGGCAGTTTTAAGGTTTTTGTGCAATAACATTTTCACCGATAACTCAGGTATCGATAAATTTATCGAAATATATCGAAGCCCAAATGAAACCTGGGGCCATCCCCTTTCGTTTGATACCCATATTGTAGGGTAATATTAAGGTTTTTGGGCAATCGAATTTTGACCGATAACTTAGTTATCGATCAATTTATCGAAATATATCGAAGCCAAAATGAAACCTGCGGCCCTCCCCTTTCGTTTGATACAGATATTGTACGATATTTCTATACCTATATGCGAAATATCATAAGTATAGGTTCAATATACTAAGAGTTATATGGAATAAAAAAAATTTCGAAAAGAAACGGTCCCTAGCAGGGTCGGAACCCCCAAAATTAGAAAAAAAATAGCCTATAGCTCCTTCCAGACTATAACCTGTAGGCGTGCCAAATTTCAACAAAATCCGTTCAGCCATTCTCACGTTTTTAGGGAACAAAAGCAAACGTCTGGACATCCAAACATCGCTACATTCACATTTATAATATTAGTAGGATACATATTGTGAACCAAAACCATAAATATAAGTTTGAAAGTGTTTTATATGGTGTTCTACTGGTTTTAGTGGTGCTTTGAAATAAATATACGATACGCACATTTGAAAAGTGCGAATAAATAATAACTTTTGTTGCCGGTTATTACAATTCTTGTCCGTGATCAGCGGCTTTTACACACATATACCTATAGATATATATCTTTTCGCAACATAAATTAAAGCGCCTGGTTCCTACAATATGAAATCAATACAATAATAAGGAAGCTACACCAGTAATCCTGTACCACAGGAGGACGCTCAGCATATTTGGACAAGCACGAAACATTGAAAGCAAAGGCTCGCGGGGCAAGCGAGACAAGAACTCTAATTACGACTGTGAGTATTACAAAGTTAAACACAAACAAATGCCTTCCCCCTCCGTTAGTAAAGCGATATTAGAACAGAACATATGACCCCGACGCAGAAATCAAAAATGCAGCAACTCACAAAGAATTATAGTCAATTATTTGCTGACCCAAACAAGAAACTGACCTACACCTCGACGGTGGTAGGCGAAATTAGGACATTCTCTGACACTCCCGTATATACAAGGTATTACCCATACCCTGTTGGAATGAGGGAGTTTGTCACTGACGAAATACAGTCTCTAAGTGGGAAGAGCACCTGAGGTCTTGTAACCTCTCGGCTGGGGTTGGCAAATTATGGTCGACGGTGAAATCTTTGTCCAACCAGACTAAACCCAACGACAAAATATCCATCGCCTTCGGCGATAAGGTTCAGCCGAAACCTAAACGATGCGCGAGCGCTTTCTGCCGACAGTTTGTAATGCATCCTCCGTTGGACAAAGAAATTCGCCGAGCCACCAGGGAAGCGCATAAACCCAAAAACAGCGATGCGCCCATTGCCATCTCCACAACCGAAGTACAAGAGGCAATACGGAGATCTAAGAACACCAAGTACATAGGCCCCGATGGCATCTCCATGCTGATGCTAAAACACCTAGGCGACGAAGGCATAAGATATTTAACACACATTTTCAACCTTTCCTTGTCCAACTTTGTCATTCCTGAAAGATGGAGACAGGCAAAGGTGGTCCCACTATTAAAGCCTGGCAAGCCAGCTGCCGTAGGGGAGTCATATCGCCCGATATCACTTCTCTCGCCAGTAGTGAAAGTATTGGAATCTATCTTATTACCATATTTCACCGCTAATTTGCGACTCGCCGAACATCAGCATGGTTTCCGCAAAAACCACAGCACTACCACCGCGCTGTACGCCATTGCCACTCAGATAGGGGGCGGACTAAACCAAAAGCGTCCAAACCACAGGACAGTGCTAGTTGCGCTTGATTTGGCCAAAGCCTTTGACACGGTCAATCATGAGCGACTATTGAAAGACCTAAGGGATTATATTGGAAAAATTTGTTATAGACGAAATAATAATTTTCGGCGAAAATGGAGAAAGCCACTCTCAAAATTTAGATAAAATATTTCGCACATTGGAAAAAGCCAATATGAAGGTGCAACTCGATAAGTGCGAGTTCTTCCGAGAAGAAGTCGAATTCCTAGGCTTCATCATTTCACCCAAGGGAATAAGGACGAACCCTGCTAAGGTGAAAGCAATTCAGGACTTTCCCAGTCCAAAAGATTTGAGGGATTTGAGGTCTTTCCTTGGACTCTCCGGCTATTACCGACGCTTTATCAGGGATTATGCCAAGCTAGCAAAACCCCTGACTTCGCTCCTAAGAGGGGAGGATGGGCGCGCCTCGAAAAATGCGTCCAGCAAAAAACAAATAACCCTAGACAGTATCGCGTTGGTAGCCTTCAACAAAATAAAATTGTCGCTGGTTTCAAAAGAAGTGATACTAGCATACCCGGACTTTGCACAGGATTTTCATCTCACCGCCGATGCTTCCAATTACGCACTTGGAGCAGTGCTCGAACAGGCAGGCAAACCTATAGCGTACATATCTCGTTCATTGAATTCAACGGAGGAAAATTACGCAGCAAACGAGAGGGAAATGCTAGCAATAGTATGAGAACTACACAGTTTCAGAAGCTATTTGTATGGTTCACCGAAAGTAATAATATACACTGATCACCAACCGTTGACTTTCGCTTAAAGTAACAAGAACTCCAATGGGAAAATGAAAAGGTGGAAATGTATCCTGGAAGAGTACAATTACGCACTGCAGTACAAGCCAGGAAGAACTAATGTGGTCGCTGATGCACTCTCTAGGCCCCCTAAAACAGAAAACAACAGAATCTCAGCAGCCACGTGTCATAGCAGCGATAGTTCTTCACATGAGCTGATAACCAGTGTATTACAAATATTTTTAAAAACAGGACCTACCTCAACATACCAGTTTAAGATAACCTTTCCGACCTACCATAGACACATTTTCGAAGAACCAGACTACGACACTAACCGACTTATTGACTTGCTGAAAAGATATTTGAACCCTTCTCTAATCAACTGTATAAAAACCGAAGAAACAATTATGGGAAGAGTCCAGGAAATTTATCCCATCCATTTTAGATCCTACAAGATAAGATTCACTCAGAAACAAGTACAAGACATTACAAACGAGAAAGAGCAAGAGGAAACGATCATAAAAACATACAGAACAGCACATAGGAACTGTCTGGGAAATAAAAATCAAATTTTAGAAAACTAATTTTTCCCAGCCATGTCCGGAAAGATAAAAAATATAGTAAAAAATTGTTCGGTTTGCAGAGAAAACAAATATGACCGCAATCCCAACAACTCTGAATTGGGAAAGACCCCATTACCACTGTACCCCGGTCACATTCTCCACATTGACATATACCTCACAGAAAAACAGTTGGTTCTAACGACAATCGACAAATTCTCAAAATACGTACAGACTAAGATAATAAAATCTAGAGCAATAGAACACGTAAAAGAAACTTTGCGCGAACTTTTATTCCAACTTGGCGTCCCAGAATTCATTGTTATCGACAAGGAAACAAGTCTTAATTCAGCCTCCATTACTTTTATGTTGGAGGCATACGAATATATAAAACCCCCCCATACACGAGTTCAGTAAATGGGCAGATTGAACGATTCCACTCCACGCTAACAGAAATAATAAGATGCATAAAGCCGAACGATCTTTCGCATCCTTCCCCGAACTCATAGACACAGCAGTCTACGAGTACAATTACACTATACATTCAACAACAGGTAGAAAGCCAATAGAAATATTTTTTGGACGAAACGTTAGTACAGACCCAATACAATTCGCTCAAACGCGACAAGAAAACGTTAAACATATTCGCCAGGAGACATTATGTTTGTAAAAATAGACAAACGGTTAGGATCAAAAGTATTACCACGATACAGAAAAGAAACAGTCAGATAAAATAATAATAGAACCATTTTGACATTAAACACGAAACAAACCAAACCCTTGAAGTCCTCCAAACCCTAAAGCCTATCAGCAAATTTCGATCCAAAAGAGCGATTAATATACTAGGAACCGCGTGGAAATACTTAGCAGGATCACCTGACCACGACGACCTAGAAATTATTGGTAGTAACTTGATGAATCTTAATGAAAATAACGATAAACAGACCATAATAAATGAGATGTTCGAAAAACGGATAAATAATATCACAGCTATTACAAATGTCATCTTAAATTCTATAAAGAAAAGCAGCAATTTAATAAATGAAATAGTAATAGATTTGCAAAGTAAAATTAGGTTAATTAAGGATGAACTAGTTAACCTTAAATACGCCATACAATGGGCTAAAGAAAATATCATAAATCCGGTTTTATTGGATAGAAATGAAGTAAAAATTGCATTAGATACATTGAAGGAAGAAAGATTTCCATTTAGCAACGCAGAGGAAGCTTTAGAATTTTCAAAGGTAAACATTCTTTGTGAAGAAATGACGATAGTTTATATGATTAAAATCCTGCTTACAAGCTCAGAAATATTTAAAAAATTAATCTTAAAACCAGTAAAAAAACACAGCAATGTTGTACTAAATATTTCATTTAAAGAAATATTGAAAAATAAAAATGCAATATATGGAATTCGGGAAAAATGTGAAAAATAGTAATAATTTAGTAGATTTAAGAAGAGATCAAAGTTATGTTGCCTTATACTACCAAACTTGCCAATGCCACACCCTGTGATCACATTGCACTACACGTGACACCATTGCGCTAATTAAAGTTCACAGAAGAACTTTCGCTGACGCGACACACGCGCAAGCGGTCAATAACAATATCAATATTTGGGAATTGCAATGCAAGCGTATTGATCAACACGCGCAACCCAACGGTTGCGAAATACCGGCAAGTGGTGGGAACTGCAACGTTAGCAGTAAGCTTAGTTTAGGAAGTTAGATTGTAAGTGAAATGTAAATGATAATTCAGTCAAGTTTCGGAGTGCAAGAAGCACACATTAAATTGTAAAGAACCAATCTAAGTTTAGTGTCTTTATTTGGAAAAAGGTGAACCGTCGGAGTTCACCCAGCTTTAATTTTTTAACAGTTCCCAGTTAAGGGAACTTAAGTGGCGCCCGAGCTCGGTCGGTGCAGGGTCCATCCTAAAGTGAATAAAGTGAAATTGTGAAAGTTTAAAAAAAAAAAAAAGAAAGAAAGAAATTAAATATTTACTATTAATGAGGGCAGAAGGAAATTACCTACAAAATTATAAGCCTTTTAAGTTCAAATCAGTGGTAACGAAATAAAATATTAAGAAAAATTTATTTATAAAAAATAGTGAATCGCTTTAAAAATAAATTGTAGCGAATTAATATAAAGAGCTGAACCGCATTGCAAAAAATTTGTATAAAAAATAGTGAATCGTTTTAAAAATAAATTATAGCGAACTAATATAAAGAGCTGATCTGCATTGCAAAAAATTTTTTATAAAAAATAGTGAATCGTTTTAAAAATAAATTGGAGCGAATCAATATAAAGAGCCGAACTGCATTGCAAAAAATTTTTTTTTATATAAAAAAAATAGTGAATCATTTTAAGAATAAAAAAGAGCGAATTATCCAATGAAACATTGGATCCTGTAAGTAACAAATAATACAATAACTCGATATTCTATTTTTCAGCTAAAAGTATAACAAGATGAACGCCGACGAGTTAAAAAAATCTCTAACGGAAATGAATGGCGCAATAAATGCCATTCTCTCCCAAATGAAACACTTTGACGAACGTATTAAAGGCGAAGAGTCGGCAAATAGGGAAGTGTCTATACAAGGCCTTAGCCAAAACTTGGAACGTTTAGAGAACCAAGTGGAAGAGGTTCGCAGACAGTCTGCCGAGGCGGAACCAATGCTGACTGAGGAACCGCTGGCAAGTCCTCAGACGGAGGACGAGCTAAAAGAAATTTCGAAGTTGCCTGACTGCGCAAAGGAACTTCAGGTGTTCGATGGATCCCGGGAGCATTATGCGTCCTGGATCCATAGCGTAGAACAGGTCCTCAACGACTACGAACTTGTACGGCACAAGCCGATATATAGGGCCATATTGAGGCACATTAGGTGCAAGATTCGGGGGGCAGCAGATGCTGCGCTAGTGTCCCATAACATTCTTAATTCCGACTGGAAAAAGATTAAGGAGATTCTCGCTCTGCACTACGCAGATGTTAGGGACATAGAAACCCTAGACCAACAACTCACGCTCATGACACAAGGGCGTCAGAAGTTGTCAGAGTTTTACGCCCAGATTAATAAGCAGTTATCGCTAATGATTAACACCATCAACGCTGACAAATATGTCCACGGGGAAACAATTGAAGCACTGGCAGGGGCACACCGACGCAGAGCACTGGACGTATTCATACGAGGGCTTAACGGTGACCTGCCTACCCTGCTCCTCATGCAGAAACCGAAATCCCTACCTGAGGCATACTCGGCATGTCTCACGTCCATGAATGTGGATCGCCGTAACGCGATCTACCGGCCACCACAGGCGTTGAATGGAAGCGGCCGAATGTTCGGCGACACATACCAATCTCCGACACACCAATACTTTCAGCGAAATAACAGAGGATATACGGGCACATGGCAGAACCCAGCCCAGGGTAGATACAATTACGCCGCACAACCAAATGGGAACTATATTAGCCGACCCCAAAATCAAGGGAGAACGAATCCGCCCTATGCTGGATCAGGCCAAACCAGGAATAGCCACCAGTCTGCACAAAGCTGGCGCACCAACGGCAGCTCCCCCGCGACCATTAGGGTGAACGACAATTCATCTTCACAAACCCGCCAGACAGGTAACTCTAGGTACGACAGCCCAAGAAGGAGTCAAGGGCCTACGAGCTCTCCAACTAATAACCCCTTCAAAAAACAAAAACTATTCCATTTGGTACCCGTAGACGAGGAAGAGGGGGAGATCGTAGTCAACGAACCAACAGGCGACCAAGTAAATTTTACCATAGGGGCCTCGTGTCCGGCGTACCGTATCTAGAATACGCCACACAGGATTTGGGTGTCTTAGAATTTTTGGTGGACACGGGGGCAAATAAGAATTATATAAGCGAGCGGGTAGCTCGAAATACTATACCAGTAGAGAAGCCGTTTCAGGTGACTTCCGCGGGGGGTACCATTAAGGTTGACAAAAAAATATGCGGAAATTTTTTTAAATTCGTAGGCAGAGACCTCATCACAACATTCTTTGTCCTCCCGGGACTAGAAACATTCGATGGGATAATAGGGGATGATACTCTGTCGGAAATTAAGGCAGTTTTAGACAGGGAACTTAACACTCTCATTCTAAAACCAGACATCCTGCTGCCTCTTAAACGAAAAATAACACAGCAAGTTAACTCCATCAATCTTAGCGTCCCCCTCGATAACAATATTACGGACCTTACAAAAAAGAAACTCTACCAGGTACTAGAAAAATATGAAATCTTATTTGGCCCAGTCGATCAAGGCATGGAAATCCAAACCAACGTGCAAGCCGAAATTAAAACTAATACAGACAACCCAATCTACACCAAAAGCTACCCATACACAGTTAACATGCGAGAGGAAGTCGAAAGACAAATTCAGGAACTCCTGTCGCAGGGCATTATTCGTCCTTCAAGGAGTCCCTACAACTCTCCCATATGGGTCGTCCCGAAAAAGTCCGGTCCAGACGAAGAAAAGAAATATCGGATGGTCATTGACTTTAAGAGGCTGAACGCCGTCACCATACCTGACACATACCCGATCCCAGACATCAACGGCACAATTGCTAGCCTTGGCGAAGCCAAATATTTTACCACCCTGGACCTAACTTCGGGATTTCATCAAATCCCAATGAAGGAAACTGACATTCCCAAAACGGCATTTTCCACCATGAATGGAAAATATGAATTCCTGCGCCTTCCTTTCGGTCTAAAAAACGCGCCTTCAATTTTTCAGCGCATGATAGACGATGTCCTCAAGGAATTCATAGGTCGAATCTGTTTTGTATATATCGACGATATAATCATTTTCAGCAAAAATGAATCTACCCACCTAGAGGACATCGAAATAATCCTTTCCAGACTACTAGCTGCGGGGCTCAAAGTCAACCTCCAAAAAACCCAGTTTCTTAAAACCAGCGTAGAATTCCTGGGTTACATCGTAACTTCCGATGGCATTTTGCCAGATCCAAAAAAAATAAACTCGATCAAGAACTTGCTGCCACCTTCAAACCTAAAGGAACTCAAAAGTTTTTTAGGTCTAACCTCTTATTACAGGAAGTTTATTCGCGATTACGCGAAAATTGCAAAACCCTTAACTAACCTTACAAGAGGCGAATACGCACAAGTTAAAGCTACACAGTCCAAAAAAGTATCAATATCACTAGACGAAGACGCCCTAAGGGCTTTCGAAGAGCTTAAGGAGGTGTTAACAACTTCAGAAGTCTTAACATTTCCCAACCTCGAGAAAGCCTTTAATCTAACTACAGACGCCTCAGACTACGCTATTGGCGCAGTATTATCCCAGGATTACGACGGTAAGGACAAGCCGATAGCATTCAACTTAAGTTCCGTTAACTGGGAACTGTTAAAAAATTAAATCTGGGTGAACCCCAACGGTTCACCTTTTTCCAAATAAAGACACTAAACTTAGATTTGGTTCTTTACAATTTAATGTGTGCTTCTTGCACTCCGAAACTTGACTGCATTATCATTTACATTTCACTTACAATCTAACTTCCTAAACTAAGCTTACTGCTAACGTTGCAGTTCCCACCACTTGCCGGTATTTCGCAACAGTTGGGTTGCGCGTGTTGATCAATACGCTTGCATTGCAATTCCCAAATATTGATATTGTTATTGACCGCTTGCGCGTGTGTCGCGTCAGCGAAAGTTCTTCTGTGAACTTTAATTAGCGCAATGGTGTCACGTGTAGTGCAATGTGATCACAGGGTGTGGCATTGGCAAGTTTGGTAGTATAAGGCAACATAACTCCTCCCCCTTTAAAGATCTGCGTCCCGCCGTTTCCATTTTGGATTGTTACGATCGGAGCCTTGTAATTGAAAATGTTCAGACCGCTGATGGCATTTGCCAGCAGTGGGAATCTGCAACACAAAATATCTAATTTTATTTTACGTTAGTGTGTTAGTGTTTTAGTAAGTAGTAGTGGTTTAGTAATTAGTAGTTCATCTTTTTTCATTTTTTCAAAAACAGTAAAAATAATCATATTAATTTAAAGTTACTGAACAAAAAAAAAATTTTTTTATTTAATTTTATTTTGTAAACGCTTTTTGTATGTTAGTACGTATTAGATAAACAAAAATAAAATAAAAATTGTGTTTTTTTTGTTTTTTTGAGAAATTGATTTTAGTATGTGTTAGATAAATAGAAATAAAATAAAAACATTTTTTGGAGAAATTAATTTTTCTTCCTTTTTTGTTTATCGCGTTTGCAGAAAAAGAAAAAGGGTAATTTTTCCTTTTTTCCTTTTCTGGTTTCGCTGCGTTGTTACTGCGTTAAAGGTTGATTTTTATTTACTACGTTGTCGTTAATTGAGAAAGAGTGAAACGGTATTAAGGAATTAGTGCTAAGTTACAATCAAACGAAATTTAACAAATTGCAGTAGTATAGTATAGAGAAAAAAGAGATAGAATAAGGAGAAATAGGACATGAAAAAAAGTGTGTCTTCTTTTTTCTTTTTTTTATTTTTTGAAGAGAAAAACAAAATTAAATTTTTTGCGAATTAAGAGCAGGAAATTAAATTTGTCTCTTTTCTGAAAAATATTTTGTTTGTTTGTTTCTCTTCTTCTTTAAATTGAATTTTTGAAAAGAATTTGCAAATTATTTTCTTAATTTTTTTTTTTTTTTGGTCAATCTACGGATTAGGCGCAGAGACTTTCATATTTTTGCTTAGCGGATTAGGCGCATAAGCTTAATTATTTTCTTAATTTTTTTTTTTTTTTTGGTCAATCTACGGATTAGGCGCAGAGACTTTCATATTTTTGCTTAGCGGATTAGGCGCATAAGCTTAATTATTTTCTTAATTTTTTTGGTCAATCTACGGATTAGGCGCAGAGACTTTCATATTTTTGCTTAGCGGATTAGGCGCATAAGCTTAATTATTTTCTTAATTTCTTTGGTCAATCTACGGATTAGGCGCAGAGACTTTCATATTTTTGCTTAGCGGATTAGGCGCATAAGCTTAATTATTTTCTTAATTTTTTTTGGTCAATCTACGGATTAGGCGCAGAGACTTTCATATTTTTGCTTAGCGGATTAGGCGCATAAGCTTAATTATTTTCTTAATTTTTTTGTTGTCTTGTTTTGGGGCAGAGGTGTTGCCATTTCTCGAACCAGTTACGGGGGATCGTGTTATCCTTTTTGGGAGCAACGTAGCCATTTGTCAAATTCGATGGCGCCGCAACCTACTAAGGCACGATTTGTCCCACTAACAAACCCGCTCTTGTTAGATCAACTCCCTCTAAGTACCCAATTATTTATTTTCTCTCTTTTTTTAATAATTTTTAAAATGTTGTTTCTTTTTTTTTTTTTAATGTTACGTAGGAGGAAGCTGTCTCCTTCGTTTAACGTTTTTTTATGTGTAATTTGTGGATTCTCTTACCACTTTGCGTGGTCACCGAGACTTTGTTATCCCTAGCAACAACTTCTTTTTTGTAGAGAGGCTTTTGCTTACCTTTTATTTGTTTATCTTTTACGTATATGACGTCATTTTCGTCATACCGCTCCGGGAGCGTTCTTCTTTTATTATGTTTTACCATTTGTGCGATTTGTTTCTCCATTAATAATGTCTTGATGTGCCTATTCATTTCCGCGCTTTTGCCAAGGAGTTCCTGATAGTTGGAGGCTTCTGAGCGGTTAAAGAAAATTTCGGAAGGTTTTTTATTTGTTACTGAATGGACTGGGTTATTATAACGATCTACCGCTATATTAACGAGTTCCTTAGTCCTGAGATCCGTGTTTTCCGCTTTCAGGCATCTAAAGATTCTAGTAAGGTGGAGTGGCATCTCTCTATTTGGACATTCACCTCACTTCTCTGGGTTGGAGTGCGGTAAAGTTGAATTCCCAGAGACTCTAACAAGTTTTGTACTATGGGGTTGACTAATCCTCTTTCGTTGTCAGTAACTAAAATTTTTGGGATTGTAAAGTAGTGCAGAAGTTTGACAAGTTTTTGTTTAAGGTGCAGGGTTCCTTTATTTCTAATATGAAAAAGTTTAGTGAATTTTGAAAATTTGTCGATGCAACTCAAAAATTTTTCCCCCTGGATCTCAAATATGTCTACGTGAAGGATCTCGCACGGTCGCGATGGGATCGGCGTAGTTTGTAGTTCGGGTTTATTAGGGTGCCTATCATACTTATTAAGCTTGCATGTTTCGCAAGCCAGTACATATTTCCTAATTTGGCTGCTCATTTTGGGGAAATAATAACGCTCAAGAATCTGCTTCCTATTCTCCTTGGCATTGCGGTGGGCCCTCTTGTGTTCTCTCATTATTGCATCGCACACCATATCTGGATTCCGCAAATCCTCGACAAGGGTTTGCGCTATTCGGATTTTGTAATTATTAAAATGCTCCAAATAAACTTTCTGTAACAGACCTAATTTATTTTCCGGGATTTTGATACCGTTAATAACATTTGGGTTTAGCTTTGCTCTTAATATGTTGACCATTTCATTTTCGCATAAACCCTCTATCCCCACATAGTGACGTGAGTGTCCAGGATGCGGTTCTTCGAAAATCTGAAGCCTACCCCCGAATATTATCTGGTTCCTGTAAACGTTCAACGGCACTTCTACGAATGGGATTAAGTCTGTATTGTCTTGTTCTGCGCTGTGAACC